>JAJOZX010001868.1:385000-387500 GCA_023014485.1 Bathynomus jamesi
TGAATCAGTTTTCAGTACCCCAAAAAGTGACAAAGCGATACCTGACATAAATGCATTCTTTGAAGAGGAATTGCAAGGAGAGTATATAACAGACTTTGAGTTTACACCAGAAGATGTAGCGAGAGCTATAGAACAAATGAAACTACATTCAGCTGCAGGTCCGGACAATTGGAACGCATTATTGATTAAAAACTGTAAAAATGAAATAGCTACACCTTTATACTGGATATGGAGAAGATCCCTAGACACTGGGGAAATACCGAGCATCTTGAAAAGAGCAAACATTGTCCCTATATATAAAGGAGGGGACAGATCTCAAGCAAAGAACTATAGACCAGTGTCATTGACGTCCCACCTCACCAAAGTATTTGAAAGAATAGTTAGAGAAAATTTATGATTTCCTGGAGACACGGGAAAGATTCAACGAAAATCAGCATGGATTTCCATCAGGTAGATCATGCTTATCACAACTAATAGAGCACTACAACAATATCCTAGATGCATTGGAAGGCAATGACAACTACGATGTTATATACACAGATTTTGCTAAAGCTTTCGATAAATGTGACCATGGTATAATAGCACATAAAATTAAAGACATGGGAATTACAGGCAAAGTGGGAAAATGGATCTACAACTTCCTTAGTGATCGTCTGCAGGTCGTCAAAATTCAAGGTATATCATCATCAGAATCGGAAGTACGCAGCTCAGTACCACAAGGGACAGTACTGGCCCCACTCCTGTTCATTATCATGCTAACAGACATAGACAGCGGAGTAAACAGCAATAGTATAGTAACATCCTTTGCAGACGATACAAAGATCAGCAGAAAAATCAGCGATGTACATGACGTGGAGGCCTTGCAGAGGGACACGAACAAAATATACAAATGGTCAGAAGAAACATGTCATTCAACGCCGAGAAATTTCAGCTCTTGAGATATGGTAGAAAAGAGAACTTAAACAGACTGCATATTATGCTCCAGATAGACAGGAAATTCAGAGAAGCATGAAAGCGATTGATCTCGGGATAATAATGACAGATGATGCGAAATTCGAAACACAAAATCAGATAGCGATAAATAAAGCATATATATACAGTATATATATATATATATATATATATATATATATATATATATACACATATAGGTGCTCTTCCAATATGTGCTCTACCTTAAAATTTACATTCCAATACGTGATCTACCTTAGATTATTCGGATTAGCAGCAGGTACGTTAGTTAGCCTTACACTGCGTTCGAACTTATTAAGCAGATTACATTTTCTCCAATGTTTTCAAAAGTTTTCCCCCGATTTCAATGAAATTTGTAGCAAATAATCACTATATATAGCAGCATTGATGGTATTCATTTCGATAAAATATTTTGATAATTAAAATAATTCTCATTTTATTTAAAAACATGTAAAATATTGTGTTCCGAATTATTAAGCAAGTATTCTATTTACGGATCTAAATGGTGAAAATGGGTAAGAAGAACGATTTAACATTAACTGAGAAAAGAAAAAGAATCAAGTTACTCGCTGAAAATATAAAATCTATTGAAATTGCGAAGCAGTTTCGCAGAGCTTATCAAACTGTAAACAAGTTTGTAGCGGAGGGTACCAAACTGAGGCAGCTTTGTGATAAAGGAGCTATAAGAAAAGTGACAAGGAGGCAGATATCTGTAATCAAGCGCAAACTGCAAAGCATCCATTGTCCTTAAGTAAAGAGGTTTTTGAGCAGGCTGGCTTACATAATGTACCAAGAACATCTCGATGTAGAATCCTCCAAACAATTGGCAAGACGTGTAAACCTACGATTCAGTCACCATTAACACCCAGGTACAAGAAGCGCGTCAGTACGTGAAAACAGATTTTAATACTGTATTGTTAACCGATGAATGAAGAGGGATCTGATGGTTGGTCAAGAAGATGGATTGCTAAGGGTCAATCTCTACCATGGAATGAGGTTTTCTTTTAGAAAGTTTGTGTAAGAATGGGCATTCATTTTTTACACTATCAGGCACTCTGTATGGGACAGCTACTTTATTGCCTATCAATCCTGCCCAAAACATGACACTACCTCCACCTTGTTGGCGTCTTAATCTCGATGGTAGAAATTGGCTCTCAGCAATCCATCTTCTTGACAAGCATCAAGTCCCTCAAGAGTTGCTTTTCATTCATCGGTGAACAATACAGTATTAAAATCTGTTTTCACGTACTGACGCGCCCATTCAACACGCTGCTTCTTGTACCTGGGTGTTAATGGTGACTGAATCGTAGGTTTACACGTCTTGCCAATTGTTTGGAGGATTCCGCATCGAGATGTTCTTGGTACATTATGTATGCCAGCCTGCTCAAAAACCTCTTTACTTTAGGATAATGGATGCTTTGCAATTTGCGCTTGATTACAGATATCTGCCGCCTTGTCACTTTCTTATGGCTCCTTTATCACAAAGCTGCCCTCAGTTTGGTACCCTCCGCTACAAACTTGTTTACAG
>JAJOZX010001868.1:395000-415000 GCA_023014485.1 Bathynomus jamesi
ACAAGACTCTAAAAGACCTGTTGTAGAGCAAATTTAGGGTTCTGCCAGAACCTTTTTTTATAATTCACCCAGTGTTTCTGTCAGTATATATTACTGTAGAAAGTACGGAAGTCTCTCTCTTTAGCTTCACTTGTACAGAGCCGGAAGTTCCTTATAGTCATATTTGCTTTAGCACAAATGCTTCGAGATTGTTTTCTTATGTCCGAGTTATCATTCAAGGAGCTGGTGTTAGTTTGACCCAAATACTTAAACTCTTGGACTTCCTCAATTACTTCACACCATTTTAAACCTAATATCAGCTGGTTGATTACAGCTTTTAGGATGAAATTGCATAACCTTAGTTTTTGTGACAGTAAAAAGAATATCATGTTTCTGCGAATACACTTCGCAGACTTTTATTAGCCGATCCAGACCTTTAACAGAGGAACTTATTAACACCATATCATCGGCATAAACCAAGTTATTTATCCTTGTGTTATCTATACAACATCCCACTGTTGCCTCATTAAGTGAAGCAAGTAATCCATCAATATACACATTAAACAGCATAGGAGAGAGCAAGGAGCCTTGTCTCACCCCGCAAGAGGAGCCAAAATATTCGGATAGTACATTGCCCCCACCTAACGGTAAAAGATTGGTGGGAACAAAATTTCAATAAATTTAATATGTACATTGGAACCTTCCTGTCTTCTAGTTTTTAAAATAAAATATTGTGGTTCACTATCATATGCCTTACTTATATCTAGGAAACAGTTATAATAGTTGAATTACTCTCAGTGTATTTAGATATTATTTCTTTAAGTACATAGATACACAGGTCAGTTGAGTGGGACCTTTTAAAACCAACCTGATTAGATGTCCATAGGAAATCATTTAATCGGAGTAACAAGAGTTTTTCTAGTAGTTTCGAGAAGCAGGAAGCGAGAGCAATAGGCCTGTAATTATTGCTGTACAGAATGTCTCCATACTTATTTTTGACCAGGGGCAAGATATATACAGTATTCTCATGAACTCTGCAGGGATATAGCTATGAGCAAGCATGGCTGATAAAAGCAATGATATATGCAGATATACCACGTCATTGGCATATTTCAAGTGCTCATTCGATAGGTCATCTACCCCTGACGCAGAACCAGTCTTTAACTCTTTAATTAACCTCTTTACTTCAGGAACTGATAAAGTATTTTCACTTGTCCCTCCCACAGGCCTTTCGCTGCAATCTATCTTAAGATTACCCCTACTCACTCTGTTAAGAATGTTTGAGTAGTGGTTTTTCCACAGCTTTGCAATTTCATCCTCCCCTGACACCCCATCGATTGTCGGAGGGAGGGCACTTTTGACACCCGTTTGATTCTTAACAAATTTCCAAAATTTGTTATTATCGTTATTTATGTGAGCTTCACAGGCTTTTGATGCTCGAATAGACTCTTCTTCCTGTTTACATCGCCTTATGGCCGTCTTATACTGACCCCTACTTCTACACATATTCATGTATACTAGTCCTAATCTGGGTCTACCACGAAAGCCCCACAAATCGTAGCAGTCTTTCGATTCCCTCTTCAGGGGGGCAATAAAATCATTCCATAACCTTAGTATGATAGTTGTAAGATTTAATCAGGAGGCTTCCTGCTTCTCTTAACAGGGATACTATCTTACTATAATACCTATCCATGAGTTTACAGTGAGAATCATTCGAGCAAGAATTACTACAGGGAAGATGCAAAATTTCTAAATTATTAAAGAAGTGACCCGTTCTGTCTTTGTATTCTATTCTCTGTTGCATATTAACATTAGACCAATCGACGCGATTATTCTTACCTATTGAGTTCTTGTTATATCGTGTTGCGCATAAATTGGTAAAATTAATTAATAGTTCTATGGTCTATGATCAGAAAGAAGTCATGCAAAATATGAACTCTAACAATTCGAAACTTTAGATTATTACTAGCAACACAATGATCAATATATATATATATATATATATATATATATATATATATATATATATATATATATATATATAATATATATATATATATATTACAGTATATATATATATATATTACATGAATACGAGTAGAAGTAGAGGTTACTATGAAGCAGCCATAAGACAATGTAAACAGGAACAAGACTCCATTCGAGCTTCAAAATCCCGTGAGACTAATTTAAATAATAACAGTAACAAATTCTGGAATTTTGTCAAGAAAGAAACGAGTTTTAAGAATGCCATTCCATCACGAATTGATGGAGTGTCTGGGAAGGTAGAAATAGCTACGTTATGGAGAATGAAGTACTCAGACATCCTTAACAGCGAGGGAAGAGTTAATCTTAATGCAGGCTGCAATGGAACGACATTAGGTGGAGTCAATCAAAATGTGGGAAATTCAGTGCCTGAAATTAAGAGTATTATTAAAGAGCTAAAGACAGGCGCCTCATCAGAGTTAGATGATCTGTCGGATAAACATTTAAAGTATGCTAATGGTGTGATCAGTCTTCACATCTCATTACTGTTCTCAGCCATGCTTGCTCACGGTTATATTCTGCAGAGTTTATGAGGGAGTATATCACACCCCTTGTCAAAAATAAATATTGGGGCATTGTGTCCAGTGATAACTACAAGCCGATTACCGTTGCCTCCTGCTTCTCAAAAATACTTGAGAAACCTTTGCTACGCCGACTAAGTGATTATTTAGGAACGTCTCTTAACCAGTTTCGTTTTAAAAGGTCCCATTCAAGTGACCTGTGTATTTGTTTTGAAAGTGGTCATATTTAGATACGCTGTCAGTAATTCAACAATTTATAGTTGTTTTATGGATACAAGCAAAGCATATGTTAAAGTGAATCACAATATTCTATTTAAAAATTTACAAAACAGGAATGTTTCACGATACGTTAAATTTATTGACATTTTTTCGTATACACACCAAACATTTACTGTTAGATGGGGCAATGTACTCTCCGAATGTTTTGGTCCCTCATACGGAGTTAGACAAGGTTCCTTACTCTCTCCTCTGCTGTTTAATACCTACAGTACACTGATGGATTAATTGCTTCTCTTGATGAGGCAAGAGTACGATGCTGCATAGATGGTATAAGGATAAATAACACGAGGATAAAAGAATATCTGTCAGAGCGCAAAAAGAACACTCAAAATTTTCCTGTGGAAGAAGAAGAAGCGGAAGCTGTCAGTAGAGAGAAGCTTGTCATCGGGAAAGGAGTGGAGAATAGACCTCAAGAAAGAGCTGTGACAGTTCGTCAATGTAAATGTGAGAGGCAATTAATCAAAGGAAGAAGAGTGGAGCAAATTAAACAAATAGTCGTGGGCGCTACACGAGAATTACCGAGAATGTTTAATAATAAAGTTCACTCTGTTAGTTAAGATACTGTTTATATACTGTGTATATAGATAATGATGATGATAAACTTTATTGCCAGGATATAAATCCCATAACATTTACATTATAAATATACACACACACACATATATATACACATATAAATATATACATTATATACATGGTGATTCATAAATGTGTAGTAAATCGCAGGGTGTATTCTTGAGACAAAAGTAGAGAGAAAAGACCATATAAACATAGATCGAAAAACCCGTAGGTTCGAGCTATAGCACGCAACAGAAAAATGAAAATCCTAAAGATTTTTTACATTTTATGCAAATACACAGCGAGATACGTTTGTTTCATTGAAGTAAATGTTTGAAATTCTTTCCTACTTCTTCAATGCATGCACTGAAAATTTACGATCGATTAAAGATTTCAAATGATTCTGAAAAATATGTCTTCGGCCTGAGCCTGAACGTTTCTCTTCGTCATGAAAAGGACTATAGAATTTATTTTCATAATATGTTTATTGTCTCAAGAAGTATAAAAGCATAACTCTTAAAAAGAGCTGGTAAAGGCAGTGCGATTTAATTTTGGATACAAGTAATTGTTTACAGAAGGCTGAGTAATTTATGGAAACAAAGGTTTCATGTAAATAACAAACCCATGATAATAAACGTAACCCACCGAGTCGGGTGAACCAATTCCTATGAATAGGTTTGTCGTTATGTGAAAAATAAACTCTAGTGACAGAATAAAAACCTCCATCTATGTGTGTGTACTGATATTGTAGACAAAGCGAATCGTTAATTTATATTGGAAAAAATAAGCCAAATTTTGATGAAATGGAAAAGAGCTTTCTTCAAATGTAAGAAACGCTAGGCGTCATCTCTATGAAGAAATATCAGTTACCACCACCTTCAGATGTAATTATTTATAGTATTATTACATCCATCTGATTCTTTTATGTTAACCTTGAATAGCATACTAACACTAATTTACGTTTTAACACCAGAAATATTACAAACGTTGTAATAAACTGGGTTTTGCCTGGGATTCAAGCCTCTTTTTTTTGTTCTAAAAATGCAGTTCCTTCAACCACAACGTTTCGCCTCAGGATATTAGTTTTGGAATCAATGTCAAAATACAGCTCTTGTGAGTTTATATTATATAAATAAAACGAACTTTAAAGAATTATCACTGCCCAACACCAATTTTGCTGATTTAATTCTAACACCTGTTTTTAGGCAACTTTGGTGTGCTGATTTAAAAAATCACCTTAGTTTTTGCCTATCACGTCAGGTTTTCGAGCAATCAAATACGGATATTTTGGAGATATCGCATTTTGGCAGGGTTATGCCCAATTTTTTTCTTTTCAAAAAATAAGTTTTTACATACTCAGAATCAGCATGGAAAAGTAAACAATTGTGCAGGGAGTGAACTTTAATATACAATGGTAATATTGACACAAAGTGATTAAAAGTATTTAAATAAGCAAAAAATGAATCCATATTAAAGCAAGCACGGGACCAGTTTTCTTAACATTGTCTTTTTCTTGTTTTCTTACTTTTCAGTGCTGATAAATTTTCTCTTATAGGACTTCCAAGAATGAGAGATGTCAAGACAATCTCTTTGCAGGCTCCAGCAGTAGTCAGCCATCATATGGGTATCCCATCTTCCTTGGTATCGTTCTTCCATCACTTTGATATCTTGGTGGAACCTTTCACCTTGCTCTTCACTACCCAAGATTTTAATATGTTGTACATGACCTTTAGATTTAATGCACAGATTTGCGTATTCCACAGATAAAATTTTAACAGCAAAACAGCTGTTAACAGGTCTCAAAAATCATCAATTTTGATAAGCGCCCTTTATGGATCACCCAAAATAGGCATATTGCATTGCACGAAAATCTGATGTGATGGACAAAATCTAAGGTGATTTTTGAAATCAGCACATCGATATTATCCAGAAACAGGTCTTAGAATTAAATCAGCAGCAAAACCTTTTTTTTTGTTGGGCAGTGTTATTTAAGTTCACTTTAGAAAGAAATGAAAAACTACAGGAATGAATAAGAGATTTATTTTTATGAAAATATGACAGATTTCTATTTTTAATGATGCCCATGACCTCCATGCCCATGTCCACCATGATACCAGCCTCCGTGTCCACCATGTCCATGGCCTCCGTGACCGTGCCCTCCATGACCACCATGATGCCAGCCTCCGTGTCCACCGTGGCCGTGGCCTCCGTGCCCACCATGATGCCATCCGCCGTGTCCACCATGACCGTGGCCTCCATGATGCCATCCGCCGTGTCCACTATGACCGTGTCCACCGTGACCATGGCCTCCATGATGCCAGCCGCCGTGTCCACCATGACCATGGCCTCCGTGACCATGCCCATGACCTCCGGGCATTGGATCAGCAGAAGCCATGTTCAAATTGAAGAAGATAGCGATGCCAATAAGGAAAAGGGACGTCTGATATGGCACAGAAAGAGATTCTTAATTTAATGTTATCAAATTAATGACTGACCATTAGAATCTATTTCATCCATTAAATTCATTCCAATATGAACTTCAAATTACACTTACCAATTTAATTAACAATTTCATTCTGTCTCACACCTCTCCAACGAATGAGATATTCATATTCCGACAACGGCCCTTTATATATATATATACACACACACACACAGTTCGTCACGCTACCTTCTTGAGAAATAATGAAATTAAATAATTATACTCGTATATCGAGAGCTATTTTTTTCTCTCAAAGAGAAAGAGAAAGTATATAGTTTTTTTTTAATTAAATGTTTTATTTTTATGTAAAATCTGTTTTGGAACTGATTAAGAATTTTTTATTGTTCTTTTACAAAATGTAACTGCAAATTATGTAAAAATTTTAAATTAACCTTCACGATTTTTCTCGATTGGTAACAGAGAAGACAGGAAGTGCTGGAACTTCCGTTTCTTCAGTCACTGTACTCTTTAGCTAATCTTTTTCCGTGTCTCATCAACCCTGTGAGCAATCCAGCATGCTCTGAAACACTCTTCTCCCTTTATTCTTTACTACATATACATGCATTTTACACACTACACAATCTTTTCAGAATTTATAAAGAAATAAATAAAATGGCATCATAGACCTTAATTTTGGGTCTCCTCCTTATATAGGAAGGGGCGTTTTTCCAGGTGCTCGTCGTTGTCCCCTCCTTCCTGCATAAAAAAAAGTGTGTGTGTGTGTGTGTGTGTGTGTGTGTGTGTACATACCAACAGGAGCTTCGGCAAATTTTCTTCTGTGTAAATTGAGTAACTTCATTCTCTCCCAGATTTATATTACAATAATATGTTGCTGCTAAACTGCAGAGACCTACATACGGAAATCAAAGTTGACTCGTATTCAATCAAAAATGAATTGCATTATGTGGTGATAAAAGTGTTTGTTAGTGTGGATTTTAACAAATATTAATATCTTCGGTTCGATTCAGTTGGATATAAGTAATTTTTTCTTTTTGCTTTGCAACGCAACCTCCTAGCCCTTTCTCACCTGATTTCTATGAGGCAGTGGATGGATCATTTTTAACACCAACAGTTTCCTGAATTTCTGTAGTGAAATAGCTACTGTTTTCAGCTCTGTGAATTAGTTCTCATCCTCAAATGTTTAATATCAGCTCCTGGTAACTTTCATGGTGTTTCAGTTCTGCTGCTACAATCAGTCGTCCCAATTTCATTGTATTTCTTGATCAGGTTTTGAGCATCTGTATTAGAAACCTTCGTTTTCGCACTAATTTTCCATTGACTGCAACCTTCTTTGCATCACGATATTCAGATATGGTCAGAATCTTGTATTTTGTATGCAAGATACATTTTTTAATGCATCTCGATAACAATGTCAGAGATGGACGAGTATATTTCTTGCCATATACCTTTACTGAAGTGATTGTTGGATTATTTGTGTGTAAAACGCCTGGTTATGAACTTCATTATACATTCAAGAATATAAACTATTAGAAAGTTTAAATACATTTCCCACAAAACCTCACTAAGAGATTGGAACGTATAATTTATGCAATTAATAGAATTGTTCTTTCAATGTTACTTACGATACTTTACGAGTGTTTCAATGAGAGTTCAGGATCGACCTGCGTCCGACCCCTCCATAATTTTAGTTTAATTTCAACAAACTGTTTTTTATTTGAAATTATTGCTTTATGAATCTGTATCATTATCAAGAAATTTGATGTTACCAGTTTATAGCGTAAAGTTGGCACTATAATAATGATAATGGTTAATTGATTGATAATGATTGATTGTTAACGATAAAGCTGGAGTCACCAATTTATAGTGGTCTACGGATCACCGATTTGATGTGGCTAAGAAAGTAGTCTTATTATAATTTATGAATGATATTGAAATGAAAAAATTATGGGGTCACCAACTTGGGCCTACTGCCCAAATACACAATATTTAATATGGAGAGAGAAATTACTGTTGTTGTTTTGTGCTTAATTAGGAAAATAAATCAATTATTTGTTCATAGCGATTAACAGTTCAGTAAAGGTATTTATAGTGATTAACAATTATATAAGGCATTTGTACTATGCTAAATATGACTGATACTTAGCAATAAGGAAATGGTTATACAGTAGGGTGTGTCAATTTTGTCAACTTTTTCAAATCAATTTTGGTAGTGAAAATATAGTCTTTTCATGTCAAAACTTGAAATTGGCCAACCAAAATGAAATAAAAACCCTTACCTACATCAATTTTACCTTAAAGTTTCAGAAATTGACTCTTTTACTAAATAATAGGACATAAATTGATTAACTATTCATCTGTCACAGAATTATCCCACTGATCGCATATGGAGTGTTTTCAAGGTCATATAGTTGTTGTACAATGTACAAGTCACAACATGAATAAAACTGTCCCTCACTCTCAGTTGCCTCTTAGATGTCATAGACGGTGGTTTGCTGTTATTGCTCTTGTACCTACTTCATAGTTATTCTACTAGACAAATACTACAGTTTAACTAAGTATGGATTATTGATTATTACAATTATTTATTATCATCATATTCTTCTGTCTAATTATGTTGTAATCACATGAAATATTTTTTATTGAATTTTAGAACATCGAATGACTAAACTTTGAAACATCGTAATTGATATAAAATACTTAAATGTTTTTCTTTCTTTTCAGATATTCCTAAGATGCCAAAATTGAAGACAAGAGGTCAGTCGTCATGCCACTTGTGCCTGTTAGTCGGTACAAGCAAGGAGCTTCCCATATCAGAACTACCAACAGTGCGAGACATGCTGAGACTAGGGTTACTCCTTCGTGAACAAAATACAAAGGATAGAAGGAACTACACAGAGAAAGAGCTCATAAGGGACATGATTCCCCCTCTTCTGCATCAGTGGAAAAAAGCTAGTGTGTTATTCAAACCACCTGTACTCAATCAGTATAGAACTATTGAGCTAAAATTAACAAAGCTGTGGCACAAAGCAGTTGAGACATCACTTGGTAAAGGAAAACTAGCAAAGAAAAATAAATTTCTGCACACACTTGATACTCTTCTTGACATTTTTAACTGCCAGTGTCCCATAGAGTTGTGTTCTGAAGCCAATTGTTCTTCCTCATGCAGAAGAGAACCTCACCCTCACATTGATTGTCGCTGTCCTCGTGAGAAGAAGATCCCTGTTTTGGAGCTGACTTTCATAAAGGCGCAGAGAACAAAGGCAGGAGGCCAAGGAAGTATGCAGATTGGTTTGGCAGATTATTCAGAAACCAAAAAACAGATTGTTATTGCTAAGAAAAAAGAGAAAATCCGAGAGAGGGAAGAAAGGAAGAAAAAGAAGAGTGAAGAAGCCACCCAAAGAGATGAAGAGCTCTATCAAGAGGTTTCTCACTTCTTTGAAAGCTCTTCAGATGAACAGAAAGAAGCAACATCAGATGATAGCTCCAAAATGCCATCTGAACCTTTGCCGAAGAGAATGAAATACAACATTAAAGACATCTCAAACATTGCCCTTGCCAGTATTCGCCACCATACGGAGCTACGAGAGACTGCAAAGATTGCCACTGCCGCTTGGATACATGCAGGCCCTCATCAGCCGAGAGGATACATCCTTAGTGATAGATCATAAGATAAGACGAGCACAAGAAAAAATAATAAAGGAAATATCTGATCAGCATGAAAAAGATTTGGAGGAGGAAGGTCTCTCTTGCCTTTTGTTTGATGGAAGAGATGACACAAAAGTTCTCCTAGAGGTAGAGGGAATGGACAGAAAGTTTCCCGGTCTCATCAAAGAAGAACACTACTCTGTGTGTTCCGAACCTGGTGGCCGCTATTTGTTTCACTTTGTTCCTGAAGCAGAAGTAGAAGGCAAGAAACATGCAGAGGCAATTGCTGATCAAATAATATGTTGGCTTCAAGAAAGAAGACTTGACAGTTCACTGCAGGCCGTTGGTGGAGACTCAACTGCGGTGAACACTGGATGGCAAGGCGGTGTTATGACGCATTTAGAGAAAAAACTTGGAAGAAGGCTTGTTTGGATTGTATGTGATTTGCACACAGGGGAACTACCTCTTCGTCGTCTCATCCAGGAACTTGATGGTCCTACAAAGAGCAACAACAAGTGGTCAGGCCCCCTTGGCAACATGCTAGATGAAGCAACAGAATTAGAAATAATACAAAATTTCCAAAGGTCGAAGTAGGCCCTCCCCTTCCAGTGTTGTCTGAAGAAGTTATCAAAGACCTCAGCACGGATCAATCTTACGCTTATCGTATTGTTCAAGCAATCAGATCAGGAGAGTTGCCTCAAAATCTGGCTCTCTTGGAGATTGGACCCGTAAGTCACAGTCGTTGGTTAACTACAGCGACTCGTTTCTGCAGGATTTGGGTTTCCAAACATGCACTGAAGGGCAAAATGCTACAGAATTTGATGTTGATTGTTGAATTTATTATTGGGTTTTATCTTCCTCACTGGTTCAATGTAAAACTTAATCCAATGTGGATGGAGGGGCCCAACCACATCTTGTTTCAATTACAGCTACTGAGAACCCAAAGGAAAGTAGTGGTAGACATCGTGTTACCTGTGGTGAGAAGGTCCGCTTGGTATGCTAGGCCAGAGGTACTTTTGCAAGCAATACTCTGCAGCCAATGTACCAAAGAGCGAACTGAGGCTGTGGAAATCATTCTAAAGCTTAGAGGAACATCACTAGATGATGACCAGCTGGGAGACTGCTCTGTTCAGACAAGGAAGGTACCTCCGATAAACGTCAATGCCACAAAATTGTCAGAATTAGTTAACTTGAGTTCGGAAGTTTTGGAGCCACCACTGACAACATGTATAACAAACAAAGATTCAACACAACTTAAAGAGGCCCCAATGCAAGTGCCAAAGTGGCCTTCTCACACTCAGAGTGTGGAGAGGTGTGTGAAAATGGTCACAGAAGCAGCTAATCAAGTTCACAGTCACGAGAAACGAGAAGGCTACATCAAAGCGCAAGTAGCAAGCCGAATGCTGATGTCAAGGAACCGCAGCAAAAAGCAAAAAGGACATGACTGCATTGGTTACTTTCAAATAAAGACTCTGAATGATATCTTATTGCCACTTTAAATGTTGATAGGATGTTTGCGCACATTTGTTATTTTGTTACGAATTTACGGAAAAATGGAATTTTTTAATTAAAATTGCTGTAGGTAGGAGTTATTTTTTATTGTTTTTGAAGCAAGGATATTATTTTGTATGCCAAATGATTACATTAAATTGCTACCAAATCACATGATTTTCAATTTAGTCATTTCACCCCCAGAATTGACACCCTATTATACAGCTAATTGTTAAGTAATTACACTAATTTAGATATGCAAAATGCAAAAGGGAACACAGAATAAATAATGAAGCCTATTGATAACTGAAATAATGCACGTACGGTTGGTACAGTAAATGGATTAGGTCGTTAAGAATGAAATGCATAACACGGTGATACAAAATTACGGTATTGGCACAACACATGAATAGGCCTACTGCGGTCTTAATGAGCGAGTTAGTTTTCCGGTTGCTTGCGTACACTTGGATATAGCCTAATCGCGACGCTGAGATTACACTGTGTAGGCTTCGTGGGAATTGCTTAACACGAAGGCAAAGGTAGGCTTACCGAAATGATGAATAGCTCTGGAGATTGAAGACCTACTTGAAAGTTGACCGCATTGCGTTGGGCCGTAGTTGACCTTGGAGACTGTAGAGGGCCTGTTGAGATACTTGTTGAACGGGCGCCGATCGAAGTGTGGTGAAGGATGAGTAGAGAGCAAAGTGGAGTTGTGGCTTGTTGCCTACAGAAGGTTTACGGATATGGGCTTCGAAGGGTGTTTCTGTAGTCAGGTTGGCCTTGTCGGCGAGAGGATGATTGTTGACAGCCGGTTGAGATTTGTTGAAGAGGGGCCAGCGGAAAGCGCCTACAGCGGTGTTGTTGTTTCTTGCAGGATGGCACTGTGGAGTCGCTTCAAGTGTTGCTTCGTTCTTGTATAGTTGAAGTGTGACTTGAGACTGAGGCCGGCTGAGGTCGAAAATGGCGCTATGTGGAGAGAGTAGATTCACAAGGAGAAAGTAACGAGCGGAGTGAGGGCGAATTCCAATGAACTCTGACTTAGATAGGCTCGTAAGACGCTAACTTTTCGCGGGCCTTTTGGAGAAGACACAAGCGTCCTTTTGTTTCTGTTTCCTTGAACACCAAGTGTGTTTTTCGCTTCTTGATGATTCTAAGATGTCTGCGAACGGCAAGGAAGAAGGAATTTCTTTGTCTATTTCTTTGTCTGCCCTCTACATACATACAACATGAATACGAGTAGAAGTAGAGGTTACTATGAAGCAGCCATAAGACGATGTAAACAGGAACAGGACTATTCGAGCTTCAAAATCCTGTGAGGCTAATTTAAATAACAACAGTAACAAATTCTGGAATTTTGTCAAGAAAGAAACGGGTCCTAAGAATGCCATCCCATCAACAACTGATGGAATGCCTGGGGAGGTAGAAATAGCTATGAAGTTTCAGACATCCTTAGCAGTGAGAAAAGAGTTAATCTTAATGCAGGCTGCAATGGAACGACATTAGGTGGGGTCAATGAAAATGCGGAGACTTCAGTGCCTGAAATTAAGAGTATGATTAAAGAGCTAAAGATAGGCGAATCATCAGGGTTAGATGATTTGTCAGATGAGCATTTAAAGTATGCTATGAGGTGATCAGTCTTCATATCTCATTGCTGTTCTCAGCCATGCTCTCTCTCAGTTATATTCCTGCAGAGTTTATGAGGCTGTACGAGTATATCACACCCCTTGTCAAAAATAAATATGGGGCATTCTATCCAGCGAAAAAAGCAAGTAGTACAGTGGACAGTGGGAAAATCATGCATTTCTGGAAAAAAGCATGTAACTTTCTGTGGCCTATCCATACACATGTGAGTAATTCTCGAGGTAGGGTCCAAAGATTATGGCCGCCATTTTCAAAATGGCGGCCATTGTGAGAAAAGTTTAAAAAATCACCAGAAATGATCAAAACATTAAAGAAATTAATTTATACATGTCTGAAAAAAGGAAGGAAACATTTAATTCTATAACTTCTTGCATCGCAGACGGACATACAACAGTTCATTTAGCAGAAGCTCTTGTAAAGCCATCGATTGGCTGTACATAGAGAGAGAGAGAGAGAGAGAGAGAGAGAGAGAGAGAGAGAGAGAGAGAGAGAGAGAGAGAGAGAGAGTGTGTGTGTGACTGTGTGTGTTACAAAAGTGTATTTGGTGATCCTTGTGGGCTGTTAATTTTTATTTATTCATTTCATTTCATTTTCAACGAAACTTTGAATTTGTTGTATTTTAACAAAATCTCAATAAAACGGTCTCAACAGTTGAAAATTGATCCTTCATTCCAGTTTAAATCGCTTATTAATTAAAACATATTCACTGCAATTACTTTTACTAATTCTATTTCTTTTATTAATTTAATGCAATTGTTTTAAGTCCTTGAAATCGTTCAATATTTTAATTTAAGTATCGTCTTTGAATGCAGTCATTACTGTTTATATACTCGTGAAATATTATTCAAGAAACATACAGAAAACTTTTCATGATGTTTCTTAGTATATCGGTAACGTAGTTCCATCGCTGAGGGAAAACTGAAAGAAGAATATAATCACCACCTTGGCAACACGCAGACAGACAGTCACTGACAGTGTCTTGTTATTTTCTCTTTTAATAAACTGTTTTATGTATAATAAACGAAAATTTTAACTTCCGTTTACATTTTAACTTATGAAGAGACAGGCATTATTCATATTAACCTTTTACCGCCGGGATTTTTCTCGGATCACGTTATGAATGCGTGTATTTGAAACGTTACCAATTCGTCGCTTTCGATGGTGAAGGTTAGCGCTAAATTAACAGTTAACAATTCCATATTTCGTCAGTACATAATGATAAAAACATGAAGAAACCCTTTGTTGTAATATGAATATTTCAAAATTCAAGAATGTAAGTGACTGAAGTATTTTTAAATGAATAATTTAAGTTTATTTGTTGAAATGATTAGGCTGCATACGATCTTTATTCCGAAATACCAAGTAATCAACTTTATTTTTTTTTGTAATGAGGTTAAGGGTTTGGTGGGGTTTGTGACAACCTTGTAGTGTAGAATAACCAGTGGTGGGCACCGTTAGCCAAAAAGTTAACTTCGTTAACCGCTAATCCGTTAACCAAAAAGTTAACTTCGTTAACCGTTAATCCGTTAAACATGTAACGGAAGTTACCGATAAATCGTTAACGTTAACTTTTATTATAAAAAAAATGAAAAACGCAATATATATATAATTTAATTTTCCCTCTTCTCGTTCTCCATTTTGTCCATGAGATGCATGTTGCCCTTCATGAAAATTAGCATATCAAAGTTTTCATCAGACAGGGATGATCTCTTGGCCCTCAGGATGTCCTTGCCCATAGAAAACAAACGCTCCACTGCAGCACTGGAGGGGATGGCTGTGTTGAACTTGATGAACAAGTCCACCAACACTTGCTCACCCAAGAAGGCAGCATCTGTCAGCAAGTCCTTGGAGTTGGTCTCCAGCCAGGTCTTGACCAAGTTCTGGGCCTTGCCCTTGAGTGACCTGTGGCTTCTGCTGCTCTCTTTTGTCTGGATGACAGCATTGAAGAAGTCATCCTCCTCCTCCTCCTCCTCCTCCTCCTCGTTGTTGCTGCCTCCACTGTTGCTGCCCACTTCGTTGGACTGCTGCTTCATGGCCTCCTCGACTGTACCCTCCATGCTTTTCCTCACCCTGGCGACCTTGGTGTTGTCATACTTGTCCAACCAGATGAGGCGAAACCTGGGATGGAAGGCAGCAGCCACTGCGGAAATGGAAATTCGTTCATCACTATTAACAGTGGCGGATTAATTGCGCACCTGCTCAGCACTGAAAATAATAGAAACTTTTAAACGTTTATTTATGAATTTTTTGGGTTAACGGACTTGAGTTAACGGAAGTTAAATGTAACGGAAGTTAATTAGTCCGATAATGATTTTCAAAGTTAACTTAAAAGTTAAATCGTTAACGAAAAAGTTAACTTCGTTAATTAACGATTAACGGATTAACGGTTTGTGCCCAGCTTTGAGAATAACCAACCTCGTAGTGTAGAATAGATCGGAAGTAGTATAATGTTGTTCCTCTCATCATATTCTAATTATAATTTATCATATCTTTTATCTTTATTATATTTTAAATTAAATGATATTTACATATTGTCTTTAGGAAAGAAAAAGTGTTGAAATTAGCTATATCAGTGGTTCTCAACCTGGGGTACGCGTACTCCCAGAAGTACGCCAGGGAATCTTAGGGGGTACGCGACGGGGTCCTGAAAATATAACCCTTTTAATTTTATATGCGATTAACAAATGGCCACAAGTCGCACGGTCGTAAAGAACGTAAAAATCCTCTATACCTCTCGAAAATCCAGAAAATCCCTTGAAAGAGTTAAGGGGTACAGAAGAAGCAAAAGGTTGAGAACCGCTGATCTGTATACTTGAAGTGTTGTTGGTCCAGAAAAATGTATGTTTTGACATTATTTATACACTTGACTTTTAAAGTAATTCCATTAATCTTTATATCGGAACTGTTTCCCTTATAACCCTTTCCAAGACAATGCTTGAGACTGGTATTTCCGACGATTTTCAACTAAATATTTACTGTGTGAACGAGAAACTCTCTCCCTACCAAATAAGATGGCTGCCACCATATCTGAAGCTATAGGTTTAATAGTTTTTTTTTTTTTTGGCTGAGAAAATTTCCCATTGATAATGTGGAAAAAGTTGTTTTATAAAGGAGTTGAATTTTCAGAGAAAAATTTGTTCAAACCAACCAAATGTAAATTCTACTCCACTGCTGTTTGTAATCGGAAATAGCCTTGCTATTCATTGAAAATTCTCATCATTTGACATTACTCTGGAACAAGTTTGAAAACTTTTATTTCTAGGGAATGACGAGGTGTACTTCTGAATACACGAAAGGCCTTGGAATCATTTTTCTTTTTCCTTGTGGGTTTACATCATATATATTTCAATAAGGCGAATAAGGCACTAGGTTTTAGAGCTAGGAATTTTGAGTACAAATCGCGCGATATTATTGTTCCTCTATAAATCATTAGTTAGATTCCATTTGGAGTACGCGATCCAATTTTGGAATCTGCATATGTGCAAAGGTATAGATAAAATCGAAAGAGTTCAAAGACGAGCAACTAAGATGATTCCGTCGTTTAAGTCGAAGTCGTACGAGGATAGGCTTAAGGAGTTAAAATTGACTACACTCGAGACTAGGAGGATAAGGTGTGATCTAATTCAGGTTTTTAAAATTATGAATGGGTTCGATAACGTAAATAGAGAACTTTTTCGAAATATCACAATATAATAGAACTAGAAATAACGGGGCTAAGTTGACAAGTAGAAGGTTCGAGACAGCAGTTGCCAAAAATGTTTTTACGCAAAGAATAATAAATAGCTGGAATAGTTTGCCGGTAGAAGTAATTAGTAGCACGTCTAAAAAAATGTTTAAAAATCGATTAGACGTATAAGTTGATAGATTGGGTATAGTTTAAGGAAGTAAAATTAAGGTTTTTGTGATTCGGAACCCACGTAAAATTGTAGGTCCTCTCCACCACCACGAAGGACATGCGCAATACACAACTACAATCACAGTTAGGTAGACCACTAAGACCATCCAGGAATGGATCCTAGGGCTTTGTTGGTCTGAAACATTTATATATATATATATATATATATATATATATATATATATATATATATATATATACACATTTTTTATGCAGGAGGGAAGGGACAAAGGCGACCACCCGGAAAAACGCAACCCTCCTATAAAAGAAAGAGCCTAAATTAAGGTCTGAGGCCCATTTTATTTTTGTATTTATAATTCCATTTTATTTACTTTTTTATAAATTTTGAAAAGATTGTGTAGTGTATAAAATGCATGTATGTGTAGTAAAGAATAAAGGGAGAAATGTGTGTTTGAGAGCATGCTGGATTGCTCACAGGGTCGATGAGACAGAAAAAGATTAGCTAAAGAGGGCAGTGACTGAAGAAACGGAAGTTCCAACACTCCCTGTCTTGTGTTACCAATCGGCAAAAATCGTGAGGGTTAATTTAACATTTTTACATAATTTGCAGTTACATTTTGTAAAAGAACAATAAAAAATTCTTAATCAATTGCAAAACAGATTTACATGAAAATAAAACATTTAATTTTAAAAATAAACCTATATAGTTCAAGTCTTTCTCTTTGAGAAAGATAAAATAGTTCTCGATATATAATTATTTCATTTCATTATTTCTCAAGAAGGTAGCGTCACGGATTGTGCGTGTGTGAGCATATATAAAGGGCCGTTGTCGGAATATGAATATCTCATTCGTTGGAGAGGTGCGAGACAGAATGAAATTGTTAATGAAATTGGTAAGTGTAATTTGAAGTTTATATTGGAATGAATTTAAAGGATAAAATAGATTCTAATGGTAAGTCATTCATTTGATAACATTACATTAAGAATCTCTTTCTGTGCCATATCAGACGTCCATTTGCCTTATTGGCATCGTTCTCTTCTTCATTGTGAACATGGCTTCTGCTGATCCAATGCCCGGAGGTCATGGGCATGGTCACGGAGGCCATGGTCATGGTGGACACGGCGGCTGGCATCACGGAGGCCACGGTCATGGAGGGCACGGTCACGGAGGCCATGGTGGACACGGCGGATGGCATCATGGAGGACACGGTCACGGAGGCCACGGTCATGGTGGGCACGGAGGTCACGGCCATGGTGGACACGGAGGCTGGCATCATGGTGGTCATGGAGGGCACGGAGGCCATGGACATGGTGGACACGGAGGACACCACGGGGGCTGGCATCATGGTGGACATGGGCACGGAGGTCATGGGCATCATTAAAAATAGAAATCTGTCATATTTTCATAAAAAATAAATCTTTTATTCATTCGTGTAGTTTCTCATTTCTTCCTTAAGTGAACTTAAATGATTCTTTAAAGTTCGTTCTTTCTATATAATATAAATTCACAAGAGCTGTTTTTTGACATTAATTCCAAAACTGATATCCTGACGCGAAACGTCGTGGTTGAATTAACTGCATTTTTAGAAAAAAAAAAAAGAAGAGGCTTGAATCCCAGACAAAACCCAGTTTATTACAACGTTTGTAATATTTCTGTTGTTAAAACATAAATTAGTGTTAGCATGTTATTCAAGGTTAACATAAAAGAATCAAATGGATGTAATAATACTGTAAATGATTACATCTAAAGGTGGTTTTAACTGATATTTCTTCCAGTGATGTAGGTCTCGAGATCGGTCTCGAGACCGATCTCGAGACCCAATTTGCAGATCTCTATCTCGGTCTCCGCTATTTAGATCTCGGTCTCGACAGACGCGGTCTCGGTTTTTCTCCCCGAGACCTCTCGAGACCGTAATGAAAAATACATGTTATTGGCATACTCATGATGGTGGCTTGGTTGAATAGACACAATTCAGAATGTTTATGAAAGTTTGTAAAAGTAAGGGACTCCAGGTATTCACTAATCAGTCACCCTGTTTTGAGACAGCGCTCATTCTCACAGCAGCGATGACGAAATAAAACAGAGTCAAACCAAAGTTCCGAGACTAATGGCAAAATATCAAGGCTATCGGTCCAAGCAGAAGAACGTTGAAACTGGCAAGATTTTGAACCGCAGGGAACAGTTGCGGCGGTACCTTTTAGAGATTGATGAATCTCATATTTTAGACAACTGCTCTCCAATAAAGTTTTGGCATCAGAAAAGGGATAAATTCCCATCACTGGCCAATGATGCCTTCACTGTTTTAACAGTGCCTGCCTCTAGTCCTCCAATTGAGCGGGTATTTAGCCATGGAGGCATAATAATGAGGTTCCACAGAAGTCGAACTTCAGCAGATCTTCTGAGCATGCTGATGTTCCCTAATTGTAATGAGCACCTATCGTCCTTTAAATAAATGCACAAGTCAAACTGGGTAGTGGGTACGTTCATTAAACCTTCTGTAACAGATATAAAAGTAAATAAATAAAAAGCACGTGTGTATATATATATAATATATATATATATATTCATTTGTTAATTTATCGGCTACACTTTTTGCATTCAACACACTACATCTGAGAAAGTAGTTATTAGTTTATTAATATACTTAACATAGTCTAATTTCCATAGTAGTGTAAAACAAATTGAAAGGGCATGAGCTTGGTCTCGATCTCGGTCTCGAATTTTAAGGGTCTCGATCTCGGAAGGTAGAGCTCGATCTCGAACCTTTGATCTCGGTCTCACAAGATCAGGTCTCGGTCTCGGACTTGGTGGTCTCGACTACATCACTGATTTCTTCATAGAGATGACTCCTAGCGTTTCTACATTTGAAGAAAGCCCTTTTCCATTTCATCAAAATTTGGCTTATTTTTCGAATATAAATTAACGATTCTCTTTGTCTACAAGATCAGTACACGCATATAGATGGGGTTTTTATTCTGTCACTCTAAAGTTTATTTTTCACATAACGACAAACCTATTCATAGGAATTGCTTCACCCAACTCAGTGGGTTATGCTTATTATCATGGGTTTCTTATTTACATAAAACATTTGTTTCCATAAATTACTCAGCCTTCTGTAAATAATTACTTGTATCCAAAATTACATCAGCATCACCTTTACCAACTTTCTTAAAGTCATGCTTTTATACCTCTTGAAACAATAAACGTAATAATGTGAAAATATATTCATGACGAAGAGAAACAAACGTTCAGGGTCAGGACCAAGACCTATTTTTCAGAATCGGTTAACCCTTTCATACCTGATTTTCGTTTCTTTTCATGCCACAAAAAAACACTTATGTGATATCTCCAGAAAGACTAAAACCTCAAAATTTGATGGTCAACTGAGTGACCATACGGCATGAAAGGGTTAAAATCTTTAATCGATCAAAAAATTTCAGGGCATGCATTCAAAAAGTAGGAGAGAATTTCAAACATTAACTTCAATGAAGTAAATGTATCTCACTGTATTTGCATAAAATGTAAAAAATCTTTAGGATTTTC
>JAJOZX010001868.1:417500-435000 GCA_023014485.1 Bathynomus jamesi
GCGAACCGCCCGGGAATCGAACCCAGGGCCTTCCAATTGCCGGTTGGACGCGCTACCATTATGCTACGGACCTCGCTTAATCACAAATCGAAATTCTCCCACATAGGGCAGAAACCAATGCCCTGAGAGGGCACCCTCGCAAATCGTGAATATGCGCATATAACTGCAATGACCGCGGTTCGCCTCATTTTTCATTTATTCGTTATCTCTCCTCCTCGTGTGCAGAAACGTTCCTTAACACTTATGTCGTTTCTATTCATTTATATACTGCGCGGTCATTGCAGTTATATGCGCATATTCACGATTTGCGAGGGTGCCCTCTCAGGGCATTGGTTTCTGCCCTATGTGGGAGAATTTCGATTTGTGATTAAGCGAGGTCTGTAGCATAATGGTAGCATAATGGTTCCTTACTCTCTCCTCTGCTGTTTAATACCTACAGTACACTGATGGATTAATTGCTTCTCTTAATGAGGCAAGAGTACGACGCTGCATAGATGGTATAAGGATAAATAACACGAGGATAAAAGAATATCTGTCAGAGCGCAAAATGAACACTCAAAATTCTCCTGTGGAAGAAGAAGAAGAAGAAGAAGAAGCGGAAGCTGTCAGTAGAGAGAAGCTTGTCATCGGGAAAGGAGTGGAGAATAGACCTCAAGAAAGAGCTGTGACAGTTCGTCAATGCAAATGTGATAGGCAGTTAATCAAAGGAAGAAGAGTGGAGCGAATTAAACAAATAGTCGTGGGCGCTACACGAGAATTACCGAGAATATTTAATAATAAGGTTCACTTTGTCAGTTAAGATACTGTTTATATACTGTATATATAGATAATGATGATGATAAACTTTCTTGCCAGGATATAAATCCCATAACATTTACATTATAAATATACACACACCAGTGATGTAGGTCTCGAGATCGGTCTCGGTCTCGAGACCGATCTCGAGACCCAATTTGCAGATCTCGATCTCGGTCTCCGCTATTTAGATCTCGGTCTCGACAGACGCGGTCTCGGTTTTTCTCCCTGAGACCTTTCGAGACCTCTCGAGACCGTAATGAAAAATACATGTTATTGGCATACTCATGATGGTGGCTTGGTTGAACAGACACAATTCAGAATGTTTATGAAAGTTTGTAAAAGTAAGGGACTCTAGGTATTCACTAATCAGTCACCCTGTTTTGAGTTGCCACGTTTGTCTTGCGGGAGTGTGTGGGTCTCGATTTTTTTAGGTTAGCGCTACAAAAAAACTTGCCCCCACCCCCACCCCCGCCCCCGTCAGATTAATTTTATTGAAAATGGAAACACTAAATAGAGAATTATATATATTATATATATAAGTATATATTATAAGGCCACTTAGTGTTGCCAAACGGCGTGTCAACCTCTGTGGCGTGATAAAAACGATTATCCTCCCATCCAATATGTATTTGAAAAAATAAAATGCTTCACACAAAAATAATGCAAGAAATACAGCATAAAGAAAACAGTACCGATAAATTCAAGAGTCAAACCAAAGTTCCGAAACTAATGGCAAAATATCAAAGCTATCGGTCCAAGCAGAAGAACGTTGAAACTGGGAAGATTTTGAACCGCAGGGAACAGTTGCGGCGGTACATTTTAGAGATCGATGAATCTCATATTTTAGACAATTGCTCTCCAATAAAGTTTTGGCACCAGAAAAGGGATAAATTCCCATCACTGGCCAATATTGCCATGACTGTTTTAACAGTGCCTGCCTCTAGTGCTCCAATTGAGCGTGTATTTAGCCATGGAGGCATAATAATGAGGCCTCACAGAAGTCGAACTTCAGCAGATCTTCTGAGCATGCTGATGTTCCTTAAGTGTAATGAGCACCTATCATGCTTTAAATAAATACACAAGTCAAACTGGGTAGTGGGTACGTTCATTAAACCTTCTGTAACAGATATAAAAGAAGTAAATAAATAAAAAGTACGTGTATATATATATTCATTTGTTAATTTATAGGCTACACTTTTTGCATTCAACACACTACATCTGAGAAAGTAGTTATTAGTTTATTAATATACTTAACATAGTCTAATTTCCATAGTAGTGTAAAACAAATTGAAAGGGCATGAACTTGGTCTCGATCTCGGTCTCGGTCTCGAATTTTAAGGGTCTCGATCTCGGAAGGTAGATCTCGAACCTTTGATCTCGGTCTCGATCTTGGTCTCATAGGATCAGGTCTCGGTCTCGGTCTCAGTCTCAGACTCGGTGGTCTCGACTACATCACTGACACACACATATACATATAAATATATACATGGTGATTCATAAATGTGTAGTAAATCGCAGGGTGTATTCTTGAGACAAAAGTAAAGAGAAAAGACCATATAAACATAAGTCGAAAAACCCGTAGGTTCGAGCTATAGCACGCAACAGAAAAATGAAAATCCTAAAGATTTTTTACATTTTATGCAAATACACAGCGAGATACGTTTGCTTCATTGAAGTAAATGTTTGAAATTCTTTCCTGCTTCTTCAATGCATGCACTGAAAATTTACGATCGATTAAAGATTTCAACTGATTCTGAAAAATATGTCTTCGGCCTGAGCCTGAACGTTTCTCTTCGTCATGAAAAGGAGTATAGAATTTATTTTCATAATATGTTTATTGTCTCAAGAAGTATAAAAGCATAACTCTTAAAAAGAGCTGGTAAAGGCAGTGCGATTTAATTTTGGATACAAGTAATTGTTTACAGAAGGCTGAGTAATTTATGGAAACAAAGGTTTCATGTAAATAACAAACCCATGATAATAAACGTAACCCACCGAGTTGGGTGAACCAATGCCTATGAATAGGTTTGTCGTTATGTGAAAAATTAACTCTAGAGTGACAGAATAAAAACCTCCATCTATGTGTGTGTGTGCTGATATTGTAGACAAAGCGAATCGTTAATTTATATTGGAAAAAATAAGCCAAATTTTGATGAAATGGAAGAGAGCTTTCTTCAAATGTAAGAAACGCTAGGCGTCATCTCTATGAAGAAATATCAGTTACCACCACCTTCAGATGTAATTATTTATAGTATTATTACATCCATCTGATTCTTTTATGTTAACCTTGAATAGCATACTGACACTAATTTACGTAATTTACGTTTTAACACCAGAAATATTACAAACGTTGTAATAAGCTGGGTTTTGCCTGGGATTCAAGCCTCTTTTTTTTGTTCTAAAAATGCAGTTCCTTCAACCACAACGTTTCGCCTCAGGATATTAGTTTTGGAATCAATGTCAAAATACAGCTCTTGTGAGTTTATATTATATAAATAAAACGAACTTTAAAGAATTATCACTGCCTAACACCAATTTTGCCGATTTAATTCTAACACCTGTTTTTAGGTAACTTTGGTGCGCTGATTTAAAAAATCACCTTAGTTTTTGCCTATCACGTCAGGTTTTCGAGCAATCAAATACAGATATTTTGGAGATATCGCATTTTGGCAGGGTTATGCCCAATTTTTTTTCTTTTCAAAAAATAAGTTTTTACATACTCAGAATCAGCATGGAAAAGTAAACAATTGTGCTGGGAGTGAACTTTAATATACAGTGGTAATATTGACACAAAGTGATTAAAAGTGTTTAAATAAGCAAAAAATGTATCCATATTAAAGCAAGCACGGGACCAGTTTTCTTAACATTGTCTTTTTCTTGTTTTCTTACTTTTCAGTGCTGATAAATTTTCTCTTATAGGACTTCCTAGAATGAGAGATGTCAAGACAATCTCTTTGCAGGCTCCAGCAGTAGTCAGCCATCATATGGGTATCCCATCTTCCCTGGTATCGTTCTTCCATCACTTTGATATCTTGGTGGAACCTTTCACCTTGCTCTTCACTACCCAAGATTTCAATATGTTGTACATGACCTTTAGATTTAATGCACAGATTTGCGTATTCCACAGATAAAATTTTAACAGCAAAACAGCTGTTAACAGGTCTCAGAAATCATTAATTTTGATAAGCGCCCTTCATGGATCACCCAAAATAGGCATATTGCATTGCACGAAAACCTGATGTGATGGACAAAATCTAAGGTGATTTTTGAAATCAGCATATCAATATTATCCAGAAACAGGTCTTAGAATTAAATCAGCAGCAAAAATGTTTTTTTTGTTGGGCAGTGTTATTTAAGTTCACTTAAGAAAGAAATGAGAAACTACAGGAATGAATAAAAGATTTATTTTTATGAAAATATGACAGATTTCTATTTTTAATGATGCCCATGGCCTCCATGACCTCCGTGCCCATGTCCACCATGATGCCAGCCTCCGTGTCCACCATGTCCATGGCCTCCGTGACCGTGCCCTCCATGACCACTATGATGCCAGCCTCCGTGTCCACCGTGGCCGTGGCCTCCGTGCCCAACATGGCCGTGGCCTCCGTGATGCCATCCGCCGTGTCCACCATGACCGTGGCCTCCATGATGTCATCCGCCGTGTCCACTATGACCGTGTCCACCGTGACCATGGCCTCCATGATGCCAGCCGCCGTGTCCACCATGACCATGGCCTCCGTGACCATGCCCATGACCTCCGGGCATTGGATCAGCAGAAGCCATGTTCAAATTGATGATGATAGCGATGCCAATAAGGAAAAGGGACGTCTGATATGGCACAGAAAGAGATTCTTAATTTAATGTTATCAAATGAATGACTTACCATTAGAATCTATTTCATCCTTTAAATTCATTCCAATATAAACTTCAAATTACACTTACCAATTTAATTAACAATTTCATTCTGTCTCACACCTCTCCAACGAATGAGATATTCATATTCCGACAACGGCCCTTTATATATATATATATATACATACACACACACACAGAGTTCGTCACGCTACCTTCTTGAGAAATAATGAAATTAAATAATTATACTCGTATATCGAGAGCTATTTTTTTTTCTTTCTCAAAGAGAAAAACTTGAAGTATATAGGTTTTTTTTTAATTAAATGTTTTATTTTTATGTAAAATCTGTTTTGGAACTGATTAAGAATTTTTTATTGTTCTTTTACAAAATGTAACTGCAAATTATGTAAAAATTTTAAATTAACCTTCACAATTTTCTCGATTGGTAACAGAGAAGACAGCAAGTGCTGGAACTTCCGTTTCTTCAGTCACTGTACTCTTTAGCTAATCTTTTTCCGTGTCTCATCAACCCTGTGAGCAATCCAGCATGCTCTGAAACACACTTCTCCCTTTATTCTTTACTACATATACATGCATTTTACACACTACACAATCTTTTCAAAATTTATAAAGAAATAAATAAAATGGCATCATAGACCTTAATTTTGGGTCTCCTCCTTATATAGGAAGGGGCGTTTTTCCAGGTGCTCGTCGTTGTCCCCTCCTTCCTGAATAAAAAAAAGTGTGTGTGTGTGTGTGTGTGTGTGTGTGTGTGTACATACCAACAGGAGCTTCGGCAAATTTTCTTCTGTGTAAATTGAGTAACTTCATTCTCTCCCAGATTTATATTACAATAATATGTTGCTGCTAAACTGCAGAGACCTACATACGGAAATCAAAGTTGACTCGTATTCAATCAAAAATGAATTGCATTATGTGGTGATAAAAGTGTTTGTTAGTGTGGATTTTAACAAATATTAATATCTTCGGTTCGATTCAGTTGGATATAAGTAATTTTTTCTTTTTGCTTTGCAACGCAACCTCCTAGCCCTTTCTCACCTGATTTCTATGTGGCAGTGGATGGATCAATTTTAACACCAACAGTTTCCTGAATTTCTGTAGTGAAATAGCTACTGTTTTCAGCTCTGTGAATTAGTGTTCTCTTCCTCAAATGTTTAATATCAGCTCCTGGTAACTTTCATGGTGTTTCAGTTCTGCTGCTACAATCAGTCGTCCCAATTTCATTGTATTTCTTGATCAGGTTTTGAGCATCTGTATTAGAAACCTTCGTTTTCGCACTAATTTTCCATTGACTACAACCTTCTTTGCATCACGATATTTAGATATGGTCAGAATCTTGTATTTTGTATGAAAGATACATTTTTTTAATGCATCTCGATAACAACGTTAGAGATGGACGAGTATATTTCTTGCCATATACCTTTACTGAAGTGATTGTTGGATTATTTGTGTGTAAAACGCCTGGTTATGAACTTCATTATACATTCAGGAATATAAACTATTAGAAAGTTTAAATACATTTCCCACAAAACTTCACTAAGAGATTGGAACGTATAATTTATGCAATTAATAGAATTGTTCTTTCAGTGTTACTTACGATACTTTACGAGTGTTTCAATGAGAGTTCAGGATCGACCTGCGTCCGACCCCTCCATAATTTTAGTTTAATTTCAACATAAACTGTTTTTTATTTGAAAATATTGCTTTATGAATCTGTATCGTTATCAAGAAATGCTTGGTGGCCTAAATGTTTGTGTATATACATATACATATATAGTAGCCTACGGTTAACCAATTTGATATTTCCAGTTTATAGCGTAAAGTTGGCACTATAATAATAATGGTTAATTGATTGATAATGAATGATTGTTAATGATAAGGCTGGAGTCACCAATTTATAGTTGTCTACGGATCATAATGATAATGGTTAATTGATTGATAATGATTGATTGTTAATGATAAGGCTGGAGTCACCAATTTATAGTGGTCTACGGATCACCGATTTGATGTGGCTAAGAAAGTAGTCTTATTATAATTTATGAATGATATTGAAATGAAAAAATTATGGTCACCAACTTGGGCCTACTGCCCAAATAAACAATATTTAAAATGAAGAGATAAATTACTTTGTTGTTTTGTGTTTAATTAGGAAAATAAACCAATTATTTGTTCACAGGGATTAACAGTTCAGTAAAGGTATTTATAGTGATTAACAATTAAGGCATTTATACTATGCTAAATATGACTGATACTTAGCAATAAAGAAATGGTTATACAGGCTAATTGTTAAGTAATTACACTAATTTAGATATGCAAAATGCAAAAGGGAACACAGAATAAATAATGAAGCCTATTGATAACTGAAATAATGCACGTACGGTTGGTACAGTAAATGGATTAGGTCGTTAAGAATGAAATACATAACAGGGTGATACAAAATTACGGTATTGGTACAACACTTGAATAGGCCTACTGCGGTCTTAATGAGAGAGTTAGTTTTCCGGTTGCTTGCGTACACTTGGATATAGCCTAATCGCGACGCTGAGATTACACTGTGTAAGCTTCGTGGGAATTGCTTAACACGAAGGCAAAGGTAGGCTTACCGAAATGATGAATAGCTCTGGAGATTGAAGACCTACTTGAAAGTTGACCGCATTGCGTTGGGCCGTAGTTGACCTTGGAGACTGTAGAGGGCCTGTTGAGATACTTGTTTAACGGGCGCCGATCGAAGCGTGGTGAAGGATGAGTGGAGAGCAAAGTGTAGTTGTGGCTTGTTGCCTACAGAAGGTTTATGGACATGGGCTTCGAAGGGTGTTTCTGTAGTCAGGTTGGCCTTGCCGGCGAGAGGATGATTGTTGACAGCCGGTGGAGATTTGTTGAAGAGGGGCCAGCGGAAAGCGCCTACAGCGGTGATGTTGTTTCTTGCAGGATGGCACTGTGGAGTCGCTTCAAGTGTTGCTTCGTTCTTGTATAGTTGAAGTGTGACTTGAGACTGAGGCCGGCTGAGGCCGAAAATGGCGTTATGTGGAGAGAGTAGATTCACAAGGAGAAAGTAACGAGCGGAGTGAGGGCGAATTCCAGTGAACTCTGACTTAGATAGGCTCGTAAGACGCTAACTTTTCGCGGGCCTTTTGGAGAAGACACAAGCGTCCTTTTGTTTCTGTTTCCTTGAACACCAAGTGTGTTTTTCGCTTCTTGATGATTCTAAGATGTCTGCGAACGGCAAGGAAGAAGGAATTTCTTTGTCTATTTCTTTGTCTGCCCCCTACATACATACATACATATTACATGAATACGAGTAGAAGTAGAGGTTACTATGAAGCAGCCATAAGACGATGTAAACAGGAACATGACTATTCGAGCTTCAAAATCCTAAGAGGCTAATTTAAATAACAACAGTAACAAATTCTGGAATTTTGTCAAGAAAGAAACGGGTTCTAAGAATGCCATCCCATCAACAATTGATGGAATGCCTGGGGAGGTAGAAATAGCTATGAAGTTTCAGACATCCTTAACAGTGAGAAAAGAGTTAATCTTAATGCAGGCTGCAATGGAACAACATTAGGTGGTCAATGAAAATGCAGGGACTTCAGTGCCTGAAATTAAGAGTATGATTAAAGAACTAAAGATAGGCGCCTCATCAGGGTTAGATGATTTGGAAGATGAGCATTTAAAGTATGCTATGAGGTGATCAGTCTTCATATCTCATTGCTGTTCTCAGCCATGTTCTCTCACAGTTATATTCCTGCAGAATTTATGAGGATGTACGAGTATATCACACCCCTTGTCAAAAATAAATATGGGGGCATTCTATCCAGCGATAAATACAAGTAGTACAGTGGACAGTGGGAAAATCATGCATTTCTGGAAAAAAGCATGTAACTTTCTGAGGCCTATCCATACACATGTGAGAGTAATTCTCGAGGTAGGGTCCAAAGATTATGGCCGCCATTTTCAAAATGGCGGCCATTGTGAGAAAAGTTAAAAAATCACCAGAAATTATCAAAACATTAAAGAAATTAATTTATACGTGTCTGAAAAAAGGCAGGAAACATTTAATTCTATAACTTGTTGTATCGCAGACGGACATACAACAGTTCATTTAGCAGAAGCTCTTGTAAAGCCATCGATTGGTTGTACATAGAGAGAGAGAGAGAGAGAGAGAGAGAGAGAGAGAGAGAGAGAGAGAGAGAGAGAGAGAGAGAGTGTGTGTGTGTGTGTGTGACAAAAGTGTATTTGGTGATCCTTGTGGGCTGTTAATTTTTATTTATTCATTTCATTTTCAACGAAACTTTGAATTTGTTGTATTTTAACAAAATCTCAATAAAACGGTCTCAACAGTTGAAAATTGCTCCTTCATTCCAGTTTAAATTGTTTATTAATTAAAACATATTCACTGCAATTACTTTTACCAATTCTATTTTTTTTATTAATTTAATGCAATTGTTTTAAGTCCTTGAAATCGTTTAATATTTTAATTTAAGTATCGTCTTTGAATGCAGTCATTACTGTTTATATACTCGTGAAATATTATTCAAGAAACATACAGAAAACTTTTCATGATGTTTCTTAGTATATCGGTAACGTAGTTCCATCGCTGATGGAAAACTGAAAGAAGAATATAATCACCACCTTGGCAACATGCAGACAGACAGTCACTGACAGTGTCTTGTTATTTTCTCTTTTAATAAACTGTTTTATGTATAATAAACGACAATTTTAACTTCCGTTTACATTTTAACTTAAGAAGAGACAGGCATTATTCATATTAACCTTTTACCGCCGGGATTTTTCTCGGATCACGTTATGAATGCGTGTATTTGAAACGTTACCAATTCGTCGCTTTCGATGGTGAAGGTTAGCGCTAAATTAACAGTTAACAATTCCATATTTCGTCAGTACATAATGATAAAAACATGAAGAAACCCTTTGTTGTAATATGAATATTTCAAAATTCAAGAATGTAAGTGACTGAAGTATTTTTAAATGAATAATTTAAGTTTATTTGTTGAAATGATTAGGCTGCATACGATCTTTATTCCGAAATACCAAGTAATCAACTTTATTTTTTTTTGTAATGAGGTTAAGGGTTTGGTGTGGTTTGTGACAACCTTGTAGTGTAGAATAACCAACCTTGTAGTGTAGAATAGATCGGAAGTAATATAATGTTGTTCCTCTCATCATATTCTAATTATAATTTATCATATCTTTTATCTTTATTATATTTTAAATTAAATGATATTTACATATTGTCTTTAGGAAAGAAAAAGTGTTGAAATTAGCTATATCAGTGGTTCTCAACCTGGGGTACACGTGCTCCCAGAGGTACGCCAGGGAATCTTAGGGGGTACGCGACGGGGTCCTGAAAATATAACCCTTTTAATTTTATATACGATTAACAAATGGCCACAAGTCGCACGGTCGTAAAGAACGTAAAAATCCTCTATACCTCTCGAAAATCCAGAAAATCCCTTGAAAGAGTTAAGGGGTACAGAAGAAGAAAAAGGTTGAGAACCGCTGATCTATATACTTGAAGTGTTGTTGGTCCAGAAAAATGTATGTTTTGACATTATTTATACACTTGACTTTTAAAGTAATTCCATTAATCTTTATATCGGAACTGTTTCCCTTATAACCCTTTCCAAGACAATGCTTGAGACTGATATTTCCGACGATTTTCAACTAAATATTTACTGTGTGAACGAGAAACTCTCTCCCTACCAAATAAGATGGCTGCCACCATATCTGAAGCTATAGGTTTAATAGTTTTGTTTATTTTTTGGCTGAGAAAACAATTTCCCATTGATAATGTGGAAAAAGTTATTTTATAAGAAAGTTGAATTTTCAGAGAAAAATTTGTTCAAACCAACCAAATGTAAATTCTACTCCACTGCTGTTTGTAATCGGAAATAGCCTTACTATTCATTGAAAATTCTCATCATTTGACATTACACTGGAACAAGTTTGAAAACTTTTATTTCTAGGGAATGACGAGGTGTACTTCTGAATACACGAAAGGCCTTTGAATCATTTTTCTTTTTTCCTTGTGGGTTTACATCATATATATTTCAATAAGGTGAATAAGGTGAATAAGGCGAATAAGGCGAATAAGGCGAATAAGGCGAATAAGGCACTAGGTTTTATAGGTAGCTAGGAATTTTGAGTACAAATCGCGCGATATTATTGTTCCTCTATAAATCATTAGTTAGATTCCACTTGGAGTACGCGATCCAATTTTGGAATCTGCATATGTGCAAAGGTATAGGTAAAATCGAGAGTTCAAAGACGAGCAACTAAGATGATTCCGTGGCTTAAGTCGAAGTCTCGTACGAGGATAGGCTTAAGGAGTTAAAATTGACTACACTCGAGACTAGGAGGCTAAGGTGTGATCTAATCCAAGTTTTTAAAATTATGAATGGGTTCGATAACGTAAATAGATAACTTTTTCGAAATATCACAATATAATAGAACTAGAAATAACGGGGCTAAGTTGACAAGTCGAAGGTTCGAGACAGCAGTTGCCAAAAATGTTTTTACGCAAAGAATAATAAATAGCTGGAATAGTTTGCCGGTAGAAGTAATTAGTAGCACGTCTAAAAAAATGTTTAAAAATCGATTAGACGTATAAGTTGATAGATTGGGTATAGTTTAAGGAAGTAAAATTAAGGTTTTCGTGGTTCGGAACCCACATAAAATTGTAGGTCCTCTCCACCACCACGAAGGACATGCGCAATACAGAACTACAATCACAGTTAGGTAGACCATCCAGGAGTGGATCCTAGGGCTTTGTTGGTCTGAAACATTATGACATATACGTAGTACGTGTACAGTATATATATATATATATATATATATATATATATATATATATATATATATATATATATGTGTGTGTGTGTGTGTGTGTGTGTGTGTGTACATTTTTTTTATGCAGGAGGGAAGGGACAAAGGCGACCACCCGGAAAAACGCCCCTCCTATAAAAGGAGAGCCTAAATTAAGGTCTGAGGCCCATTTTATTTTTGTATTTATAATTCCATTTTATTTACTTTTTTTATAAATTTTGAAAAGATTGTGTAATGTATAAAATGCATGTATGTGTAGTAAAGAATAAAGGGAGAAATGTGTGTTTGAGAGCATGCTGGATTGCTCATAGGGTCGATGAGACAGAAAAAGATTAGCTAGAGAGGGCAGTGACTGAAGAAACGGAAGTTCCAACACTCCCTGTCTTGTGTTACCAATCGGAAAAAATCGTGAGGGTTAATTTGACATTTTTACATAATTTGCAGTTACATTTTGTAAAAGAACAATAAAAAATTCTTAATCAATTGCAAAACAGATTTACATGAAAATAAAACATTTAATTTTAAAAATAAACCTATATAGTTCAAGTCTTTCTCTTTGAGAAAGAAAAATAGTTCTCGATATATAATTATTTCATTTCATTATTTCTCAAGAAGGTAGCGTCACGGATTGTGCGTGTGTGAGCATATATAAAGGGCCATTGTCGGAATATAAATATCTCATTCGTTGGAGAGGTGCGAGACAGAATGAAATTGTTAATGAAATTGGTAAGTGTAATTTGAAGTTTATATTGGAATGAATTTAAAAGATAAAATAGATTCTAATGGTAAGTCATTCATTTGATAACATTACATTAAGAATCTCTTTCTGTGCCATATCAGACGTCCATTTGCCTTATTGGCATCGTTCTCTTCTTCATTGTGAACATGGCTTCTGCTGATCCAATGCCCGGAGGTCATGGGCATGGTCACGGAGGCCATGGGCATGGTGGACACGGCGGCTGGCATCACGGAGGCCACGGTCACGGTGGACACGGTCATGGAGGGCACGGTCACGGAGGCCATGGTGGACACGGCGGATGGCATCATGGAGGGCACGGTCACGGAGGCCACGGCCATGGTGGACACGGAGGCTGGCATCATGGTGGTCACGGAGGCCATGGACATGGTGGACACGGAGGACACGGGGGCTGGCATCATGGTGGACATGGGCACGGAGGTCATGGGCATCATTAAGAATAGAAATCTGTCGTATTTTCATAAAAAATAAATCTTTTATTCGTTCCTGTAGTTTCTCATTTCTTCCTTAAGTGAACTTAAATGGTTCTTTAAAGTTCGTTCTTTCTATATAATATAAATTCACACAAGAGCTGTTTTTTGACATTAATTCCAAAACTGATATCCTGAAGCGAAACGTCGTGGTTGAATTAACTGCATTTTTAGAAAAAAAAAAAACAAGGCTTGAATCCCAGACAAAACCCAGTTTATTACAACGTTTGTAATATTTCTGTTGTTAAAACATAAATTAGTGTTAGCATGCTATTCAAGGTTAACATAAAAGAATCAAATGGATGTAATAATACTGTAAATGATTACATCTAAAGGTGGTTTTAACTGATATTTCTTCATAGAGATGACTCCTAGCGTTTCTACATTTGAAGAAAGCCCTTTTCCATTTCATCAAAATTTGGCTTATTTTTCACATAACGACAAACCTATTCATAGGAATTGATTCACCCAACTCAGTGGGTTATGCTTATTATCATGGGTTTCTTATTTACATAAAACATTTGTTTCCATAAATTACTCAACCTTCTGTAAATAATTACTTGTATCCAAAATTACATCAGCATCACCTTTATCAACTTTCTTAAAGTCAAGCTTTTATACCTCTTGAAACAATGAACGTAATAATGTGAAAATATATTCTATAGTCCTTTTCATGACGAAGAGAAACGTTCAGGGTCAGGACCAAGACCTATTTTTCAGAATCAGTTAAAATCTTTAATCGATCAAAAATTTTCAGGGCATGCATTCAAAAAGTAGGAGAGAATTTCAAACATTTACTTCAAAGAAGTAAACGTATCTCACTGTATTTGCATAAAATGTAAAAAATCTTTAGGATTTTCATTTTTCTGTCGCGTGCTTTAGCTCGAACCTACGGGTTCTTCGATCTATGTTTATATGGTATTTTTTCTTTACTTTTGCCTCAAGAATACACCCTGCGATTTATTATACACTTATGAATCACCCTGTATATATATATATATATATATATATATATATGCTGCAATCCACAAGGAAAAAGAAAAACGATTCCAAGACCTTTCGTGTATTCAAAGCTACACCTCGTCAGTGAATGAAGATAAACGGCGAGATACCCATAAATATATACAATGTACAGGAAAAACAAAACAATTAGCACATACTTAACAAGGGTTAATGAGAGGCAAAAGAAATTTTAACATGATATCGTCAATTTTATACGTCCCCGCACTGTTATTGAAATTGCTTTTAAAATGAATAAATGCACATTCTAGAATATTTCGTTCTATTATATCTCTGTTTTTAACAAGCGCTTTAGAACTACCCTACTTGATGCTATGGTTACATCTATACAATGTGTACATATGGTTAAATAAAGCATTGGAAGTATTAGCTGTTCTACAAGCATATTTATGCTGTTTTACCCTAATATCTAACGTTTTACCGGTTTGGCCTATATATACTGAGTTACATTGTGTACATCCGATCGAATACACACAACCAACAACATTATCAGGGCTATTCTTTATTAGGCGTGATTTAACAGTATTATTATACTTAAAGATTAGATTAATGCCAATTGCTTTAAGTACAGTTGGAAGGTATTGAAAATTAACATGGTAAGGTAGGCTAAGGATATTTTTACGCTGAAATTCCTTTACAATTACATTATTATAATACCTATTCTTGGCTTTCTTAAGACAGTTATCTAAAAATGAAATAGGATAACATAATTTAGTACCAATATTCATGATATTGCATAACTCGGAATCTAAAAATTCAGGACTGACAACTCTCAATGCTCGAAGAAACATAGCAGAGAAAATAGAGGATTTAATCGAAGGATGATGGTCAGAATAAAAATGCACGTAAGAGTTATTATTAGTAGGCTTACGGTAGACTTCATATTTGAACTGATTAGAGCATCTCCAAATTTTTAGATCAAGAAAAGATAGGCTTCCATCATTTTCTTTTTCAACTGTAAACTTAATAGATGGGACTAAATTGTTGAGCCTACCAAGAAATAAGTCCACATCCAAATTATTAGGCCACAGGCATAAAATATCATCTATATACCTGTACCAAACCAGGTTAAAATTAACAATCGTAGGCAAAATTCTACTTTAAAAAAATTCCATATACAGTATAAATTAGCTAGTACAGGTGAAAGGGGATTTCCCATAGCCAATCCAAACGACATAACATAAAACTTATTTTCAAACTGAAATTTACAATCTTTGACACACAGCTTAATTAACTCCATAAGAGTGTTGTGTTGAACAGGGAAAGAATATTCAGAAATCTTATCTTTTAAAAAATCAAGTAGGTCATCAACAGGGACTTTTGTGAATAGCGAGCATACATCGAAGCTTAACAATTTGAAATTAGGGTCATTAGGGAACTTCAGTTTGTCAATAAGATCTATGCTATTTACAATATGTGACTCAGAAATAGAGCCAACTAACGGTGTTAATAAACTAACTAACCATTTTGATAGCTTATAGGTTACGGAGCCCACTGAGCTAACAATAGGCCTCATGGGATTATTAACTTTGTGTGTTTTTACTAAGCCGTACAGATATGGTAGTGACGAATTGATACTAAGAAACTGCTGTGAAAGCCCATTATAGTTAGTTTTTAATATTTCTCTTAATTTTCTGTTAAACATTTTATTAACATCCTCCAATGGGTCTCTATTTAGAGGTTTGTACGTGTCACGGTCACTTAATAACGTATTCATCTTTTCAACATAACTGTTTTTGTCCATGATGACGATCGAATTGGATTTGTCTGCTTTAGTAATATGTAATGAATCATTATTTTTCAGTGTTTTTAGGGCTTTTTCAAACCTCAGAGGATAATTCGATTCAAACTTCGTATTAAATGCACTATACACACAACCTTTGGCTAAAGTCACCTCACTTTCGGAAATATTACTATGTTTTTCAAAATTAATAAAAGACTTAGCAATCAGTAAACTGCTGGGCTTTTTTGGGACTGAGAAACCTAACCCAAAACCTAACGCACATTTCATATTGAAGTCTAGTTCTTGGGGCGACAAGTTAACAATATTACTAAAATCACTTTTTTTAGTCCAGTATATAGACTAATAATTTGGATGTGGACTTATTTCTTGGTAGGCTCAACAATTTAGTCCCATCTATTAAGTTTACAGTTGAAAAAGAAAATGATGGAAGCCTATCTTTTCTTGATCTAAAAATTTGGAGATGCTCTAATCAGTTCAAATATGAAGTCTACCGTAAGCCTACTAATAATAACTCTTACGTGCATTTTTATTCTGACCATCATCCTTCGATTAAATCCTCTATTTTCTCTGCTATGTTTCTTCGAGCATTGAGAGTTGTCAGTCCTGAATTTTTAGATTCCGAGTTATGCAATATCATGAATATTGGTACTAAATTATGTTATCCTATTTCATTTTTAGATAACTGTCTTAAGAAAGCCAAGAATAGGTATTATAATAATGTAATTGTAAAGGAATTTCAGCGTAAAAATATCCTTAGCCTACCTTACCATGTTAATTTTCAATACCTTCCAACTGTACTTAAAGCAATTGGCATTAATGTAATCTTTAAGTATAATAATACTGTTAAATCACGCCTAATAAAGAATAGCCCTGATAATGTTGTTGGTTGTGTGTATTCGATCGGATGTACACAATGTAACTCAGTATATATAGGCCAAACCGGTAAAACGTTAGATATTAGGGTAAAACGTTAGATATTAGGGTAAAACAGCATAAATATGCTTGTAGAACAGCTAATACTTCCAATGCTTTATTTAACCATATGTATAGATGTAACCATAGCATCAAGTGGGGTACTTCTAAAGCGCTTGTTAAAAACAGATATAACGGGTGTCCCACAAAAAAGTTAACCGTACTTTGAATTAATATAACTCAAAAACTATTAGAGATTTTTGGGTCCTGCAACAATGTTTTATTTAACAACTATTTATCTGTCGATTCTGGAAATTTCATTAAATTTCCTTTTACGAAGTTGATACATTAATGGTTTTAGTGGAGGCTATCAAAAATATGTTTGCGCAAGGAAGTAAAATAATGAAGCGAAGCGTAGGGAGCCTAGGTCACTGTGCGATTCTTCAAGCGAAGCCTAGGCCATTGCACAGTGGTTTTTCGGACACGCTGTGGTATGGTCTCGTCATTATTGCTTATTAAGCAAATCAAAGCGTTTCTATGTAAAAGTTTACTTCAAAAGAACCCTTTTTATCATGCAGTTAACAAAAGAGCAACGCGTATTTGTAATCACAAACTTTATTAAGACTGGCAGTATTAAACAAGTACAAGATTTATTTGAACAACGTTTTCCAGGTAGGCACCCACCAAGCAAGCCCGCTATTTGGAAAAATGTTCGGAAATACCAACATGAAGGAACATGCTTAAATCTAAATAAAGGTCGTTCGGGTCGTAGGAAAACCATAAGAACAACAGAAAATATCGAAAATGTTCAGATGACACTTCTTCAAAATCCAAATGTATCAGTCAGAAAGAATGGGTTACAATTGTCAAAGTCAACATTTAACCGCATTGTTAAACATGACTTAAAATGGCATCCCTATAAGATGCATGTAAGACACCAGCTTCTTGAAACTGATTTTCCTCGTCGTAGACAATTTGTCGAATGGCTTCTCCATAAACCTGCTCGTTTCTTGGAAAACATTGTGATTGGTGACGAGGCAGCCTTTTTCATGAATGGAAAGGTAAATAGCCATAATATTCGAC
>JAJOZX010001868.1:440000-780999 GCA_023014485.1 Bathynomus jamesi
TGCTCAAGCGCTTTCGTCTAATGACATCCTCAGGAACACTGAAGTATATAAAAAGGTTAAGCCTATATATAGGTTACAGAAAGAAAAAAAGAAAAAATAAATAACATACATACACACAAACACACATATATATATATATATATATACATATCTATATATACAAATACATACATACATACATACATACATACATATATATACAATAAACAGAGAAGTAAAAATAATAAAAAATTATTAAAAATTAAAACCTTAAAGGATTACCAATGAGGCGTACAGATTGTAAGGAAAAATATCGATTTTTAGCACAAGATCAAATGGATTATAAAAATACAAATTTATACTGGAACTCTGCCGGGTTTTAGCCGGTACGTCGACGATATTTTGTGTATCTGGCCCATGAATCGTGACCTGGATAGCTTCCTCCTTCAGTTAAATGATCAAGTCCCCTCCATTAAGTTTACTTTAGAAGTTGAGCAAGACAATTCAATCCCATTTTTGGATGTGCGTGTACATAGGGAAAGCCCAGGTTTTAAGTTTAGTATTTAACGGAAAACGACAAACAATTTGTCCTACGTACACTTTTACTCGGGACATGATACCCCCATTAAGAAGGCCATATTTTCATCAATGTTTCTCCGCGCCCTTAGGATCGCCAGTCCGGAATACATCGATGCCGAATTGGAAAAAATCAACGGTATTGGAAGTGATTTGTGTTATCCATCTGTGTTTATGGAATCTTGTCTCAACAAGGCAAAACGAACTTTCTATCGTGTCAATATTAACACTCGTACTTTGTCAAAAAATATTTTAGTACTTCCATTTTTCCCGGGCTTTTTAGGCATTGCTAATGTACTTAAACTTTTGGATATTAATGTAGTATTTTCATATAACAATATTGTGAAAAATATCATAGTAAAAATAGCCCTACCAATAATTCAGGCATTATCTATAAAATTGGTTGTAAACAATGTGATTCCTTTTACATAGGTCAGACGGGAAAGGATTTGCACACACGTATAAAACAGCATCAATATTCCGTTAGAACAGGACAGTTGTCCAGTGCCCTTTTTGTCCATTTGTCAGAGTTATCCCACTGTATTGATTGGAATAATGCTTCAGTTTTATTCCATTCAAGCAACATTGTTAATAGAAATATTCTTGAGTCTGCCATTATCCAACTTTCAAATAACTTCAACATAAGCAAAGGTCTTTTTCAACTCGATCCTGTTATGTTGAATTCCTTTAAAGCAGACTTAGATAAGAAGTGTAAAACATTAAATCTTTGGTAAACTTGTCTTCTACTTTATTAACTTTTAATTTGCATTTTATTTTTTTATATATATCGAAACCTGACCATAGGCAGCAATATGTTAAAACCCGGACAGAGTTCTAGTATAAATTTGTATTTTTATAATCCATTTGATCTTGTGCTAAAAATCGATTAACTTTTAATTTTCATTTTTTTTTTTTTTTTTTTTTTATTTTTTTTTTTTTTTATATATATCGAAACCTGACCATAGGCAGCATTGTGCTAAAACCCGGCAGATTTCCAGTATAAATTTGTATTTTTATAATCCATTTGATCTTGTGCTAAAAATCGATATTTTTCCTTACAATCTGTACGCCTCATTGGTAATCCTTTAAGGTTTTAATTTTTAATAATTTTTTATTATTTTTACTTCTCTGTTTATTGTATATATATGTATGTATGTATGTATGTATTTGTATTATAGATATGTATATATATATATATATATATGTGTGTTTGTGTGTTATTTATTTTTTCTTTTTTCTTTCTGTAACCTATATATAGGCTTAACCTTTTTATATACTTCAGTGTTCCTGAGGATGTCATTAGACGAAAGCGCTTGAGCACCATTTTGTGTTTCCTTTCCTTCGTGGTTTTATTCATCATAAATATTTTTCACGTGTTACCTTCGTGAAATAATTTTCATATATATATATATATATATATATATATATATATTTTGCATGGATAAGAATAGAAGTAGAGGTTACTATGAAGCAGCCATAATTTGATGTAAACAGAAAGAAGACTCCATTCGAGCTTCAAAATCCTGTGAGGCTAATCTATATTATAATAAGAGAGCTGTCCGTCTGTCCGTCACACTTTCAGAAATTGTGAGAAAAAATTGTGAGAAAAAAATTCAGAAATTGTATTACGGGCGGCAATGTGAAGCTGAAGATTTTCATGACTGTTCTTTTCTGTAGTTTAGCAATGGGGGAAGGGTGGTTGTGGGGGTAATGGGGGATTGGTGTGGTAATGGGGAGAGGTGGGGGTAATGGGGGAGGGGGTTAGCCCCCAAGTTGAATGGGGGTGAGGAGGTTTTGGGAGATACCAGATTCAGAAATGTTGACACAATGTGAAGCTCAAAATTTTCACGGCTGGGTTCTTTTTTTGTAGTTTAGCCTGTCTAACCGTCAGCGAAGTGACGGGAACTGTACTAGTTTAATAACTAACAAATTCTGGAATTTTGTCAAGAAAGAAACGAGTTTTAAGAATGACATCCCATCAACAATTGATGGAGTGTCTGGAAAGATAGAAATAACTAAGTTATGGAAAATGAAGTACTCAGACATCCTTAACACCGAGGGAAGAGTTAATCTTAATGCAGGCTGCAATGGAACGACATTAGGTGGGGTCAATCAAAATGTGGGAACTTCAGTGTCTGAAATTAAGAGTATTATTAAAGAGCTAAAGACAGGCGCCCCATCAGGATTAGATGATCTGTCGGATGAGCATTTAAAGTATGCTAATGGTGTGATTAGTCTTCATATCTCATTACTGTTCTCAACCATGCTTGTTCAGTTATATTCTGCAGAGTTTATGAGAGAGTATATCACATCCCTTGTCAAAAATAAATATGGGGGCATTCTATCCAGCGATAACTACAAGCCTATTACCGTTGCCTCCTGCTTCTCAAAATACTTGAGAAACCTTTGCTACGCAGACTAAGTGATTATTTAGGAACGTCCCTTAACCAGTTTCGTTTTAAAAGGTCCCATTCAAGTGACCTGTGTATTTATGTTTTGAAAGTGGTCATATTTAGATACGCTGGCAGTAATTCAACAATTTATAGTTGTTTTATGGATACAAGCAAAGCATATGTTAAAGTGAATCACAATATTCTATTTAAAAATTTACAAAACAGGAATGTTCCACGATACGTTAAATTTATTGAAATTTAGACAATGTTCCTTACTCTCTCCTCTGCTGTTTAATACCTACAGTACACTGATGGATTAATTGCTTCTCTTAATGAGGCAAGAGTACGATGCTGCATAGATGGTATAAGGATAAATAACACGAGGATAAAAGAATATCTGTCAGAGCGCAAAATGAACACTCAAAATTCTCCTGTGGAAGAAGAAGCGGAAGCTGTCAGTAGAGAGAAGTGTGTCATCGGAAATGGAGTGGAGAACAGATCACAAGAGAGCTGTGGCAGTTCGTCAATGCAAATATGATAGGCAATTAATCAAAGGAAGAAGAGTGGAGCGAATTAAACAAATAGTCGTGGGCGCTACACGAGAATTACCGAGAATGTTTAATAATAAAGTTCACTCTGTTAGTTAAGATACTGTTTATCATGATGATGATACTGTTTATCATGATCTACAGAAGCTAAGGCTAACAAAGACCCTAAGATCCACTCTAAGGTTAGCCCGGGAGCAAGTAAAATACGGGGGTTAAGCAAGTAAAATACGGGGGTTAAGCAAGTAAAATACGGGGGTTAAGCAAGTAAAATACGGGGGTTAAGCAAGTAAAATACGGGGGTTAAGCAAGTAAAATACGGGGGTTAAGCAAGTAAAATACGGGGGTTAAGCAAGTAAAATACGGGGGTTAAGCAAGTAAAATAAGGGGGTTAAGCAAGTAAAATAAGGGGGTTAAGCAAGTAAAATAAGGGGGTTAAGCAAGTAAAATAAGGGGGTTAAGCAAGTAAAATAAGGGGGTTAAGCAAGTAAAATAAGGGGGTTAAGCAAGTAAAATAAGGGGGTTAAGCAAGTAAAATAAGGGGGTTAAGTAAGTAAAATAAGGGGGTTAAGTAAGTAAAATAAGGGGGTTAAGTAAGTAAAATAAGGGGGTTAAGTAAGTAAAATAAGGGGGTTAAGTAAGTAAAATAAGGGGGTTAAGTAAGTAAAATAAGGGGGTTAAGTAAGTAAAATAAGGGGGTTAAGTAAGTAAAATAAGGGGGTTAAGTAAGTAAAATAAGGGGGTTAAGTAAGTAAAATAAGGGGGTTAAGTAAGTAAAATAAGGGGTTAAGTAAGTAAAATAAGGGGTTAAGTAAGTAATTGCCAGGATATAAATCCTATAACATTTACATGATAAATATACACACACATACATATAAATACAGTATACACAAGCTTCGTTCTTTACATTAATTATAGTGTGTGTTGTTTACAGTTAAAATGTATATATGTATGGCATGAGAAGGTGCCCCCTCAGGGCATTCGATTCCGCTCGTATGTGGGAGAATTACGAGTTGTGACTGATTAGGGACCTTGGTGCAGTGGTTAGTATATCCAACCGGCAATTGAATAATCCCGGGTTCGATTCCTGGGCGGTGCCTCATTTTTCATTTGCTTTTTCTCTCCCCATATCTTGTGCGGACGCTCTTCTACACAAGCGTTGTTCTTTACATTAATTATACTGTGTTTTTGCAGTTAAAAAAAAATATTATATATATACACCTGGTGATTCATAAATGTGTAATACATCGCAGGGTGTATTCTTGAGACAAAGTAAAAAAAAATACCATATAACATAGGTCGAAAACCCCGTAGGTTCGAGCTATAGCACGCGACAAAAAAATGAAAATCCTAAAGATTATTTACATTTTATGCAAATACAGTGAGATACGTTTGCTTCATTGAAGTAAATGTTTGAAATTCTTTTCTACTTCTTGAATGCATGCATTGAAAATTTTTTATCGATTACAGATTTTAACTGATTCTGAAAAATATGTCTTCGGCCTGAGCCTGAACGTTTCTCTTCGTCATGAAAAGAACTATAGAATTTATTTTCATATTACTATGTTTATTGTCTCTAAGTATAAAAACATGACTCCTGAAGTGAATTGGTAAAGGTGATGCTGATGTAATTTTGGATACAAGTAATTATTTACAGAAGGCTGAGTAATTTATGGAAACAAATGTTTTATGTAAATAAGACACCCATAATAATTATAAGCAGTGGCGTACTAAGGGGGATGAGAGGGGGGCGGTCCGCCCCGGATGACAGCCAGGAAGAGGGTGCCATCGGGAGAGTTGAAATACCAGTACAAGCTTTCAAACCAAATGAAAAATTCGCCAAAGTAAGAAAAAAAAATTTAAAAATGTTCAAACTATTACAACAGCTTAATGTTAATTTCCACTATAAAATAAATTATTTTTATTGCCAATACAAAATTTACAAACGAAAAATTAAATATTTTATAAAAATTACATCGAAAGGCGAACGTTTGTTGACGTTTTAGTCATCAGTTTGTTGAGCATAGCCACCTGGCTGCAACTGACATTCCAAGTCTTGTTCACTTGACACTGACTCCACATACATGAGGTATGTTTCATTAAATAATTATGATAAAGCATAAAGTGCTGGTGTTTATAACAATATCATGGTACTTATACCAGTGTCCAGTAATTTTTGACAATGTGGTATCATCGTGATGGTTAAGTGTTTATAAATGCATCGTCGTGATGTTATAATACCCAATAAATGCATACTGTTAATTTTCATTTTGTCAGTGGTCTAGTTATTTGTGAGTAATGCTCATAGTTTTCTGCTTTTTTAGGAGTCGTGTTTGCACTTAACCCCCCCCCCACCCCCCCCCCAAATAATAATAATAATCACAAACAATTTGTTCAGTTTATGTATTTCAAGTCATAATAGTTCATGCTTGTTATGCATGTTCATGCTTTATACCTTTTGATTTTAAAATTTTGCAGAAAACATCCGATGCGGAGTGCACTCATTTGGAAGCGTTTCTTCGTGTGTGACTTTTTTTGGAACCTTGGAGAGAGTCTATTCCTTCTTTTCAGTCTCAACTCATCGATGGGAAGTGCTGATGGAGAATGTAGGCATGACAGTCAAAATACTTTCCCAGACAAGATGGAGTGCTCATTATGACGCTGTGAAACCAGTGAAGGCAAATTTTGAAAAGCTGACCTCAACCCTTGAAGTACTGTGCGATCCCAAAGAAAATGTGGACACAAGAGGATCAACTCAGATTTTACTGTCTGCTGTATGTGATTTCTCTTTTTTGAGTTACCTCTCTTTCTGGTGTGAAGTCCTGGAAGAAATTAATCTCACACAAAAGTATTTGCAAACAGCTGGAATCAGCCTTGAAAAGTGTATTGTGAAGCTCCAAGCTCTAAAACTGTTTCTTGAAGATCAGCGCAATGAAATTGTGGAGAGGGCCATTCATTATGCAACTACAAAGTGTGAGGAAATGGACATTTCTATGGAGAGAAGAGGGAGAGTAAAGCTCCGAAAAAGGATGCCAGGACAGATGGCAAAGGATGCTCGTCTCACATTGCCAGAGGAAGTAAAAAGGGCTATGTTTGAATGTCTTGATCGCTTTCATCAAGAATTGGAGATTCGTTCTAAGGCAATGGATCAAATTCTGTCAATTTTCGCTGTTATTCAGCCAAACACTGGTTGTTGCAACAGAAGAACTTCGGAAGTATATTCCAAATTTGACTCAGATTTTCGATGAATTATCTGAAGATGATATCAGTGTGGAAATTGGACGACTTCGGAGGCATTTGGAAGCTGCCAAAATCAGCGTTGAAGAGGCAAAGAAATGGACAGCATTGCAGTTTCTGGAGTTTGTGAAATGGGATTTTTGTGAATCTTTGCCAAGCTTGTCACTGTGTTTGAGATTCTTTTTGATTGTCTGTCTCTCTATTGCTTCATGTGAAAAGTTTTTCCAAATTGAAATTGATAAAAAATTTCTTTCGCTCGACCATGAGTCAGACAAGATTGACAAATCTGGCTTTACTTTCAATTGAACATGAATATGCAAAGAAGGTGAATTTTGATGAGGTCATTGATCAATTTGCAGAAATTAAGGCTCGAAAGCAGAGACTGTGAATCCTCTCTATTTACCTTTGAAGAATAGGCTGAGCGTTGAGACTGGATTTCCTGTGTTTTTTGTATAAAATAAAATGCAGTATTACCTGTTCACTGAATTTTTAATGTCCTGCATTTTTCTTATTTCCAATTTGCTTATGACAGTACTGTACTGTTTAAAAATGTACTTGCAAACATATATTTTTCTGTGTGTTTAAATTTTAAAATTATTTATGAGGGGTGCCAAAGGAAGGATCCGTCCCGGGTGCCAAATACTTTAGGTACGCCCCTTATTATAAGCATAATCCACTGAATTGGGTAAACCAATTCCTATGAATAGGTTTGGCGTTATGTGAAAAATAAACTTCAGAGGGACAGAATAAAAACCCCATCTATATGCGTGTACTGATCGTGGGTACAAATAATCGTTAGTTTATACCACGTGACCACAAAAATTGTCCCTGTTTTTAATCGCTTATTACTCAGTCATTATTGAAGCTTCACAAATGAAATAAAAAGCATTCGAAAGAGAACATTTTAAAGTTTTAATTTATTCTACATGTGTTCAAAGTGACGTCCCTGGACATTTTTACATTTCACACAACGGGAAAGGAAGTTATTTATTACATTTTCCAAAACGCTGCATTCAATGGACTGTACACACTCTACCACCGCTTGCTTTAATTCTTCGATAGAGGATGGCTCTTGCCTGAATACTTTGTCCTTGACAAATCCCCAGAGAAAAAAGTCCAAAGGTGATAGATCGGGAGATCTTGCGGGCCAAGGAAACTGCGAGCGATGAGAAATGAATCTTTGTTCAAAAAATCTTGTTAAACATTCCAGTGATTGCCTAGTTGTGTGGGCTGTTGCTCCGTCTTGCTGAAACCACTTGTTACTGCAGTTTTCTTGTTCAAAAACAGTGTTCAGCATTTCTACATATCTTTCTGAAGTTACTGAAAGCGGTCTCCTTGTCTCTGGGTCCTCAAAAAAGTAAGGACCATAAACCTTGCTGCTACTCAAACCACACCAGACAGTAACTTTTGGTGAATGCAGAGGTTTCTCCAAGTGTATATTTGGCTTGTTTTGTGACCAACACCGGTAATTCTGTCTGTTGATGAACCCATTGAGATAGATGTGGCATTCATCACTGAATATTATGTCACTTAATCTTATCTGGTTTTGTTCAATTATTGTTTCAATGCGTTCACAAAACATCAAACGACGCTGGTAGTCTTGTTCGCTAAGCTGTTGCAAACACATAATTTTGAATGACTTCATTCTCAAATCCAACGTGATTATTTTCCGAATGCTCTCCCGTTTGATTCCTGTCACAGCTGATAGTCGTCTCACAGATTTCTTGTCCGTTTCAAGCTGATTTGCGACTGAATCAATGTTTTCAGCGGTTCGCACACCTTTGCTGCGCCCAGAGTTGCCTTTATGCATGTTCTTGATTGAGCCGTGATGTTTCCATTTTGCGAAAATCCTGCGAATCGTTTTAGGATCTATGGTCCTTTGCTGACCATATTGTCGTCTGAAAGACCGTTGGGTGGCAACTACCGAGCCATGTTTGATCATCTCTTCTGCGATGAAAACACGTTGCATGTCCGACAAATAACCCATGATTGTGGTGGATAAAACTGTCATTTTTTTATAAGTACTGATTTCGTATCCAGGATATCGAAAAAATTAAATAAAACTTTTAAATATTCTTTTTCGAAAGCTTTTTATTTAATTTGTGAAGCTGCAATAATGACTGAGTAATAAGCGATTAAAAACGGACAATTTTTGTGGTAAAAAAAGACGGAGCAACAGCCCACACAACTAGGCAATCACTGGAATGTTTAACAAGATTTTTTGAACAAAGATTCATTTCTCATCGCTCGCAGTTTCCTTGGCCCGCAAGATCTCCCGATCTATCACCTTTGAACTTTTTTCTCTGGGGATTTGTCAAGGACAAAGTATTCAGGCAAGAGCCATCCTCTATCGAAGAATTAAAGCAAGCGGTGGTAGAGAGTGTATAGTCCAGTGAATGCAGCGTTTTGGAAAATGTAATAAATAACTTCCTTTCCCGTTGTGTGAAATGTAAGAATGTCCAGGGACGTCACTTTGAACACATGTAGAATAAATTAAAACTTTAAAATGTTCTCTTTCGAATGCTTTTTATTTCATTTGTGAAGCTGCAATAATGACTGAGTAATAAGCGATTAAAAACAGGGACAATTTTTGTGGTCACGTGGTATTTGAAAAATAAGTCAAATTTTGATGAAATGGAAAAGGGCTTTCTTCAAATGTAGGAAGCGCTAGGTGTCATCTCCATAAAAAAATATTAGTTAAAACCACATTCAGATGTAGTTACAGTATTATTACATGCATCCGGGTTCTTTTATGTTAACCTAGAATAACATACTAATACTAACTAATTTATGTTTTAACACCAGAAATATTACAAATGGAGTAATAAACTACGTTTTATCTGTCAATCAAACCCATTTTTTTTTCTAAAAATGCAATTCCTTCAACCGCGACGTTTCGCCTCAAGATATCAGTTTTGGAATTAATGTCAAAAATCAGCTCTTGTGAATTCATATTATACAAATAGAACGAACTTTAAAGAATCATTTAAGTTCACTTAAGAAAGAAATGAGAAACTACACGAATGAATAAGAGATTTATTTTTTATGAAAATATGACAGATTTCTATTTTTAATGATGCCCATGGCCTCCATGACCTCCGTGCCCATGTCCACCATGATGCCAGCCTCCGTGTCCTCCATGCCCGTGTCCTCCATGCCCATGTCCTCCATGACCATGTCCACCGTGTCCTCCATGACCATGTCCACCGTGTCCATGGCCTCCGTGACCGTGCCCTCCATGACCACCATGATGCCAGCCTCCGTGTCCACCATGGCCGTGGCCTCCGTGACCATGCCCTCCATGATGCCAGCCGCCGTGTCCACCGTGACCGTGGCCTCCGTGACCGTGGCCTCCGTGTCCACCATGACCATGGCCTCCGTGACCATGCCCATGACCTCCGGGCATTGGATCAGCAGAAGACATGTTCACAATGAAGGAGAGAACGATGCCAATAAGGCAAATGGACGTCTGACATGACAGAGAGAGATTCTTAATTTACTGTTATCAAATGAATGACTCACCATTAGAATCTATTTCATCCTTTAAATTCATTCCAATGTAAACTTCAAATTACACTTACCAATTTCATTAACAATTTCATTCTGTCTCGCACCTCTCCAACGAATGAGATATTCATATTCCGACAACGGCCCTTTATATATACACGCACACTCTCACACAAACACAATCCGTCACGCTATCTTCTTGAGAAATAATGAAATGAAATAATTATATATCGAGAACTATTTTTTTCTCTCTCAAAGAGAAAGACAAACTATATAGGTTTATTTTTAAAATACATAAAAATAAAACATTTAATTTTTTCGTTATGTAAAATCTGTTTTGAAACTGATTAAGAATTTTTTATTGTTTTTTTACAAAAATGTAACTGAAAATCATGTAAAATTTTTAAATTAACCTTCACAATTTTTCTCGATTGGTGACAGAGAAGACGGAGTGCTTGAACTTCCGTTTCTTCAGTCACTGTCCTCTTTAGAGTTCTCCCTCTATTCTTTACTACACACGCATGCATTTTACACACTACACAATCTTTTCAAAATTTATAAAGAAAATAAATAAAACGGCATCATAAATGAAAAAAATGGGCAACACTGACTTTTATTTTGGCTTTCTCCTCCTTATATAGAAGGGGGCGTTTTTCCTGGCACTCGCCGTTGTCCCCTCCCTCCTGCACAAAAATAAAAAATACATGAACACGAACTTAGGCCAATTTTCTAAAGTGTAAATTGAGTGACTTCATTCTCTCCCAGATTTGTATCACAATAATTTCAGTGGTTATCCTTTCAATCAATGCAGCAACCACGTTGCTACAGAACTGCAGAGACCTACATACGGAAATCAAAGTTGACTTGTATTCAGTCAAAATTGAATTGCATTAGGAGGTGATAAGTGTGTTTGGTGCAGTGGATTTTAACAAATATTAATATATTCGGTTCGAGTCAGTTGGAATAAATTAATTTTCTTTTTAACATGCAACGCAACATCCTTGCCCTTCCTGACCTGAATTCCGTGTAGCTGTGGATGAATCAATTTTAACACCGACAGTTTCCTGAATTTCCGTAGTAAAATAGCTACTGTATTTCGTTCTGTGAATTAGTGGCCTTATTCTCAAAATGTTTAATATCAGCTTCTGCTAACTTTGATGGTCTTTGAGGTCTGTTGCTACAATCAGTCGTCCCAATTCCATTGTATTTCTTGATCGTGTTTTGAGCGCTTGTATTACAAACCTTCGTTTCCACACTGATTTTCCACTAACTATAGATTTCTTTGCATCACGATATTCAGAGATGGGCCCGTTACTTAAAGTATTTTGCATTTTTCATTCGCAATACTCTAGTATTTTCTATGCAAGATACATTTTTTTAATGTATTTCGTCCATCTCTGACGATAGTATAGTGTGTATTTATTGTGATATACCTTTACTGAAGCGATTGTTGATTAATTTGTGTATAAAACGCCTGGCTATGACCTTCATTGTGCATTCAAAGACTGTAAAACTATATAAAAAGTTTAAATACATTTTCCACAAAACTTCACTAAGAGTTTAGAAAGTATAATTTATGCAATTAATAGAACTGTTCTTTCAGTGTTAAGATATTTTATGAGGGTTTGAATGAAGGTTCAGGATCGACCTGCGGTCGACCCCTCCCTAATTTTAATCCAGTTTTTTAACAAACTATTTTTTATTTGAAAATATTGCTTTACTGAATCTGCACCGTTACCTTTATGAAGAAATATTTGGTGGCGTAAATTTGTTTGTTTGTTTGTGTGTGTGTGTGTGTGTGTGTGTGTGTGTGTGTGTGTGTGAATACGAGTAGAAGCAGAGGACACTATGAAGCAGCTATAAGACGATGTAAACAGGAACAAGACTCCATTCGAGCCTCTAAAGCAGGGGTGGGGAAACTTTTCAGTACCAAGGGCGAAAATCGATAACATAAACACCTCCGCGGGCGTCTGGCAAATTTTAAGCTTATATACAGCGTGTCCCAAAGGAATGTATACCCACTTTGTTCGATAATACCAGCTATGAGGATAATAAATATATTACTTTTTATGTTTTTTAATAAAGAATTTTCTCCTGAATCTAAATATGTAATTATTTTTATTAAAAATTGAAGAACAAAAACGTTACAGATGTTTAAATTATAATTATTATTTTCGAGACTTCATGTGCGATATTTTCTAATATTTTAACCGACTGTTTTGAGATACTTATGTTTAGTGTTGATATTGAAGCATAAATGTTGTAATTATTAGTTAATTCAAAAAATTTACAAATTCCATAATTAAATGACACTTTATCTAAGATGTTCGACGTCTTCCAGAACGTTGTTTTTGTAAGTTTTGCACAGTGCCGTCGGTTTCAAACTTATCTCGTATACGTGCAAAAATATTAGAAAATATCGCACATGAAGTCTCGAAAATAATAATTATAATTTAAACATCTGTAACTTTTTTGTTTTTCAATTTTTAATAAAAATAATTACATATTTAGATTCAGGAGAAAATTCTTTATTAAAAAACATATAAAAAGTAATATATTTATTATCCTCATAGCTGGTATTATCGAACAAAGTGGGTATACATTTCTTTGGGACACGCTGTATATAAGATGTATTTTAAAAAGCTATTTGCTGGGCTGTAAATAAATAATTTTTAGTAAATAATAAATACCTAAGCGGGCGAATTGAAATTAGCTCGTGGGCGAAATTTCGCCCGCGGGCGAGGGTTTCCCCACCCCTGCTCTAAAGCCTGTCAGGCTAATTTAAATAACATTCTGCAAATTTGTCAAGAAAGAAGAGTGCTAAGAATGTCATCCCATCAACAATTGATGAAGTGTCTTGGGAGGTAGGAATAGCTAGGTTATGGAGAATGAAGTACTCAAACAGCCTTAACAGCGTGGGAAGAGTTAATCTTAAGTCAGGCTGCAATGGAACGACATTAGGTGGCCAGTGAAACTGCGGGGACTTCAGTGCCTGAAATTAAAAGTGTGATTAAAGATCTAAAGACAGGCGCCTCATCAGGGTTAGATGGTCTGTCAAATGAGCATTTAAAGTATTCAGGTTCCTAAATTTCTGCAGTAAAATAACTGCTGTATTTAGCTCGGTGAATTACTGGTCTTATCCTCAAATATTTAATATCAGCTTCTGGTAACTTTGATGGTCTTCATATCTCATTATTGTTCTCAGCCCTGCTTGCTCACGGCAGAGTTTGTTGGTGTATACCACACCCTTTGACAAAAATAAATATGGAGACATTCTATCCACCGATAACTACAAGCCTAGTGCTGTTGCCTTCTGCTTGTTACACTGACTAAATGATTTATGGACGTCTCCTTATAAGTTTTGTTTTTAAAAGTCTCATTCATCTGATCAGTTTATTTGTTTTGAAAGAGGTTGTATTTAGATACACTGTCAGTAATTCAACTATTTACAGCTGTTTTTTGGATATAAGCAAAGCATATGATAAAGTGAATCACAATGTTCTATTTAAAAAATTACAAGTCAGGAATGTTCCACCATACTTTTAATGTAAGATGGGGCACTGTATTGTCCGAATGTTTTCGTTCCTCATACGGAGTTAGACAAGGTTCCTTACTCTCTCCTCTGCTATTTAATACATATATTGATGGATCGATTGCTTCTTAATAAGGCAAGAGTGGAATGTTGCATAGATGACAAGAATAAATAACGAAGATAAAACAATATTTGTCAGAGCGCAAAATAAGCACCAAAAATAGCGCATTTTAAAGTTATTTTTAGCAGGTTTATAAGAAGGATGAGTAAAAGAATATCTGTCAGAATGCAAAATGAACACCCAAAATTCTCCTGTGGAGGAAGAAGGGAAGCGCACAGTCCGTCAGTAAAGAAGTTTGTCATCGGGAAAGGAGTGGAGAACAGGCCACTAGAGAGAGAGAGAGCTGTGACAGTTCGTCAATGCAAATGTGATAGGCAATTAATCAAAGGAAGAAGAGTGGAGCGAATTAATCAAATGGTCGTGGGAGCTGCTTGGGAATTACCGAGAATGTTTAATAATAAAATTCACTTTCAATTCAGATACTATATATATATATATGGGAATGAACTCAGAATGGTCCCCTGAGTTTTTTATGATACACACAGACAGTGCATGGAACAAGGAACTCTTCGGGGATAATTAAATCCACTATAGTCCGAATAAGTAATGGTAAATGACAAATACCATAGTTTTTCTTTTTCATGATGCTAGCCCGACCATTACTTATTCGGACTATAGTGGATTTAATTATCCCAGAAGAGTTCCTTGTTCCATGCACTGTCTGTTTGTATCACAAAAAACTCAGGGGACCATTCTGAGTTCATTCCCATCTTGAAACGGACATGTTATGTGCCTTGAAAAGTGGACGCTCAATTCTACCAGTTGAGGTTTAAGTTTCGGTTTTTGGCTAAAAATATAATAGTTACCCCTTTTTCTTTTATGTATTCAATCTGACGTGAAGGCAGAGAGTCTTTTGCTTATATTGAGGTCCTAAATGTAGCAGGGCTAGGCTGCTTTAAACCCTAGGTCCATGTCCCAAAGCTGGATCCTGTCTGCTTTGCAGATAGCTGGTGAGGGAAGCTATATTTATGGGACCTCTTTGCGAGTGACTCGTTGCCCGCGTCGGGCTAGCATCATGAAAAAGAAAAACTATGGTATTTGTCATTTACCATTACTTATTCGGACTATAGTGGATTTAATTATCCCGGAAGAGTTCCTTGTTCCATGCACTGTCTGTGTGTATCATATATATATATATATATATATATATATATATATATTACGCCGGGTCGAAATTTTATATTGAAAAGGTACATATTGTGAGGGGTTTGAATGGAACACAGGAACCCCCTCATAATTTATTTTCGCTGTTTAAAGCCTTCTACCCCTGGCACAATTTTTCACTTTTTGATCTATTATATATTGAAGAATATTCCATTTATACGAGACTTACTCTACATTCAGGTTTTTTTTATGACATAAATCTTTATTAACGTATATTTTATTTAATAATGTACAGTATTAGGAAAATTAATTAAGTACAACAATATATTCAGAAGAAAAAATTAGAGGCATAATAAATGTGCTAAAATTCAGTTAACTTTTTCATTGTTCCTTATCACATCAAAAGGGAAGAAATTTTCAATATCATTAGGAAAGTTTATTTTATGTTTCTTACTCATTCCATTGGGCCTTCCATTCAAACTTGGGCAGTTTTCGCCTTGATTCTAATGAGTTTAAGATAAACTTTTGACGGTTGTCATATCCTATTCTTTCCTGACACGCCTTTCTTACTAGGTTCACTGCCCTTTCCACACTTTGACTGTAGCATGGAAAAGAAGCTATCTCCAGTGGCTTACATCGAGCCTGTAGTAGCTCATCGTCGCTAAAATTGTTTAGCAGCCGTGGAGGAGTAATGATCTCTTTTTGCCAATCGATCATCTCGGTGTAGTCAGTAGATTGGAAATTGAGGGTTCGAGGCAACTCAAAGTTTCTGGTACCTGGAAATTCTGTTCTTGAAAGGATGATTTTCTGAATAGCTTGCTCCCTAATTTCTAGTCTCTTGTCAGTTACCATCGATATGAGTATATTTTCTGGGTGGACAAAGTAGGCGTTATTCTTTAATACTGGTTCTATGATTGATCTATGTTGTTCATCTAAATTTCGAAGCAAGCACTTTAAATGCCAAAAGTTATATACACCATCAGTTGCATTAGGATGAAATTTTGTCCAAAACCACCCTGCAGCATAGAACTGCACAATAATCTTGACTATATCTTGAAGATTTTTATCGGGATTTGGCGTTGAGATATATAATTGAAGGGCCCTGTTGGATAGAGTTAGCCAGCGAGCATGGGTGAAGGGTACCTGGGGATCGCGTGGACAGATCTTGAGAAATGTCTCCAGTTTGCACTGCCAGACACATATAGAGATATCTTTGATCACTGCTTAGCTCCTTCACAACATTTGCTGGAATTTCTTTAATGTTTCCCTTTACGCGAGAATATTTGACTACCTCCAATTTTGTTAAATCTGTTTTCAGTTTATTCCCAATTGAACCCACAAAAGTATTTGGACCTGTTGTTTTACCATCAATGGTTTTGTAGACGTGCATAAAAGGCAGCTCATTTAAATGCAAGAGGCACACCAACCACTGCACTGGTCTGTTAAGACGAATTTCAACACGTTTTATGGCTCTACCAATTTTTCCTGTATTTACAGGAGTACCATCAGACAGTAAAGCTTTGATAGTATCTGTGCTGTTCGAGTCTGTAATAATAGTTATCAACTCTTCTGCTATGCAGCGAGCAGTTCCATTATCTGGTGTGACATGGTCTACATAGATGCTTCCAGGTTCTTTCACAATAACATAGTGTTCTTCTTTTATCTTTCCACTTTTAGTTAATGTGTTATCTTTCCTTCCATCAAATCCAAGGCACTCCATCTTCAGATTTTCAGATTTGACCTAAAAGTATTTGTTTCACCCATGCGATTTCTCTTTCTAATTTCTATCTGTCAAACATGTTGGTGTGGTTAAGGATCCCCATATCTTTTAAAGCTGCATTGACTATTGCAGCTGCAGCTCTACAACTTACACGATAACGATCTGCTGTTAATGCTAGGTTTTTATAGGAGTGCCTCTTCTGAATATTCTCAGTCAATTCTAAATCGGCCTCATAATCTACATCCTAACTCTCCGAATTTACATCCATGTCTTCTTCGGTATTTTCTATAAATTTCGATGGTAAAACATTGGTGGCTTCAGTCATTTCTTCTTGTGCTTTTAGTCGACGGTTTTGTGCTTCTTGGGCTCTTGCTAAAGATCTCTTCTTTGTTGAACTAGCTATGCGATCAATTGGTCCTAACTGATTTTTTTTTGTTTTTGACCTACAAAAGACTCCCATTCTGCCATTGGTATTTTATCCTTACACTTGCAAGATTTCTTTACAATTCCCTTATCATAGCAATCACAAGAAGATATATCAAACATTTCATCATACTGAGCTACTTTTAAGGCCAAACTTTCATTTTTTCGATGTAACGGCACTTTGTTCAATTTTGAGGCTTCTTCTATTAGTCGACTGACTGATATATATACCTTTGGTGTTAATCGTAGGAAAAGAAAATTTCATCCAAATGTCTTCAATATCTTTTACAACAACCCTGTAACAATCATTAGCAGTTGCTGATCCTTCTGATTTAGCTTCTTCACGACGGCGCATAAAAAGGTAGTCTCTCGCAACATCTGCTTTTGAAGGAGTCATGGCTGCTGAGAATTCCGTAGGATATCCAAAGGCTGCATTTGAGAACTTGCTTCTAATAATCATAGTTTATACTCAGAAGTAAAATCAAATTATACGTAATTTATTATTTATGATAATTCAAATTATAATTAAAGCAAATGCAAATTATTTCTATTTATCTGAAAAATTATTTCTGTTTATCTGAAACATAAAAATATCAAGAATTAAACAAACAACTTATCATGTAACATATAACAACATTAAACATATGCAAATATGAAGGTAAAAAAGGGAGGAGGGGCATGTGATAGGGGTAGTAGGGTAGAACATGCTTGATTTTTTAATATTTTGTTAAGATAAAATGAAACTTCTCATATAGTGTACTTTAAGAAATTTAAAAATTTCCCATTTTCGACCCGGCCTAATATATATATATATATATTATATTATATATATATATATATAAACTGGCCTCATTATTATTTCCCAGATATAAGGGTGTAACAAGAAGTAATTGGTGAACAACCCTTTAAGAAACAGGCATTGTTGAAATTAACACTTAACAGTTTCATATTTCTTCAATGCATACTGATAAAAACAACATTAAACCCACTGTTATAATAATATTATTTCAAAATTTAAGAATGTAAGTGACTGAAGTATGTTTAAATGAATAGTTTAAGTTTATTTGTTGAAATGATTAGGCTGGATACGATGTTTATTCCGAAATATCAAGTAATCAACCTTATTTCTTTTGTAATGAGGTTATGGGTTTGGTATGGTTTGTGATAACCTTGTGGTGTAGAATAAATCGGAAGTGTAATATTGTTCCTCTTATTATATAATTTATAATAATTTTTATCTTTATTATATTTTAAATTAAATGATATTTTCATATTATTCTTTGGAAAGAAAAAGCGTTGAGGTTATTGATGCACTTGGTGTTGGCGGTGCAGAGAAATACGTTTTAATATTTATACACTTGACTTTTAAAGTGATCCCATTAATTCTAAAATCGGAACTATTCTCCATACAAGAGGAAGAAACAAGTTGTTAACCCTTTCCGAGGCCACGCGTGAGACGGGTATTTCCACCATTTTCAACTAAATATTTTTGTGTCCAAGAGAAACACTCCCTACCTGAGACTGTTCCCGCCATATCATGAAGCCATAGGTTTAATAGTTTTCTATGATGAGAAAAAATATTTTTAACTGATCACGTGAAAAAAAAAATTCCATAAAGACCTACAGTAAGGTACTCGTCACAATCTTCCACACTACTATCCTCTTATCTTCAACAACACGCGACTCAATCCTTTCTCTTCTCTTAACATTCTTGGTGTTTCCTTTTCTCGTGATTTTTCTTGGAAAAATCACACATCTTCACTTTCCGAAACACCTTCCGAGAGGTTTGGTGTACTGTGCCGGCTCAGCAGTTTCTTCACCCCAACTCAGTTGCTGTCTCTATTTAGGGGTCTTGTCTGTCCCTGTATGAAGTACGCTTCTCATTCATAGGCTTGAGCCATTCATAGGGTGGCTCAACCAACACAGCTCCATTTGACGGGGTGGAATCAAAGACTTTTAGTCTCATTAATTCCCCGCTACCAACTGACTGTCTTCAGTCCGCGTCCCTTCGCCGCAATGTTGCCTCTCTTTCTTTACTATCGCTATTATAACGGAAATTGCTCTTCTGAACACTAACTTCATGCCTCCTCCTCTAAGTAGAGCATGCAGTACCAGACTTTCGGCATGTTCTCGTCCCTTTTTCCTCCAGCCCTCTAACGCAAGGGTTAATCGGTATTCTCAATATTTCATCCACTCAACCGATCAACTCTGGAACAACCTTCCTCAATCAATCTTTCCCCCTGCCCATGACCTCCAATCTTTCAAATGCAGTGTTCAGCCATCTCGAAAAATTTGGACCTTTATTTCAACGCTCTTCACCACCACCTCTCGGGAGGAGAGAGGGATATTATTATTATTTTTTTTTTTTTTTTAAGGACATTCACCGTTGGCCCCCCCTTTTCTGCATAAAAAAATATGTAAACATTTCTTCAAACCAATCAAATGTAAATTTTACCCCCGTCTTGTTTGCAGTCGGAAATAGTCTTGTCTTCCAGTGAAAATCTTCATTGCACATTCCACTGAAATAAGTTTAACCATGTGTGGCACGATTTATTTAGGAAATAGGTGAAAAGATATACTATCATGGGTCTATATGAACCTGCTGGGCGGGAAGAACTAAAATCTTTTCCTTCCGAAGGAGTACACTATCAACATGGTACATCTATGTGCGATGAGTCTTTGACCCGCTTGTCAAAGGTCTGATAATCTGCATAAACAAAAGGATTAAAAAAGAAACCCTTTTGTTTCCGGAAAATTAATAAAACTTTTTTACTAAGCCTTTGATGTCAACGGAACTTCACTAATTTCGTTCTGGCTAATGCCATATGATTCTACTCGGTCTCAGGAAAGCCCCATAGGTGATTAAAGTGTTAATCTATCACATTTAACTAGTGACAAATCGTGACTCTTAATATCTAATTTTTACATAATTTGTAGTCACATTTCGTAGAAAAAAAATTCTTAATCCGTTGCAAAACAGATTTTACATGAAAATAAAACATTTAATTTTTACGTTAATATATTCTATTAAAAATAAGCCTATATAGTTTAACTCTCTCTTTGAGAAAGAAAAATAGTTCTCGATATATAATTATTTCATTTCATTATTTCTCAATAAGATAGTGTGACGGATTGTGTAGTGTATATATAAAGGGCCTTTGTCGGAATATGAATATCTCATTCGTTGGAGAGGTGCGAGACAGAATGAAATTGTTAATGAAATTGGTAAGTGTAATTTGGAGTTTATATTGGAATGAATTTAAAGGATAAAATATATTCTAATGGTGAGTCATTCATCTGATAACATTAAATTAAGAGTTTCCTTCTATCATGTCAGACGTTCCTTTGCCTTTTTGGCATCGTTCTCTTCTCTACTGTGAACATGTCTTCTGCTGATCCAATGCCTGGAGGTCATGGGCATGGAGGCCACGGTCACGGAGGCCATGGTGGACACGGCGGCTGGCATCATGGTGGTCACGGAGGGCACGGTCACGGAGGCCATGGTGGACACGGAGGTTGGCATCATGGTGGTCACGGAGGCCACGGTCACGGAGGCCATGGTGGACACGGAGGCTGGCATCATGGTGGTCACGGTCATGGAGGCCATGGGGGACACGGCGGCTGGCATCATGGTGGTCATGGAGGGCACGGTCATGGAGGCCATGGCCACGGTGGACACGGAGGCTGGCATCATGGTGGACATGGGCACGGAGGTCATGGAGGCCATGGGCATCATTAAAAATAGAAATCTGTCATATATTTTCATGAAAATAAATCTTATATTCATTCGTGTAGTTTCTAATTTTCTTAAGTGAATTTAAATGATTCTTTGAAGTTCGTTCTTTTTATATAATATAATTTCACAAGAGCGGTTTTTTTTACATTAATTCCAAAACTGATATCCTGACGCGAAACGTCGTTGAAGGAACTGCATTTTCAGAAAAAAAAAGTTTGAATCCCAGGAAAAACCCAGTTTATTACAACGTTTGTAATATTTCTGGTGTTAAAACATAAATTAGTATTAATATGGAATTCAAAGTTAACATAAAAGAACCAGATGTATGTAATAATACTGTAAATGATTACATCTGAAGGTGGTTGTAACGATATTTCTTCAGAGAGATGATGCCTAGCCTTTCTTACATTTGAAGAAAGCCCTTTTCCATTTCATCAAAATGTGGCTTATTTTTTCCAATATAAATTAACGATTCTTTTTTTATACAAGATCAGTACAGGCATATAGATGGGGGTTTTATTCTGTCACTAAAGTTTATTTTTCACATAACGACAAACCTAGTCATAGGAATTGGTTCATCCAACTCAGTGGGTTATGCTTATTATCATGGGTTTCTTATTTACATAAACATTTGTTTCCATAAATTACCGAGCCTTCTGTAAATAATTACTTGTATCTAAAATTACATCAACACCGCCTTTACCAGCTCTTTTTTAAAAGTCATGTTTTTATACTTCTTGAAACAATAAACATAGCAATGTGAAAATAAATTGTATAGTCCTTTTCATGACGAAGAGCAACGTTCAGGGTCAGGACCAAGACCTATTTTTCAGAATCAGTTAAAATCTTTAATCGAGCGGAAATTTTCAGTTGCTAACTCTGTATATTTCGTGGTCTTTAAAATTTCTGTAATTTCGACAACGCCAACATAAATATGGAGTCCGGACGTGGGCTGCCAATAATGCAATATTTCGACGTCTGTCAGAAAAAGTCATTGCATCAGTTGGGATGCATCAGAATTTGTATATGGGTCAACAGATTCGGTCTGTACAAGAGTTTTACCTGATTTACCTGTCTTCCCTGGTCGACTCGTGTGTACAAGCTTCTCCTATATATTAGTATAGAAAACATCTTTGTATACTAATATGTAATAATACGAACAAGTATTCCATTATAAAGATAACGATACAGATTCAGTAAAGCAATATTTCCAAATAAAAAACAGTTTATGTTGAAATTAGACGAAAATTGTGGATTCTCCGAAAAACCATCTCCACTAATTGCATAAATTATACTTTAAAACTCTTAGTGAAGTTTTGTGGGAAATGTATTTAAACTTTCTATATGGTTTTATATTCTTGCATAAAGAATTTCATAACCGAACCTTTTATACTCAAATTAATTAACAGTCCCTTCAGTAAAGGTATGTCACATGAAATATATTCTATAATATCTGAGTTGAGCGAGATACATGAAGGAATGAATCTTCAATACAAAATACAAGATACTAGCAGGCATTGGGTAATTGTAAGTTTTAACTGTTGTAGTGAATTTTAAAAGTCTTTGCTTTTACTTCTCGCTTTTTTATCATTATCGCTCTTACTATTTATCTCTCGTTTTTACTGCTTTACTCGGTTTTCGCTGTCTCTTATACGGACGCGGGCAGACGGGTAGGCAGATAGTGTGGCCTCCATTAAGATTTCAAACAGTAAAGGGACGGGGATAAATTACACATTGATCATTACTATTTATCGAATTTTATTTATGCCTTAACAATTAAACAGATGGGAGAAGTGAGTGCCGAATTCTATACTAACATTTTAGCGCGGGGAGAGAATTAAATATTTTAAAATCACAATAACATAACGAAAAACCTACCTAAGTGGGACACAACTCCGCCCGAAACTGAATTGGGCACGCCTGCCTTCTCTCGGCATATCTCGTGTGTCGCCAACTAGTATTTTATATTCTTAATTTCATACAAAACATTCTTATTTACGTACAAAAACATTAAATTTCTCATTAAATATTATTATCTTCTTTATTAAAGAAAGCATTATTAAATTCTTATTAGACATCTTTATTTAAAAATAAAAATGCATGACACTAACTGATTTAACTTTTTCAAGTATTTGTTGTGTAATTGCAATTGACTAACTATGTAATTGACTAACTAAAAATGTAATTGTAATTGAAATTAATTACATTCACAGTGAGAATGAACCCAATGAACATTAAATAATTCGCCTGATATTACAGTACGCTGACTATGAATTCTGACTATGAATTGAACTGTAATTTAAATACGTGTTCACATAGAATAATATTAACTGTGTAATTGTGTTTGGAAATAAAAAGGTAAGGTTGTAAATTAATGGTAGACTTTTTTCCTTTCATTTACATTAGGTGGTTTATGAAAATTAATTGTAATTAATTTCTTTTTAATGTAATTGTAATCAATTACATTTGCTAACTGCAGTAATTGCAATTGAGTATATACAAAGTAATTGTAACCAATTATTTTTTAACTGTAATTGCCCCAAGCATGCATACTAGATTATTGCGAGTGAAAGACGCAAGATATTTTTTTTAAGTAACGGGCAAGATACTGACCATCTTTGAATATCGTGATGCACAAAAGTTTGTAGTCAATGGAAAATTAGTGTGAAAACAAAGGTTTGTAATACAGGTGTTCAAAACCAATCAAGAAATACAATGAAATTGGAACGACTGATTGTAGGAGCAGACCTGAAAGACAATCAAAGCTACCAGAAGCTGATAGTCAACATTTGAGGACAAGGTCACTAATTGACATAGCTAAATGCACTAGCTGTTTTACTGAAGAAATTCAGGAAACTGTCACTGTTAAAACTGACCCATCAGGTTAGAAAAGGCTAGAAGGGTGCGTTACATATAAAAAAAAAAAATATTTTATATCCAACAAAATCGAACCAAAGATGATATTTGTTAAAATCCACAGCAACAAAAACTTTTATAACCTAATACAATTCAGTTTTGATTCAGTCCAAGTCAACTTTGATTCTTGTATGTTCACTTTCTGCAGTTCAGCAGCAACGTGGTTGCCAGATTAACTGAAAAGATACCCACTGAAATTATTGTAATACAAATCTAGGCGAGAATAAATAAATATAAAAAGGGGACTATACCATTTTCGAACCAAAGAGAAAATAGTTCACCTTCAATAACCACACGTAACATACATGTTGGAATTAGGAATTCCGAAAAAATACTTAAACTTTAGTAACTACAGGAACAATATAAAATTATCCACTTTAGTAATCCATTATAGAGAATCCATTCCAGAAATCAGGTAAAACTCTAATACAAGCCGAATCTGTGAACCTATACACAAATTTTGATAAATGCCATGATATCTCTATGACAGACGTCGAAATATTGCATTATTAACAGCTCATTTCCAGACTCCATATTTAAGTTGACGGGGTCGAAATTAGAGATTTTGAAAACTACAAAATACATAATTGAGTTAGCAACTGAAAATTTTCGATCAATTAAAGATTTTAACCGATTCTGAAAAATAGCTCTTGGTCCTGAGGCTGAACTTTTTTGTTCGTCATGAAAAGGACTAAAATTTATTTTCATATTACTATGTTTATTTTCAAGAAATATAAAAGCAAGACTATTAAAAAGAGTTGGTAAAGGCGGTGCTGATGTAATTTTGTAAACACGTAATTATTATCATTATTGACATAATGCGGAGTATAATATATGGAAACAAATGTTTTATGTAAATAAGATACTCATGTCAATAAGCATAACCCACTGAGTTCGGTGAACCAATTTCTCTGAATACGACTTTCGTCATGTGAAAAATAAACTTTAGTGTGTCAGAATAAAAAACCCATCTATATGCGTGTAATGATCGTGTATACAAAGAGAATCGTTAATTTATAAGTATATTGCAAAAAAATAAGCCAAATTTTGATGAACTCGAAGAGGGCTTTCTTCAAATGTAGGAAACGCTTGGCGTCATCTTTATGAACAAATATCAGTTAAAACTACCTTTATTTACAGTATTATTACATCCATCTTGTTCTTTTATGTAACCTAGTATAGCATACTAACACTAATTTATGTTTTAACACCAGAAATATTACAAACGGAATAATAAACTAAGCTTTACCTGGGATTCAAACCCATTTTTTTTTCTAAAAATGCAGTTCCTTCAACCGCGAAGTTTCGCATCAGGATATCAATTTTGGAATTCATGCCGAAAAACAGCTTTTGTGAATTTATATTATATAAATAGAACGAAATTTAAAGAATCATTTAAATTCACCGAAGAAAGAAATGAGAAAAAAGACACGAATGAATATAAGATTTATTTTTATAGAAATATGACAGAATTCTATTTTTAATGATGCCCATGGCCTCCATGACCTCCGTGCCAATGTCCACCATGTGCTCCGTGTCCACCATGTCCATGGCCTCCGTGACCGTGTCCATGGCCTCCGTGACCGTGTCCATGGCCTCCGTGACCGTGTCCACCATGTCCATGGCCTCCGTGACCGTGTCCACCATGTCCATGGCCTCCGTGACCGTGTCCATGGCCTCCGTGACCGTGCCCATGGCCTCCGTGACCGTGCCCTCCGTGTCCACCATGACCATGGCCTCCGTGGCCGTGGCCTCCAGGCATTGGATCAGCAGAGGCAACGTTCACAATAGAGAAGAGAACGATGCCAATAAGGCAAAGCAACGTCTGACATAACACAAAGAGACTCTTAATTTAATGTTATCAAATGAATGTGTCACAATTAGAATCAATTTCATCCTCTAAATTCATTCCAATATAAACTTCAAATTACACTTACCAATCTCATTAATAATTTCATTCTGTCTAGCACCTCTCAAACGAATGATATATTCTTATTCCGACAACGGCCCTTTATATATACATACACACGCACACACACACAATCCGTCACGCTACCTTCTTGAGAAATAATGAAGCAAAATAATTATATATCGAGAACTATTTTTTTCTTTCTCAAAGAGAATTGAACTATATAGGTTTATTTTTAAAATTAAATGTTTTACTTTCATATAAAATCTGTTTTGCAACTGATTAAGAATTTTTTATTTTTCTTCTACAAAATGTAACTGCAAATTATGTAAAGTTTTTAAATTAACCTTCACGATTTTTCTCTAGTTAAATGTGATAGATTAACACTTTAATGCCTATGGGGCTCTTCTGAGAAAATTGTAAGGCATTAGCCAGAACGAAATGAGTCAAATGCCATTCAGATCAAGGGCTTAGTAAAATAATGAACTTTAGTAATTTACCCGAAACTAAACTACTTCCATTTTTTCTTTATTTTGAATCCTTTGATTTATGTAAATTACACTGGTCTGCGTGATTTTAAAGGTCAAGGATATGTTTGTTGTTCTTAGGTCAGTTTCTCACGCTGATTCCGAAAATCGCATCCATTTTTCTCAATCAGGTCAACGTTTCGAAATATAAACACTTTCTAGAAATTCTCATTTCCCGTTTTATTGGTAGGTGAGCGATACATGTAGTAGCATATGTCGACTGGTATATACATACAGGCTTTACAGGCTGTTCTTATAGATCTCAAGAAGGGTACAGCACACTATAATAGGCTAATCAGGGATGAATGGCCTCTTCAGGGACTTCCGCTTGTGCCGGGCAGACACCACATCCCTCTTCAGGCACCAGCAGTAGTCGGCCAGCATATCTAAAAAACCTGACCTGATTGAGAAGAATGGATTACATTTCTGAATTCAGCGTGCGAAACTGATCCTAAATCAGTTGAAAAACCTCTGACCTTTGAAAAAAAGATTTGAAACGCAGGCCAGTGTTATTAGACCTTTCAGAAGCGGTTTAAAGACTCGTCGTTCATGTTGCTGGTACTCTCCCTCGGAAAGAAAAGCTTTTAGTTCTTTCCAGTCCAGCAGTTTCATATGGACCAATAATGATATATATCTCTTTCCTTCTATTTCGTAAATAAATCGCGGCGGAAAGGGTTAAACTTATTTTAGTGGAATGAACAGTGAAAATTTACACTGGACAAGACGGTTTCCGATTGTAAACAAGACACGGGTAGAATTTACATTTTGTTGGGTTGAAGAAATATTTATATTTTTCTTTAGGTACAAAGGAGGAGCCAATGGCGAACGTCCGCCAAAAAAAAAAAAAAAAAAAAAAAAAAATCCTTTTTCCGATAGGTGTAGAAGAGGATTGAAATCAAGGTCCAAAGTTTTTGAGATGCCTGAACACACTGCGCTTGAAAAATTGGAGGGCATAAACATGGGGAAAGATTGACTGAGGGAGGTTGTTCCAGAGATGACCGGTTGAGTAGATGAAAGATTGAGAATAACGATTAAGCTTTCTGCTGGAGAGTTGGACAGAAAACGGACGAGAACGTGCCAAAAGTCTGGTACTGCATGCTGTACTTAGGAGGAGGCATGCAGTTACAGTTCAGAGGAGCGCTATAATACCGTACAAAGGGGCAATTGCGCCAAGTGTAGAGTATTTGCGCCACCGACCTAAAAGTTCCTAGTATTTGATTATTTGTCCACATATATATATATATATATATAATACAGTCATATGCATTTAATTTATTGATATATATTTTGGCAAATAATCAACTAATGGGAACTTTTAGGTAAGTGGTGCAAATATCCAACACTTGGCGGAATTGCCCCTTGTAAGGTAGTGATAGTAAAGAGTGAGGCAACATTGTGGCGAAGAGAGACGAACTGAAGACAGACAGATAGTGGCGGGGAATTGGCGAGACTAAAGGTCTTTGATTCCACCCGGTCAAGTAGAGCTGTGTGGGTTGAACTACCCCACACACGAGAAACGTACTCCATGTAAGTGCGTATAAAACTCCTGCATAGAGACAGCAACTGAGTCGGGGTGGAGCAAATTTTCAAATGTTGATTCTGTTTTATTAATATTGTTAAATTACAACTCAAATTTAAATTTCATTGAAAATGAAATGATTAAATGAAAATTATCAGCCCATATGAATCATCAAATACACTCTTGTATAATTAATGTTTGGCATGAGAATGAACTTCAACTATCTTACGGAATTTATGATAATTGACTGTAATCGAATGCATTTTCACTCACATCTTTCACAATATATAAATTTCATATATATATATATATATATATATATATATATATATATATATATATAATAAACATCTTGGGGACACCAAGCATTTCATTATGAAGATAACGATAGATTCAGTAAAACCTATCTCAAAATAAAAACCAGTTTACGTTGAAATAAGAAAAATACAAATAGCATTGAAAACACAATTCCACTAATTGCATATAATTGTACCTTTAAAAATCTTAAGTTTGGGAGAAAATGTATTTAAATTTTCCATATTCCATTTTATACATAAATTAATCAACAATACCTCCAGTACAAGTATTTCGTGTGAAATACATACTGTAATGTCGTCAGATATGGGAAAAATACATCAAGAAATGCATCTTAGATACAAAATACAAGATAATAGATTGGGTATAAACGAAGCAAGACACTAAGAAACGGGCAAGATACTGCCCATCTCTGTATATCGTGATGGAAAGGTGGTGTAGTAAATGGAAAATTTGTGTGAAGACGAAGGTTTGTAATACAGGTGCTCGAAAACTAACCAAGAAATAATGTAACTGGACGACTGATTGTAGGAGCAGACCTGGAAGCCCATCAAAGCTACCAGATACTGATATTAAACACTCGAGGATAAGATCACTAACTGACTGGGCTAAATGCAGTAGCTGGTTTGCTGGCCAAATTCAGGAAACTGTCAGTATTAAAATTGATCCATCTACCGCCAGACGGAAATCAGGTCAGGGAGGGCTAGGAGGGTGCGTTGTATATAAAAGAAAAAATTACATGATCGGCCTCCATATTTATGCTGGCGTAGTCGGAATTGTAGAGATCTTAACGACTGTCCAAAATACATATGACGGATAGTGACCCTGAATTTTCCATCAATTAAAGATTTTTATGGATTCTTTACTGTTGGTCATGAAAAGGGCTGCTCTTTTTTCATTTTCTTGTGTTTATTGCCTCAAGACGTATAAGGTTCATTAACTTATGTAAACAAGTGTATTAACTTCACTTATAGAGAAACGACGTTACCCACTGAGCTACGGGCGATGCGATGGCCGTAGCACTGTTAGCCGTTAGGTGAACTAATTTCTATGAATAGGCTTTTCGTCAAATGTGAAAAATAAACCTTAGATTGACGTGAAAAATCCCATCTACTGTACAATTGTGTACTGATTTAGTATACAGACACACTCGTCAATTTACATTATAAAAAAAATAAACCCAACATTTGATGAAACCTAAGAGAGCTCTTCGAATACAAAGAAAGAGTCGCCATCTCCATGAAGAAATATCAGCTAAAACCACCTTCAGATTTAATCATTTACAGTGTTATTACATGAAAGCTGATTCCTTTATGTTAACCTAGAATAGCACGTTCTAACACTAAACACATTGTAGTGTAGTAAACCAAGTTTTACGTCGGATTCGAACCCATTCTTTTTTGAAAATAGGGTTTATTCAAACACCGACATTGTGCACAAGGGTATCAATTATGGAATTCATGACGAGGAACAGCTTTTATGAATTTATCTACTATAAAAAGGCAGTCCTGTCTGTAGACACATTCCGGAGTGGTTGAAAGAAGTGACATCATACTCATAGACACGTCATAAAAATGGTCGGAGATAATTACGAGTAATACGTGAGTGACTTCACGGATCGTGGGCGGAGAATAATTCTTAACACAATGGGTTCGGATGTGAAGCCTAAGATTTTCATGGCTGCGTCCTTTTTTATAGTTTCATTGACCGAATAACTGACCCCCCAATTACTAGGGGGTCCCCATATTTCCTTCGCAGAGCCCCCAATTACTGGGGGGGGGGGGTAATAAAACTATAGAAAAGAACAGCCATGAAAACATTAAGCTTCACATCCAAACCCATTGTGTCAAGATTTGTGAAGCCAAATATTTTTATGGCTATGTTCATTTCTATAGTTTTATTGATCGAACATTTGACCACCAGTAATTGGGAGGAGGCTGAAGGCCCCAGCAACATAGGTCTAGTTAAATGGGCCCGTAGGGCCCACTTTGGCTAGTATTATGTAAATTAATGAACATTAAAGAATTATTTAAATTCACTTCAGAATGATCGTTTCGTGTGGATGTCAGAAAAACTACCAATAAATGTATGGTTTATTTTTATGAAAATATATTACATAGATTCATATTTTTAATGGTGTCCATGTCCACCATGACCTCCGTGTCCACCATGTCCATGACCTCCGTGACCGTGCCCTCCGGGCATTGGATCAGCAAAAGCCACGTTCACAATGGAGAAAATGTCAATAAGGCAAAGGGACACCTGACATGGCACAGAAAGAGACTTAATTTAATGTTATCAAATAAATGACTGTCACCATTAGAATCTATTTCATATTTTAAGTTCTTTTCAATCTAAACTTGAAATTACACTTACCGATCTCGCTAACAGTTTCATTCTGTTTCACACTTCTCAAACGAATGATATATATTCATATGCCAACAACGCTACCTTCTTGAGAAATAACGAAATTATAAATCGAGAATCATTTTTTTCTTTCTCAAAAAAAACTATATTAGACTATATAGGTTTATTTTTAAAAGAATACATGAAAAGAAAATATTTAGATTTTCGTTAATATAAAATCTGTTTTGCAACTAATTAATAATAGTTTTAGTGTTCTTTTACAAAATATAATGTAAAAAAAATTAAAACCTCTACGATTTTCTCCCAGTTACTAGTGATGGATTAACATTTTAATGTCCATTGAACTTTTGTGAGACTAAAAATCGTATGGCATGAGCCAGAACGAAATGAGCAAAGTGCCGTTTAGATCAAGGGCTTAGTAAAATAATGAAAGTTATTAATTTCCCTAAACAAAATTATTTGTTGTTTTTTATTTAGAATCCTTTGACTCGCTTCTCAAAGGTCTGATAATTTGCATAAACCAAAGATTCATTGCACATAGTTTTCCCATGTTAATAGTACTCTCCCTCGGAAAAAAAAGCTTTTAGTTCTTTCCGGCCCAGCAGGTTCATATGAACCCATAATAGTATATCTGTTCTTCTATTTCGTAAATAAATCGGGCCGGAAATGGTTAAGCATACTATTTCGGTGGAATGTGCAGTGAACATTTTCAGTGGCCAAGACTGTTTCCGATTGTAAACAACACACTGGTAGAAATTTACATTTTGTTGGTTTAAATTTTTATTTTATTTTAATGCAGGAAGGAGAGGCCAACGGCGAACGCCCGCAAAAACGCCCCCCCCCCTTCTCCCGATAGAAGGATTAGAAGAGGTAAAAAGTTTGAGGTGCCTGAGACACTGCATTTGAAAGATTGAAGAAGGTTGTTCCAGAGTTGACCGATTGAATAGATGAAAGATTGAGAATACCGATTAACCCTTGCGTTACAGAACTGAACACAAAAGGATAAGAATGATTCGAAAGTTCATGCTCTTTAAAGGAGGCGGCATGCAGTTGAGAGTTCAGAAGAGCAGTGTCCGTTATAATAACGATAGTAAAGAGAGAGTGAGGCAACACTGCGGCAAAGAGACAGGGATTGAAGGTAGTAAGAGGCGGGGAACTGATGATACGAAAAGCCTTTGATTCCACCTGATCAAGTAGATCCGTGTGGATTAAGCCACCCCACACATATGAAAAGCGTACTCTATACAGGGCGGACAAGACCCCTGTATAGAGACAGTAACCGAGTACTGGCGCAGCACACCTAACCTCTTAAAAGCTGTTTTAGAAAGAGTATGTGATCTTTCCAGGAAAGATCACGAGAAAAGGAAACACGAAGAATGTTAAGAGAAGAGAAAGGATAGAGTCGTATATTTTTGAAGATAAAGGGATAGTCATGCGGAAGATTGTGACGAGTAGACGGAGTAGACGAATAACTTACTCTTATGGACATAATTATGTCCATATAGTCAGTGGAAATTTTTTCTCGCATAATAGAAAACTATTAAACCTATAGCTTCAGGTATGGCAGGGACAGTGTTTCTCGTGGACACATTAAATATTTAGTTGAAAATGGTGGAAATATCCGTCTCATACATGGCCTCGGAAATGATTAACGACTTGTTTCTTCCCTTTGTACTGGAAACAGTTCCGATACAAGGATTAATGGGATTAGTAGTATAGCCGAAAAAGGTTAGAGTGCAGGAATGTTGCAAGTGATTACGTAATGTTGCAAAAGGGGGGTGGGGTTGTTGCAAAAAAGAAAAAAGAAAAAAAAAAGAGTACTGGCCTTTGTTGCCAACCGGGGTTGCAAAGGGCATGCAACTTGGAGGCGGAGTTCTCCCCAAGCTATTCCCCCCAAAGGGCCAGGAAGGAGAGAAAGGAGGAGAGGTGTTCACCTGGCAGGAGCCAAGTGCATATTAAGACTTCAGCCGAGTAGGCGTTGTTTTATAGGCTCCTAATCAGCCAGTTGGCTGAACCAAGGGGGGAGGGGTACACCTGAAGGAGAGAGAGAGAAAGAGTAGTTGCCTTTGATTGCAAGGCATGCAACTTGGAGGCGGAGTTCTCCCCAAAGTTATTTTCGTTTACCTAACCTAAGAGGCCTCTAAGGGGTTTTCCCAAAGGGCCAGAAAGAGAAGGACCAGAGGTCCTTGCTCGGCTGGGAGCCGAGCTTGTAGTAATGACTCCGTCAGTCGTCTCTCGGTCTTTTATAAACCTCTATTCTGGCTGAGTTGCCAGATAGCGCCATGTATTCAGTTGCCAGATAGCGCCATGTGTTCCAGATAGCAGAAACCAGAATATTAATCAAATTACCACAATATACATATGATGGTAGATGAATCCAATTAAATTCTGTTTATTAAATAAATAATTTTTACACACTTAATTTTTATTATAAATATTTAAGTCACGAATATCAGTGAGGAAAAGAAAATTTACGAAACACACGAGCCTCATTCCCCCCCCCCCCAATCCCCTGCGAAGAAAATTGAAAAAAAACGAAATCTAAAGAAATTAATCAATTGAAATTAGCCAAAATGCACAGATAGCGCCATGTGTTCCAGATAGCAAAAACCATATATTAATCAAATTACCACAATATATGATGGTAGATGAATCCAATTAAATTCTGTTTATTAAATAAATAATTTTTACACACTTAATTTTTATTATAAATATTTAAGTCACGAATATCAGTGAGGAAAAGAAAATTTACGAAACACACGAGCCTCATTACCCCCCCAATCCCCTGCGAAGAAAATTGAAAAAAAAACGAAATCTAAAGAAATTAATCAATTGAAATTAGCCAAAACACAATCCGCTATAACGGGGTCGGGCGACTAATGACATCTTTATATTTTCGAAGAACACCTGCTTGTTGAGAGATCTTCCTTCCAGACCGCTCTTGATGTGTGTGTGTGTGTATATATATATATATATATATATATATATATATATATATATATATATATATATATATACATATACATATATATACAAGGGCGGCTCTGGCCTAGAGGCTGTAAGGCTGCAGACCCCCCAACTAAAATGACGAATAATGCGTCTCTACGGTCTCTATTTTATTTAAAGTGTTGTATTAAACAAAAAATGATTCTAAACTAAACTGATTTTTATATATTAATAATGTGACGAAATAAAGATAACTTCCAGCAAACAATGATGAATAAAAGGTTATTTAAAATGTAATATAAATATAGGGCCTACCGCGCTGAGATGTAAATTTTAAGGCTGCAATCGTGCAGTCTATACACAGTATACAGGGTATGAGATTTAGTGAGGACTGTGAGGTGAGTGCGGTCACTGCACTGCTGCCAGGTGCACGATGTCCCTAATGATTAATTTCACGTTTAATTCGCTATATTTGATGAAAGTTGATCTATTTAAATTATACTTCCGTCACCGTGTGTTAATATCAAACTATTAAAAACTGAATTTTCAAATACATTATTGGTAAAGTAGAAGATAATATATGATATGATATGCAGCAAAATTTGGATCTTTTAAGTCTGCAGCAGATGCAGCCTGCTAGCGTACAGTTGCAGACGGCACGTGACGGCAGTGTTCGGACGCTGGTTATCAAGTGTGGTCAGTCATTGTTTCCTGTGCTAGGCTGATCGTGCTTCTTTTTCAGTTAAATTTATTATTGTGAACCAGATTTCTACTTGGTTATTTTGATTCAATTAGCTTATCTAAAACTTTTATTTCTCCCTTACATACAAGCCATGGAAACGTTTTTGAAATCAATTAAATTTTCAAGCCTAACCTACCTCGAAAAGGTTGAAATTAAAAACAAAGGCCGTCCAACTCCTGCTTTAAATATAGAAGAGACAGGTAAAAGTAGAAATAAGGATTACGTTCGCAAATTTAATTCAGCTATTTATGATAAACATGATTGGATTTGTGGCTGTGAACAAAGTAATTCTCTGTTCTGTTTCCCATGTTTATTATTTGGAGGAGAAAGTGAATGGACAACGAATGGCATTTCTAAGTTGAAAAACTTGCCTCCAAAGATAATAAAGCACCAGCAAAGCCAAAAACATTTGATAAACTTAGTGAACTTATCTTTTCTTGGTAAAGTGAATATCAGAAATCAGCTGAGTGAAGCACATAGACAATCGATTGACAGACATAATGAATTAGTGAAAAGAAATAGGGGCGTCTATCTAAAATTATTGATTGCATATTATTCTGCGGCAAATTTGAGTTGCCATTACGTGGCCATGATGAGAGTGACTCTTCCCAAAATCCAGGAGTATTTCGCGGTTTGATTGATTTCTTGTGTAAATCAGATCCTAGTGTAGAATCTCATTTCCGGACTGCTACAGCTTTTAAGGGAACTTCAAAAACGATTCAAAATGAATTATTAGATTCTATATTATTTCTTTGCAAAAAGAATATCAAGGAAGAGATTGAAAAAACTGACTACTTAGCTGTAATGTGTGATGAAACAACGGATATTTATAATAAATCACAAATGGCAATAGTGTTCAGATATGAACTAAAAGGAAACCCCGTTGAACGGTTTTGGAGTTTCTTCAACCCTCCAAATCTCACTGGAGAAGCTTTATCCGAAATACTCCTCAATGAACTGAATAGTTTACTATCTAATAAGGAGAAACTTATAGCTCAAACTTATGACGGAGCTGCTGCTCTTAGTGGAAAGCAGAAAGGCGTCCAAACAAGAATAAAAGAAGTCTATAAAAATGCTCATTACGTACATTGTTACGCACATCAACTGAACTTAATAATTAAGAAAGCAACATCAAAAATTAGCAAAGCAAGAGTTTTTTTCAATAGCTTGTCTGGAATTCCTGCATTCTTTTCAAAATCCCCTCAAAGAACAGCTGAATTAGAAAATATTACTCATCGAATTCCACAAGTATCAGCAACTAAATGGAATTTTAAAAGTCGAACAGTAAACGCTGTATACGAAAGAAAAGATGAACTAATCGAGTGCTGCAGCATTTCAGAAACCTCTCAGTCAAAGGAAACTGGACTTGCAGCAGCTGGTATTAAAAGAATGCTAAATGATCCGGAATTTACTTTTTGGCTGGAATTCTTCAGTAAAATAATGCCCCAAGTTGAAATTTTATTCGCACAATTTCAATGTAGGTGTATTGAAGCAACAACCGCACAATCCTATGTAAACAAATTTACTGCTGCTATTGAAAACATTAAGCAAGAATATGAACACTTTTCTGAACAAAACAACTCAAATGAAGGAAATAAAAAGAGGAAGTTTTCAACTACTAATGAAACATCAATTGCAACAGATGTCTGCGATATAATTATCCAAGAATGTACTAATAGATTTAGCTTTACTGGCCATCTTGAATCCAGTAAACTGCTACTAAGAAATTGTTTTGAATCTTATCTTAAAGACTTTCCAACTGTGGAACTCGGCAAAGCTGTTGAAGCATATCCAATGCTTGACAAATTAAAACTCAAAACGGAACTATCCGTTCTTTATGGTCGAGACGATATCTGCTCAAACGACAAGCTCACTGATTTATTAAGTGTTCTCTTGGACAATAATTTAGAATCAGCATTTTCAGAAACAGTTAAACTTGTAAAAATTTTAATAACAACGCCCATGACATCAGCTGAAACTGAAAGATGCTTTTCAACCTTAAAAAGAATAAAAACATTTCTTAGAAACTCGATGTTGAATCAAAGGCTCACGGCTTTAGCAATGCTGTCAATTGAAAATAGAATGATAAGTGATATCAACAATTTTAATGAAAAAGTGATTGATCATTTTGCAACGTCCAGAACCCGAAAAATGGATTTTATATTTAAATAAAATCATTTCATCCATTGGTAAGTAACCATACTAAGTATTTATAATTGAACTATTATTTTATTAAGCTAGTTTTCTTAATTTTTGTACCTTAAGTATTTTCGAAAGCTACAGCCTTCCCACTTTATCGAGCCTAGAGCCGCCACTGTATATATATATATATATATATATATATATATATATATAATAAACGAATAAACAACTCGTGTGCACGCACACACACACACGAGGAAAAGGAGACACTGTCAATTCGAATCGTCCCCTAGAGACCTTTTCGGCCGAGGGTTAATCCTTCTGCAATCTATTCGAGCAAAAACCACCGCTCACTTCAAAATATTAATATTATCATTATGATGTCTACAATGAAAATATTTTATATTTACGCGTAATTTGTATGGTGTCATATTCTTAGGTAACATCTCTGTTATTGAAAGAAATACACACAATTATATTAAATAACAATCAGCGAAATAAATAAGGTAGGCATACCTGAATGTACTAATAATTATATATATATATATATATATATATATATATATATATATATATATATATATATAGAAAGAGAGCGAGAGTTTTGTTCAAATAAAGGAATCCAGTGGTGGCCAACCGATGCGTGCCATTTTTAGGTTTAATTCGGATGCGCAAAAAAAAAAAAAAAATTGTGAAAAAATTACTAAACTTGTAAGTAAAAATAAAAATATAATATTTACCTTAAATAGAAATATGTGAAAAATATTTACCTTAATTTTAGTTAACTACATCTTAACTGCTTAAATCTTTGATTTTTAATATTTAGTGTTAGAAGTGAAAATTTAGCACAATTCATACTAGACCTCGATGCGACACTTCAAAGTACTTGATAATATTTTGGGAAAAAATGGAAATATTATTTTCTCGAAAACTATGGGTGATAGAAAAATTCTGAAACCATATTTGGAATCAGTATCAAAAGTTCTATAAGAATCACCAAATAATTTTCAAGAAATGTTGTTCCCTAGTGTAATTTCTCGCCGAATTGGAAAGGTTTTCACTCCGCCTTAGACCCACAGTTTAACGTGGAAACCGAATGCTCTTTTAAAAATATAATTAGGATATATTTCTTTATTATAAAGTCCTCTCGATTACATTAGTGACTAATGATCCGGGAATAGTGGGGGAAAAATATTGACATGGTAAAGACAGCAAGGAGTAATACGAGCATTAAATCTATTGGAGAAAATATAAAGATGCCATTACTCGTCCGGACCCGTTATAGCGGATTGGTACAAGTCATAGCTCCACCCAGCTACACTGGCAGCCAATCACTACGAACATCTGGTCTTTTGGGGCGGAGCTTGGCGATTGTGCATATAAAAGGGGATATTTTTCAGTTGGGAGTAACAGTAGCTATTTTCGCGTCAGTGAATAATCATTCCCTCCACCATGGACCTGTACGTCTCCCCGGATTTGTATGAAGAAAGTGACACTGCAGCATTAACGGCAATTAATCTTTTTAACGCGATTGACCGTGATGAATTATTTCCAACGCAAACCGTTGAAGATATTTGCAGTGACGCTCCTTACAATCCGACGCAAGGGACTACCATAGAAATGTAAGTGACTATAATTCGATTTATATATATGGAGTTGTAGTATCTCGTCAAATACTTCATTTAGATACTAGCCAAAAATCGAAATTTTTTTTTATGGCAATCAATGTTATTTGGTTTTACCTCTTATACCCATTATGCTAAAATCGAAATTTTTTATGGTAATCAATGTTATTCCTCTTAAATGAACCAAAGATATCTTCACATAATGGGGATCTGTCTGAATACTCTGTATATGTTTTAAAAGAATGAACATTATTCCTTTAAGGTCCGATGAGGATTTGACACGTGTTATACAATCTTTTGAAGAATCTCGTGTCATGAATACGGAGGATATACTGATCAGTCAGCAATGTCACACCGAAATAATGTAAGTGTTTTTCGAGCTTTATGGGGTAAGACAATATATTTTCATAAATTTATTAAATGAAAGAAATCAGTACAATAACCAACTACAGAATATACCGTTACAAATATACGAACAAAAACATTATACTATACAACGAGTACGTACAATTGGAAAACGGATTTTTATCTGTCTGCATACCATTTCATCGTTTCGGCGAGTGTGACACGGGTCAAATAAATTTAAAAAATTTATAAATTCTTTATCACATGACATATGCGTGAGAAATGAGACGCAGTACATTCCGCAAACATTACTAAAATATCCTTGTATACGAAATGGGTTCCATACAACTTCGGGAATATGTAACTGAGCGAGAAATTTTACAATAATAGGGTCACTCCAGGGTTGAGTACCGAGTGAATCAAAATAGTACAGGCGCTGTCTATTTTTAAAATAGACAGCGATCCAGTGAATCCCTTCATTACCGATGACATCTGTGTTCACAATAAGACTACCGCATTCTCGCGTACTTGGCAAACTCAATGTTTCATTCTTCGCAAACACGCCGATAAATTTGGAACGTGTGACTCGTTCCATTACTTTCTGAAGTGTATTAGCATCCATTTTAAAAGTCAGTGATAACGCTCCTAAATCTATCTACTTCTATTAGGGCTTGCGATTCGAGATATACTAGTACACTAATAGGAGCGTCTATAGGCTTGGCGAATTCCAGCCGCACTGAGATGTTTCCGCTCTGCTGTGGGGTTAAATGGGTATTTACGCTAGCAGATAAGTCAGGTGTAATGTCAAACGGATAAAGGTTAAATTGATCAATGAATTCTTCCTGCGTTACCCCATTACCAAGCTCATCACAATCACCTGCAATATGGGTCAGATTACTATAGGCTCTGGCACAAAGAGGTAACACAGCGTCTGATGAATAGTCCGTACCCATTGTTCCACCCAAAGCAGTGCCATTAACGTATAGAGTTATATTTTTAAGTCCGAAATTCTCGAATTTAAAGGCACTCTTTTTATATTTTCCATTCACCGAAGCATGGTCCTGCATGCCGATTAATATCCTTTTAGGAAGATTTCCCAGGGCAATGTTTTCTATCTGCTTCGATGCCAACCCTGCAGGAACCGTATATAGTTTGATTTGCACTCTGTTAATAGGATATTTCACTGTAGCGTTTAGTAAATTTTTCTCAATTTCTAGTTGTTTTGGTGAACTTAATTTCACTCGCCGTACGCGGAGGTATGTGTCCATAATGTGAACCACAACGGGCTTTGCACCCTCTTCTTGATCAGCATCCAGATTTAAGCAGATCTCAGGACTCGTGCGGGTGAGCTTTATTTTCATATCCACCCCGTTGACAAGCAACTTCTCCTGGAAAGTGAAATCTGTGTGCAACCGTCCAAAACACTCGTATATTTTCTTTTTAGAATTTTTAAATTTGTCCTTTATACTATTTTCATCTTTAGTTTGATAATATCCCTCGGCACTTAAAAAGGTAGCCTTCGCTTCTTTGGAAAAGTTGAGGACATTTTCCAGATAGGCTCGTAGATGATAGTACCCCGTGCCTGCCGATATGTTGGTCTGATTTAAATATACGTCACACTGGTTGAATATGGAGTGCAGAAAGTTTGTTTCAGGGTATACAGCATATTTGTCATCGCAGACCGTTCCATCAGAATGGGCTATACGTAGCTTAGCGTACATGTGCACACAGCTTGGATCAAAAAAGTAAGGGCCTGAGCTGGGTATCACGAATTCTATAGGTGCACTCGGGGAACTAATTGTGTTTAAAGGGTTAATTGTAATAAAGTCACTGTGCTCAATAGAAACTTGGGTTGGAGGCAGCTCAAAAAGGGACAGCTCCGATTTACAGCATTGTGAACTACATGGGTGGATGAAGCGTGCCATGGCGAAATAGTGACTCCTCTCTCGACAAGTGGTAAACAAACTATGATTCATGAGATCAATGTCCTTAGCTTATATCAGTCAAAAAAGTGGTCAACCATAGGTTTCATTCGCTTACAGCACTTCTTTTTTGATAGCCTTTTACGTTTAATACCACGTGACCCCTTCTTCTTCGGGGCCCTCTTCTTCTTCCCGCCACCACGCATTTTTCTCTTTGCATCTTTGATGATTTCGTCCCGTGTACGCTTTAAATGTTTTTTTAGAGCTTCTTTAGGTTTAGCCCCGGCCAATATGTCTTCTGCAGTGTTAAGGCCTGATTGTAGCGCTTTCCTTCCAAGGTATCTGGCCCCCTCTTCAGCAAAGGAACAGCCGTACGTAGTATGGATGAAAAAATGGATCCAAGTCCACTACCGCGCTGGTATCGCACCCTCGATAGACGGTGAAAGGCTTTCTATCCATTATAACTCAGTGCGTCGAAAGTGTAGCTTCACTGTTAAGCTCCCGTTACCGAATGGGAAGTTTTCACCCTCAATCGTTCTTATATATATTGAGATATTGGTTATTAAATTAGTTGCGACATTCACATAATGGGGTCTGTCATATGTAATACTCAAACTCCTTCCTCTATGGTTGGGGATGTGAGCAATGCGCAGCAGGCGTGCCTGGGTATCCCCAACAAACTGGTGCTCCACTATATTACTGTAAATATAGCACATGTCTGGGGACCTTTCAGCCAATTTCTCCATCTTCAATTGATACATTAATCTGGACAAGTCATGCTGTGTCTCGTGAAATGTGTCTCTTTGGAAGGCTGCGCTATATCGGCCATTGGCTAGAATTTGGAACTTTCTATGGTCTTTAATACGTCTGTTAGTCTTTGATTTTAGGATTAGTGTATGTAGGGTTGTTTACGATTTCGTATACTAAATCATTCGTAAGGTTTGAGTTTCTTAAACTTACGTTTAAGCCTCTCACAACATCCTCGGCCGAACCATATTGACCCGGTCCTAGTCTTACTTCTGTACTGTAATACCGTGCAATTAGTCCGAGCGATACGCATAGTTTCATCCATAGCTACCCCAGCTTTTTCACACTCGTCAATGTCTCTAAGAATCGTAAAAACGGTTTCTTTATGTTCAATATTTAAAAAGATGGTGTCCAGCTGAATTTCGCATATCCCCACCTCATACGAATCACGACCCAATTCAATGTGCTTGTGGAGTTCTGTTACAAAGTTGGCTAGTGTGTTGTTAGGGTGTACAGACAGGGACGAGGAGGACGGGAGTGTGACGTAGAAATGGTTAGGAGCCATGTTGCATACTATTTAAGCTTCATTATTGCATCAGCTTTTATATAGGTGTTGAAGCTTTCTGGGTACCCTAGCCATTTCACCAGGTACATTTTTCTCTTTCCTGAACCTTTGCTTCCTAAAATTTTCTCAATTTTAAACACATTTTTTCCTAAATTAAACGCAACTTTCTGCAATTCCTCGCGGTAAAAGCCTCCTGAGATTTCTTCCCCATTCAAATCTTCAATGTAATACATCATTATCTCACCTTTAGGTCTCATAGCCCTAACTTTAAAAATCTCGCGTGTCCATCCTTGCTCAAAACCCTTTGCGAATTTGTTCCCCGAACGCGACAGCCTTACATAATCATTGATTTTGAAGCGCGCAGAGTGTGGTGGTGGGTGATCCATCTCTCTCGGGAGCGTACCTCTTTCTAAAACTTCGTTAGGTGTTGTCCCAATCGTGCGATGGTGTGAGCGGTTGTAGGATGATGCCAATGATTCCAGAATGTCTAGAAATCTGTATGTGTTTTTTGTGTAAAATAACGGTGCATGCGTTCCTTTATGGTGCGCTGAACTCTTTCAGCTAAAGAAGCCTTATGTATAGAATTGGTTGTGTAATAGCTGATATTAAACTCTGTCAACATGTTCTGAAAAGCACGGCCTATAAATTCCTTCCCCATATCCGTACAAAAATAGCCAGGAACCCTGTTTTCTTTTAACATTAGCGTTTTGGTGGCTTTAGCAACTGTTTCAGGTGATTTATTTTTCAGAGGAACTAGCCACAGATATCTAGAGAATACGTCTATTATGAATAGAATGTAGCGGTAACCATCGTTATACACAGAATATCTTTGCATGTCTGTTAAATCTGCTTGCCAAATAGAATCAATCGAGGAAGCCGTTGTCTTGGCTGTTTTAAACCTTTTTCTCACAGGCTTATGAAGCGTATAAGCGTCCTGCTCCCTCAAAAATCTTTCAACATCTTTTTTTCCTACTCCGTAAAACTTCTGTACAGTCTATCTACGCCGCCGTAAGAGGATGGGTTAGAAATGTCATAATAGCGTTTAGTTAATACGTTAGCCATTTGCGTATTTTAGAGGCACGTGGGTAGGGTTGGTTTAACCTCTTCTTGCTCCTCTTCAAAGGTGTTACCGCCGGGGGTGACGGCTCCTTCAATTGTGTCACATGCGTTGCATGTTCCAAGTCTTTTAACCTGTTCAGATTTCCTATCAACGTTTTAGGGACATTTATTTGTTGTAGTCTTGCTTTAATATGCTTCCATCCTGATGGTGATGGCCTATCCCACTTTCTCACCAGATCATGGACAATGTCTACGATATTCGATCCCTGTACCTTTGATCCTTCCACAATGAGCTCGCCTGTATCGGTCCATTGTATGGCTGGATCCTCATTCAATAGATTATAAAGACTTAAGCCTTTACTCATCAATGTATGTGGGAGGGTGCTTTTTAATACATGTTCGATATGTTGTGTGGCTAATCTTTTTTTGGTCAGCTGTATCGTCGGGCACAGATCCTATGTCGCCATGTCCATCGTCCCCCGTGCTGTGCCTAATAACCACAGGAATCTCTGTAGGGCTCTTATAATTTTCGTACTCGTGAAGAAATTTCTGCAGAGCTTCTTGGTATAAGATTCTTTTCTCATCAGGTGTTTTTTCACTGTTTAATAGGGCTAGCAATTCGCTTTCCATTCTTTTAAGTCTGCTTTTACGGGGATCTAGATCCGTGTCTGGATTCCTTTGCAGTGAAGCGTACACCTCGTGGGGAATCACTACCACTTTCTTCATTATATTAATCTAGTCAGTAAAGGACCCAAAACTGAAAATAAGATGGGGAGAAATGACCCTCCTGTTTGTACAATAATTCGTTTTTTCTTCGCTACAGTTTGACTTTTACGAGCGAGTGCACGTATTATGTTCTTGTAGCGGCGTAGGCGAGCCTTCTGATGGGTTTTCATTGATACATTGCAATTTATAACGTTAAGACAGATTTCACAGATGCATTTTAAAAAGTCGGCGTCGATATTTTTAATAAACATCTGCTGCATTGCCCGGGGCAGTCGATGATAGATTTTTATTAATTCACGGTATTTCTTTAGTCTCTTTGTCATTCTGGAATATACACCGTTTCAGGCTCGTTTGGAAATATATTCGTTCGTAGAAGCACTCTAAACGTGTTTCGCGGATGAAGGTCGCAAAGCAAATATCCGTAACGCGTGCTTGTAGCTTCTTTATAAACTTCCAAAAACTCCTTACGCTGATTCGGGAACATTTGATTGGCTAATACCCCAATTTGTGATACATCTCTACGTTGCGCGAATAAGACTAGATATTGCGTATTTAACGACACATCGCGCATGTATCTATTTTTGAAAAATAGATTCTGATTGATGAAGAACACGCTTATGTTAAGATGGTGGGAGAATACTGTAAATGTCTCGGCAAACGTTTTATCCATCTCCAACATGAGATCGTCAATTACAATATATGTTCATTTCCCTTTAACGAATTAACGTCATATACGCCTTTGTGGAACAAAATATCTCTGGTACTCGTTGAACACTGATTGATACGTCGAATAGCACCATATAACTTTATGCACAAATTTCGAGAACATCTCTCCCTTTTCTTTAATGATTTTAAGCATAAACACAGTTTTACCACATCCTGTAGGTCCAGATATAATACATGTGGATGGGCTCGTGAATCTGAATTTTTCTACAGAGTCCATTTCTAACACGTCACACTCCTAAGTGGGTCATTTACAAAATATTACAAATTTTGAGTGCTGTTCCTTATATTTTGCTTTCTTCTCCCACAGAACCGTGAATGACGATGAGGTAGAGCACCCCATCATTGACATTACGGATGACCTCGACGACAGTGTAGTTGTGATCTCCTCCCCTGCCAACGAACCCTCACCAGCGATACCGGTAGCACGTCCAAAGCGGAGGTGTGAGAACCCCACGTCAGGTATAAAGCGACCGAAATACGCGCCTGTTGCAGCAGTAATAGATCCCCAACCCTCAACCTCTTACGCAACAATCCCCCCAGCAGCACCTCCCGCTAATATATCCCCTTATTCATCCGCCACAGTTGCCCCCCGTTCTGTTAAGTCTACAATAATAGATCCCCAACCCTCAACCTCCTACGCAACAGGCCCCCATCAGCACCTTCCGCTAATATACCCCTAATTCATCCGCACAGTTGCCCCCCGTTCTGTTGAGGATGCTATAACGATCGAATTGGTGCGATCTCAGCCCCCACCCAGCCTTGACTAGAAATCGGTATAGAGTCAGGGTCGACCCTAGAGCCATGTATAGCAATGGAATTGAGCGCGGGCTACGCCGGGTTGTACAGCGTATTGTAGAGTTTGCTCTTCAGAATCGCGACGAGCGTGAAGTCAGGACGAGTCTGTCCTTTGGATTCGGGTCAGATGACGGTGATGTAGACGATTATTGGGTGATAGTGCCATTTAGACGTTTGGCGGCTGAAGATGTAGAATATATATTAGGACTATAATGCAAGCCGCCCAAAGTAGTATAGCCTTCAATATGGACAACTTCACGGTAAATATTGACCGTGTATTCCGTGTTGCGGGTCATAGTGCCATACCGTATACTCTTAACTTCAATTCTCCGACTATTTACCGAAAGCATATAAACGTCGATCGTGGTTGCGGCTTTATAGCAGTACTCTTAGCACGTATGTTTACTGTACAAAATACACGGACTCAAAAAATTTGGCTGCCTACGGTCGTGGAGCGTGCCCGTAAACTAGCTGTAGACTGTGAACTTGAATTTGACTGTAATATGGGTCCTGAAGAGCTGAGAAGGGTAGAACAGGAAATGAATGTCCGTATAGTTGTATTTGGGCTGGATGATCGTCGTAGGACTGCGTATGTTTTTAAAAGCTGTGTGAGAGATCGTACAAGGCCCCTACTTATTTTAGGATTGTCAGGGACAACGTATCTCCCCATCCGTAATATAAGGTGGCTTTACGCGAGTTATGACAAAAGTCGAAAATATGGGAGACATCATGATTTGTGTAAGGGGTGCCTCGAGTTTGCGGATGATATTGAGACATTGTAAAGAATGTCACATGGTATGTGAGCAGTGTAAAAGCACCAAATGTGAAAGCCGTGTAGTTGATGCTGAGAAGAGACTGTGATGTGTGTAGACGCACATTTTTCAATAATAGCTGTTTTGATTTCCATAAATCAATTGGCACGTGCAGGAAAATGAGAATCTGTGAATGTGGTATGTTTCACACAATGGATAATTGGGGAAAATTTAAGCACAAGTGTGACGTAATTCACTGTCCTACATGCCAGGAGGAATATAAGGCGGATGGAGTAAAGCATGTATGTTATATGAAAGATGCTAAGCCTAAAAATAACCCTTGTATAACTGTATACTACGATATAGAAACATATACGAACGCTGAAACCAAAGAGGTAATTCCACATTTACTTGTGAGCCAGACCATCTGTGATGAGTGTATGGGTATCGAATGTGACGAGTGCCCCAAATGCGGTAAACGGACAAACGTTTTTAAAACGAATGTCCGCGATAGTCCTGTGAAACTATTTGTGTCCTATATTGTCAAGTTAGCCGACAAGTTCAAAAAAATGACTGTGTATATTCTCGCCCATAACGGAGCAAAGTTTGACACGCAGTTCCTTTATAAGGAGTTGCTTGAACACGAATCCTCTGAGATATTTACAGGTGATCCATTGAAAAGAGGCAACAAATTAATACAGATGCAAATAAGAGGCAATGTACAATTTAAAGACACTATTATTCAGACCTTGTAAATTAGCAAAGCTACCCAAGGTGATGGGAGTAGCAGCTGAAGTTTCCAAAGGATACTTCCCTTACACTTTCCTCACCAGCGAGACTTTAAACTACGTAGGCCCACCACCACCCAAACATTATTTTGACTGTATGGATGAACGTGAAGACTTTGATCGATACTACGACAGTTTTAATGAAAGTAACCCTTATAATATAGCTGATGAATGTGAGCGTTATTGCGTGAATGATGTGCGCGTGCTTAAAGTATGTTTCCAGGCCTTTAGAAGGATGTACATAGCCCGTTTCAAATGCGATCCACTGCAAGTCGCAACCACCATCGCATCATTATGTTTTACGATGTTCAAGAATAACCATGCCGAAAGACACCTTAGCCATTATTCACCGAAACAATCCCCGCAGTTACGGGCACAAGGCTATTTACTGGCTCATACACCTACAGCAACAGACAGGTTTATACATAAAGCCCCCGCAAGGGGGTTCTAAGCTCGTGCTCTTGAGTGCTCTTTGTGCTCGTTTGTACGTGCTTGTTCCAGGAGGTTTCACGTGCGCCCTCCCGGCCCTAGCACCCAAGGATGATGGGGCTCGACCTCGCAGTCCTTGGTCTTTTTCCACTTCGACTGTCCCCTCCACCCTTTCTTTTTTCTGTCTTTCCTCTCACTTTTTCTTTGTTTTTCCGCCGAGATATGCCCTTTCAAATAGAGGCGAATCGGTTCTTCCCGAACTTTAAAAAAAAAAAAACATAAAGCACGCCCGCAACACGGGTGAAGTACCCATTAAGATTAATGGACGTGTTTTTTGGGTTGATGGGTTAAGTGAAAACCGTGTCACTGGTGTGAAGACTGTGTACTCCTTTAACGGTTGCTGGTGGCATGGATGCCCCCGTCCTGAGTGCGGAATCGCCGGAGATATCCACGGTAGATCTCCTGCCGACTGTCTTGCACGGACCCGCACCCGCGATCAACTTATAGGATCACAGTTCACTCACAAAGTCTTGTGGGAGCATGAATATGATGCACGGATGGAGACAGACGAGGTGTACCGTGAGGAAATAAACACGATCAAGCGTTCAATGGTGCTGGATCCTCTCAAATGTGGTGATAGCTTGTTTGGAGGACGTACAAATCCATTCAGACTATACTTTTCACCTACGGAGGGTGTGAAGCTCCATTACTACGATTTCTGTTCTTTATACCCATACGTGATGAAGAACAATCCGTACCCCGTGGGCGCTCCTGAGAAACTGGTGGGACCTAACCTGCCATCCATCAATGAATTTTCAAGAAATTTGAATGATCGTTACTTTGGGCTCTCTTTCGTAGACGTACTCCCCCCACGCAATTTATGGATGCCAATCTTACCTGTCGTTATCGACGACAAGCTCATGTTTCCCCGTGCGTGAAGTGCGCGGAAGAGGATAACGGCGATTGTAACCATATACCCCACCAGCGTAAGATCAGAGGCGTATATACAAGTCCTGAGCTGGCCCTAGCCGTACGCCATGGTTATAGAATACTGAAGATACATGAGGTGTGGAGGTTTCAGAAGCTACCCAACCTTTTCACACCATATATAAACGCCTTTTTGAAGGATAAGGTTGAGGCAACAGGGTATCCGCGAGGAGTTGATACCGAAGATGAAAAGTCTGCCTATATTCAACGTTACTGCGACCGCGAAGGTATACAACTTGATCGTGCCCAAATTGCAAAGAATCCTGGCAAGCGCTTTAGTGCAAAGTTGTGTCTAAACAGTCTATGGGGAAAATTTGCGCAGAATACCGGCAAAGGGAACATTCATTTGGCACAAAGTTATAGCGATGTCTGGGATTATGCCAATGCTCCCGATAAAGAGGTCAAGGAGATCGTGAATGTAGGTAATACTTACATAATAAAGTACAACACTGAATTGGCCACAGATACCTCAAGGGTTACAAACATACCTGTGGCCAGCTTCACAACAGCCTACGCCCGTATAAAACTTTGGGGTCTATTGCATTCTCTTGGGCGGAGAGTATTGTATGCCGATACAGATAGCGTGATATTCACAGAGAGGGAGGGTGAATACATGCCCGCTATTGGGGAGTTCCTCGGCGAACTCACTGATGAGATCAAGGATGAGTATGGGGACAACGCATACGCCGACTCTTTTGTCTCAACAGGACCTAAAACTTATGGGGTACGGGTGAGGGAAGATATGAAATATATCGTGAAGGCAAAGGGTATTACGCTCAACCATGCGAATCGGCGGGTTGTTAACTTTGAATCGTTGAAGAATCTAGTGTGTTTGGACGATGATGAGGGCGAACGACCTCCAACTAATTGTAGGCACCCACAATTTTCGGGCGCAGAAGCTGGGGGGCGTGAAGGAACTTAGGGGTACGAAGGTGTGCCGTAATACCTATAGGAAACTACCAGTTACCTGGTACCTATGATACCGTACCCTTTGGATACAATAACGTTTGATGCTTCTATTGTTAACTGACACGTATTTGCCTTGTATATAATCGTATCTATTGATTTATTACACGTATTTGTAAATATATATATAACTTGAATATCTCTTTTTATTAAATCGTATTTGTAAATATATATATATATATATAACTTGAATATCTCGTTTATTAAATAAATCATGTTTCAATTAGCGTTTCACTTTCTCCTGTGTGTGTGTGTGTGTGTGTGTGTGTGTGTGTGCGGCCGCGCGCGCGCAGGTGAAAGTTCTAAGCTCCGCCCACTGTAAGACCGTGAGTCATGCTACTATCTGGGAGTCCCTGCGTGGTCAGTCGACTGCAGTAAGCCCGAGAGATCAGACGTGTATTCAGAAGAAAAGATCAGACGTTTATGAAATGGTATTCAGCAAAGTGCCAGGATGTGGTGGATACCGAAAAACTTCCTATTCCTCCCTCCTATGTCTCTTTTAAAAACACATTGGATTGTGCGAAGTTCCAAGATGTACAAATACTCTACGGATGTTCTGGTGAGACCGTTGAAGGCTTTCGTTGCACAGACGATGTGCTGAAGTATGCTGCAGAGCTAAACTTTATCAAGTCTCACATATACCGTGAAGTAAAAGAAACAACGCGTGCAGAAGAGAAGCAGCAGGTATGGATAATGAGTCTTGCGGATGGGTGGTGTGACAAGCGGTATTACGTCATGCTACACCATGTCGATTACTCATACCCTACGACTGAAAATGTGAATCTCGTGATCATGGACAATCTTAAGTATTTTTATCACTATATTAATGTATATCATGATGAGGTTCGTAGTGAGGTTGTGGCTAGTTCCCTGCGTGAGTTTTTAACAGACTTTAGAGACGAGTATCGTTTGATGGGCAGAAAGGAAAAATATGAGCATATGTTCCTCTCAAATAGTGCGCCGGAGTGTGAAGATGTTTAGTAAAACATAAAATGTGCCTAGTTCTTACCCTGAGGTAAACTGTCTGGTACGTAGGCTGGTAGTGATGAAATTAATTCTTGTACCGGAAAAACAAATATGTACAATAATTCGGAACGACTCGCGGATCATACGAACAAGCCCATTCACGTATCATCGAGTCAGCCGCCCGTCGAACCGTTCCTGCCTACCTGCGTGCCTCACACGGCTCATAGTTATCTCAGAGCTTGAGCCGAGTGGACGTGCGCTCCTCGAATACGATGGAACTTCCTTTGAGCAGCATTCTCAACGCCTCGTACGATGTGTCCGTGACGAAATCGTTGAGCGTGTTCAGGCGTAAATCCGGTACCGTTAGCTATATACTGGAAACGGAATGTAGACAAACAAACAAACAAACAAACAAACGGGTTTATTTAAGTGTTGAGGAGATGAATAGAATCTTCGTGATAGTTGAGAAGTGGAGTGAAGATCGTTATAAAATACTTGCTAACGTAGGTACAAGAAGAGAGCAGATTAGTGACGCACCCTCATACGGCGTTGTATGTACGTTGTGTGTAAATAACGATCGGCCGTGCATTGATATACGGCTGATGTGGAAGAATGCTTCTGATAATAACGCTCTTGTTCCTACGCGAAACCGTTTCATCCTCGACAGAATGTTTGAAATCGTAGGATTCCGCAAGCTGAAACCTTATTAGACGCGCGTGTTACGGATGCGCTTTATTTTGGTACAGTACTTGAATACGCATACACCGCTCTGCTCGATGGGTTTACAGAGTGTAGGGCTGGTGAGAATGGTCTAGTGCTGGACGTTTATTTAAAAAGTTTACTCTCTGAAATACCATGAACTTTGGTACAAAGCAATTGATCGGTACAAGGCTGAGCTCACCTACACCGTTCACCCTGAAGAACTATTTCTTTATATAACGCGCAGTTGTCGTAACGATTTAGAAGATTATTTCAATTGCCGCTATGTTGAGTGAGTTCACGATTGAATAGCTCGAGTCGGTAGAAATAAACCCTCGATTGGAAAAGCGTGTTTATAAACTTGTGTTTAATGATGTAGCTAACGATGAACTCTTTGTGCGTGCTTTTGATTGTATTCTAGACGTATTTAAAGATGATTTACCAACCGTTTGTAAAGTGGGAACAAAAATAGTACTGAACGATATTAAAGCCCTTCATATCGAATACAGGTTTCCCTATACTTTAAGCGGTGAAATATTATTAAGCCGCATATACTGCGTAATGCAGAGCAATAATGATGTAATTGTAAACTCGATTAAATGCGAGTTTAATATTTTGAAAAAAGTAAGATGTATTTATATATTTTGCGTGATATTTCTCCTGTACTGTTATGATTATATACATATTTCTATTATTATTGAAATGTATTTATATGTTTTGCGTGATATTTCTCCTGTACTGTTATGATTATATGCATATTTCTATTATTATTGAAATGTATATTTATTTCTATTTGAAATGTATATTTATTTTATATATATCTCCATAATTGTGTGTATATATTTCCTGTACTGTTATGATTATATGCATATTCCTCAATTATTATTGAAATGTATATTTATTTTCTATATATTTATAATAAAAGAATGATGCAATGTTGTTTTACTTAATTCTAATTGTTACGCCTTCTAAACCTACTACCGGTATTCTAAATGTATACAATGGTATCGCTAAAAAGTGGTATCTGGCAACTGAATACATGGCACGAAATCTTTTAATTGGAGACAACTCACCATAATAATGCTAAAAAGTGGTATCTGGCAACTCAAGCCATTTACGTCTTCTAAGCCAACTGGCTGATAGGAGTCTATAATAATGTATACAATGGTATCGCTAAAAAGCGGTATCTGGCAATAATAATGCTAAAAAATCTGGCAACTCAAGCCAATTACGTCTTCTAAGCCAACTGGATGATTAGGAGTCTATAATAATGTATACACTGGTATCGCTAAAAAGTGGTATCTGGCAACTCTAGCCATTTACGCCTTCTAAGCCAACTGGCTGATTAGTCGTATATAATAATGTATACAATGGCATCTGGCAACTCAGTCTTCGATTAGAATTAAATATATAGCACAAACTGAATACATGGCGCTATCTGGCAACTCAAGCCATTTACGCCAACTGGCTGATTAGGAGCCTATAAAACAACGCCTACTAGGCTGAAGTCTTAATATGCACTTGGCTCCTGCCAGGTGAACACCTCTCCTCCTTTCTCTCCTTTCTGGCCCTTTGGGGGGAATAGCTTGGGGGAGAACTCCGCCTCCAAGTTGCATGCCCCTTGCAACCCCGGTTGGCAACAAAGGCCAGTACTTTTTTTGCAACAACCCCACCCCCCGTTGCAACATTCCTGCACTCTAACCTTTTGCGGCTATACTACTGGATTACCTTAAAAGTAGAGTGTATAAATGTCAATATATATTTCTCTGCACCGTCAACACGTCAAGTATATAAATAACCTCAAAGCTTTATTTTGCTTAAGGACATTATCTTTATTTTAGATTAAATGACATTTTCATAAAGGTTATTCTATATCACAATGTTGTCTGTCCACAACAAACGCTTAAAATCATCACAAAAGAAATGAGGATGATCACTTGATATTTCGCAATAAAGATGTAGACATAGGTGGGTCCAGATGAGGGGTCAGGGGACTTAATTGAAGCAACGTGGACATAAGCATTCAAACATTTTACCTAATTTCGTTTAACCAAGATGTATGGTGCCTCCAAATTAAGCCCCGTTGCTTCAATTAAGCCCTATGGCCACCCCCTCTGGATCTGCCTGTATACAGCCTATACGCATTTCAACAAAAACTATTCGGTTAAAAATACTCCGATCACCTAAATTCCTGAATTTAGAAATTCATATTTAGCCGAGAGTTTAATTTTTCTTTTTTAATTATGCAGTGAAGAATATAAAATTGTTAACCATTAATTTACTATTAATTTTAACAATGTCCGTCTTTTTTTTTAGGAAGGTTAAATGTAAATAGGGCTCAAGGTCGTTTTTCATGGCCTACCTAAAAAAATAAGTAGTAAGAGAAAATAACATCACACTTCGTCGGTTTGCATGTTGCCTAGGTAACGGTTATATCCGTCTTTTACTTACCCCCTTGCAGATGGAAACAAGTCACCGTTATCTTTAGAAACAATCTCTTAAAACTTTTATTTCTTGAAGCACATTTCAAGAGTGTATGAACACTTACGAACTGGTACCGGTACCCGTTTACCGCATAATCGGCTGAATTTGTAAAAATAATTGCAGCGAATATCTATTAATTAGCAAACTATTAAAACTGGAATCAAGAACATTTTTCAACGACTGACTCCGTTTTACTTAGATTTCCTGTTAAAATAAATCACACGTTTAAAGTTTCATTGAAAATAAAATTAAATAAAAATGAACAGCCTACAAATATTATTAAAAAACACTTATAATTAATGTTTTAAATGTTTCCTCATGTATCTGAATGACAATAAAATTTGCTCTTACGAAATTTAAGAAGAGGAATGAAAAGGGATTGGCTGCAAGAAGAATGTATTTTCATTAACTTTTTTCACGAAAGTGACTCCATTTACACTTTAGAAAATTGGCCTATATATGTGTGTATAATTTGCGTACAAACGTGCTGTGGCATCTGGCATTTCATCATTCAGATAATATTGATTCAGCAAAGTAATATTTTCAATTAATAACCGCTATGTTGAAATAAGACGAAAATTCTGGATACCATTGAATGAACATATAATTATACCTTTAATCATTTCAGTCGAGTTTTCAGGAAAATGTAATTGGACTTTCGATCTGGTTTTATGTCGCTGAATGCATAATGAAATTAAGTCTGGTGTTTTATAATCTACCTTAGTAAAAGCGTAAGTAAACATTTACTTCGTGTTTGGGCTATGCAACATATTTCATAAATTGTAATTTCGTAACTGTAGCACTTCAGCATGTTCACATAATCTAGTGAATGTAGTCTAGTAGTATGCTAATCAATCCTACTTGGCTACCCCCTTGCACTCTGACGTTTCGGTGCCTCTGCTTCAGATGTTAGTATCAGATTCTGATAGCTTCGATGGTCTTCCAGGTCTGCTCCGACTATAAGTTGTCCCAATTTAATTTTATTTCTTTTTACACTTGTATCCTATTATAAACATTCGCTTTTCACTAATTTTGCATTGACTACAGCCTTCTTTCTAGGACAATATTACTGTATTGTAGAATGTACTACAAGCAGGAGACTGTCTATGCCAATCGACCAGGGAAGTACTCCGAGTGGGATGTTTGGCAAGAGTGCTGAACTCCCGTTTCTCCTGTCACTGTCCTCTTTAGCTGATCTTTATCCGTGTCTCATCTACCCTGTGAGCAATCCAGCATGCTGTCAAACACGCTTCTCCCGCTATTCCTCACTACACATACATGCATCTTACACGCTATACATTCTTTCTATTCTTGACTGAGTATAAGTCAATTTTGACCCCAGTAGGTTTCTGCTGTTCTGGTTGATTAAATGAAAAGATACAGCTGAAAATATTGCAGGCCCAATATAGGAGAGAATTAATAAAAGATTAAAAACAGATAGACTGTTGTTGAACAAAAGCGAAAAACAATTCAACTCCAGTAACTACAAATGCGATACATGTTGAAAACAGAAAAAATACTTCAACTCCAGTAGCCAGAGGAACCATATAAAATAATAAAAAATAGAAGACAGAAAAAACTACAACGACAACCATAAAGAACGCAATAACTTTTCACTAATTACCCAGTGTTGTTATCCACTGTAGAGAATCCATTCCATAAATTAAAATTAAATAAAAATCAAGTACAGGCCGACTCCACAAGTTTTAAACTATCTATCTTTGGACCTACACAGAAATTGAGGCATCAGAAGTTCAGAATTAATGAGATTACATTTTTTTGAAAGGTGTCGAAATATTGCATTAGCAGCCCATGTTCAGATTCCATATTTATGGTGGCCTAATTGAAATTGTAGAGATTTAAAAGATTCTGTATATACACAGGGGTTAGTAATAAATTTTTTTCCACTGATTAAGGATTTTAAATAATTTTCGAAACGAGGTCTTGGAACCGAACTTTCCTCTTGGTCATAAAAAGAGCTATAACTTACTTTCCTATTGCTATGCTTATAGTCTCAAGAAGGATAAATACATAGCTATCTAGAATGAGCTAAGAAGGGAGGTGCTGCAATAATTTTGAATACAGATACTTATTTCCATAAGGCGGAGGAACCTATTTAAATAGGTGTAGTATGTAAATAATAAACTAAGAAACTTATTTGAATAACTGTCTTCATGTGAGGAGGTGTGTGTTCCCCAGGCCATAGCACTGCGAGGTAGGTGACCAATTTCTAAGAATAGGATTTTCGTAATAAAACGAACTTTGATTGCAAGAAAAAGTCTCTCAGCCATTCATAGGTCTGCAGTGTTGTAGTGTGCAGGCAGAACAATTTAGTATATTGTACAGTAGATAAATAAACCCATTGTGATGAGCGTTTTCTTCAAATTTATAGAACACGAGCGCCATCTATAGGAGGAAATATTAGTTAAATCCCCTTTCAGTTTTAATCATTAATGTTATTGTACGCAAGCCGACTCTTATGTTAACAGAGAAGATAAACAAATTTTAGCACTAAACAGATTTCAAACGAAGTGTAATAAATGTCGTTTTATCTGGGATTCGAACCCATTTTTGTGAAAATGCAATTATTTCGAAATAGGACGTTGAGCGCAAGTTCATAATTTTTGAAAGTAATGCCGAAAAACAGCTTTGGTGAACTTAAATTTTATATAAATAAAACTTAATAAATGATTAAACCCTTCAGAATAATCATATAGTGTGATGTTAAAAAGTGCTCGAAGGACTATATAGTTTATTTTTACTATATAGATTACAGATATATTTATATTTCTAATGATGTCCATGACCTCCATGCCCGTGTCCACCATGACCTCCGTGTCTACCATGTCCATGGCCCCCGTGACCGTGCCCTCCATGATGCCAGCCGCCGTATCCACCATGGCCATGGCCCCCGTGACCGTGTCCGCCATGATGCCAGCCGCAGTATCCATCATGGCCTCCGTGACCGCCATGCCAGCCGCCGTATCCATCATGGCCATGGCCTCCGTGACCGCCATGCCAGCCGCCGTGTCCACCATGGCCATAGAGTACATTACTGGAATGTTAAAATATCAGATCATTTTATTATCGGCAATATTTAAAAAAAAAAAAGAAGTTATATATGTACTATCCGAATTTTTTGGTTCCTCTTGCGGGGTGAAGCACTGAAGCAAGGCTCCTTGTTCTCTCCTATGCTGTTTAATGTGAATATTGATGGATTAATTGCTTCACTTAATGAGGCAACAGTTGGATGTTGTATAGATAACAAGGATAAATAACTTAGTTTATGCCGATGATATGGGGTTAATAAGTCCCTCTGTTAAAGGCCTGATCAGCTGCTAAAAGTCTGCGAATTATATTCGCAGAAACAGGATATTCTTTTTAATGTTACAAAAACTAAGGTTATGTAATTCCATCCTAAAAGCTGTAATCAGCCAACTGACATTAGGTTTAAAGCGAGAGATGAAGTAATTGAGGAAGTATAAAAATTTAAATACTTGGGTCAAATTATCACCAGCTCCTTGAGTGATGACTTAGATGCAAGAAAATCTCTAAGCTTTTGTGCTAAAGCGAATATGACTAAGGAACTTCCGGTTCTGTACAAGTAAGGCTGAAGACCCTTTCATACTTTCTGCAGTAATATATACGGACAGTAACTTTGGGTGAATTATAAAAAAAGTTCTGGCAGAACCCTAAATTTACTATACAATAGGTCTTTTAGACTCGTCCATAAATTATCTTTCCCCCATCACGAGATGCTCAGCTTCGCAAATGTTTGCTACTCGCTATGTCCCAAGCTTCCCGGAGGTAACAAGACGTGCTCAATACAGTTTAATGCAAAGAATTAAAAAAAACGATTATCCAAGCTATCCACTATCCATGAGTCCTACCATTTGTCTTCTAAACTATGGAATTCATGGTACGAAAACGTCTGTCTGTAGCTCCACTTAACTTCGACATTACTATTATTTCTCATTAATTGTATACATGCCTATCCTTAGGATGTAAATTGTCATTGTATTATTAATATTTGTCATATTGACTATGGTCTGCCAATAAACCTTTTCATTTTCATATATCATATAATTACACCAGTCTGTGTTAGGTGTTTAGTAATATTTGAAAAAATTTATATATTTAGAATCAGTTAACTTACGAGTATTATTGCCGCATCAGTACGGATTTCGTAAAAATAGAAATGTCCATTTTAAACCTTGTAAACAGTGCCAATGTCGCAAAAGAGAATAAAAATAATGATCTCCACCCTCATGGATTTGAGGAAGGTTTTTGATGCGACAAACCATAATATTCTTCTTGAACTGTATTTCTACGACTTCGGAGGAGGTATAATATAAGCGAGTGGTTTAAAAGTTCTGTCCAATAGACACCAATTTGTATTGTTAAATAAGGTGCTCAAATTAACTGACTGTAAAACATGGGTATCTCAGGGCTCAGTCTTGGGTCCCTTGCTATTTTTATTGTATATAAATTATCTTCCGCATTCTTCCGATATTCTTAATTTTATAATGTTCGCAAACGATACAACGATACAACGATACAACGATACAACCGTGCTCTTTCTTTGTAAAGATGTCAATGCAGCGAATTTACATTCAAAATCGAATTTACCAAAGTTGTGAATTGGCTGACTTCAAACTAAATTCATGTAAAACAATGATTTTTAATAACAAAAGAAGTGTACAATTTAACAGTCTGAATGTTGAATAACTTTCTGTAAAAATTTAATGCAACGAAAATTTTAGGAGTTATGCTAGATAAGAATTTGTAGCGAAAGGAAGATACCAATTATACGATATATCTCCAAAGATTTCTAGGAGTGTTGCCGTGTCTTTAAACTTAGATTTATAGTTCTTAAACAGATTTTATTAACTCTGCAGTACATTATACAAAAAACAAAAGGAGGACACAATCTTGCATGGGGAAATACTGCTGATAACGTATTAGACTGTTTTCCAAAAGATAGCAATAAGAATATTATCTAGTACAGACTTTCTTGGTAATGCAAGTGTATTCTTTAAAAAAAGTTGAAATTATTAAAAATCAGATTCAAATAGACATTTTATTAATAAAAGCACTAACTGACTAGATAAATAAATATTTCGTAACTCAAGAGATTCGCTCATATCAGACTAGGCATAGAAATAAGCATGTTATTCTTGTAAGGTTGAAATCATGGAATAATTTAAGCAGAGATCTTCAAAATATCCATCACGTGAGTGAGTTTAAAAGTAAGATTAAAAAAAATGAATAGTAATAATAATAATCTTTATTAATAATAATAAAATAAATACATTTTTCAATTTACAATGACATGAATAATTGTGAAGCCCGACTATTTATTTTATTTTATTTGGCCCTTAAGCTTTAGGCTTTACTGGGCTCTTATTAAAAATAAAGGATCTTTTCTGTTTGACTGCAGCCATTGAAACATAAGAGGTGAGTGCCCCCAGCCTTCTTTACTTAGCCTTATAAGGCTAACTAACGAAAATATCACGACCTAACCTAACCAATCGTTAGGTCAACTGTTCGACCTTGACGACTGGTTAGGTTAGGTCGTGATATTTTTGTTAGTTAGCCTTATAAAGCTAACTAAAGAAGGCTGGAGGCCCTGATCTTCAGGTGATCCCCTTATTTTTCTAAGTACACGATTAAAACTTAAAAATTAAGCATGGATCTTGAAAGTAATTAAAATTGTTTATAAGAAACAAAATTTGAAGGGGAAATTAAGAAAAGCTTTTTTATAAAGTAACTTATTTTGTATCAAGACATTTCAGTTAAAATACAAAAAGTTTAATTATGTTTCAATGGCGGCAGTCAAACGGAAAAGATCCAAAATAAACTAGTTGTTATTAATTAATAATAAATACAAAAGTAAATAAGTATTATTAATAGTTAAAACATGTATAACAATATTAATGGATAATATTAAACAATATTAGTGGACATTAATCCTAGATTTTTGTTAGTATGCCATTATTAATCGGGATTTCAACTTAGTTTTAAACAAATTTACATTCACAATATTTTTTATATCGGCATGCAAGTCATTCCATAGTTTCAATCCAATGAAAATGGGTAGTTTGAGATGAAGACAATCTAAATTGAGGTATAACAAGCTTTGATCTATTTCTGGTCTGATACGAGTGGATTTCTTGACGAGTTACAAAATATCTATTTACCCATTGCAAATTAATGATTTTGTTCTTACACTTGTAAATAAAAATAAAATGTGCCGGTTTCATTATATCGTTGAGCTTTAGTAGGTTTAGCTCTTTAAATAATGCACTAGAGTGATCAAGGAAATCAGCATCAGATAACCTTATTGCTCGTTTTTGGATGACAAAGATACCATTTAATGCGTTGTTAGCGGAGTTTCCCCAAACAAGGGTGCAGTACGTTATATAAGGAAGAACAAGAGTATGATAAAGAGTCAATAAAACTTGCTTAGGGACTACATTTCTAAGTTTAAACATTATAGCAACGCTCCTTGAAATCATTTTCGCGATATAATTTACATGATCACTCCATTGCAAATTCTTATCTAGCATTACACCAAGAAATTTTGTTACAGTACACTCCTTTATGGCGATTTCATTAACTTTCATCATCTTAAGGAATACTGAAGTCGTACTAATGTATTTACGAATTAAATAGTTTTTCCGTCTGGTTAGGTTAGGTTGTGATATTTTCGTTAGTTAGCCTTATAAAGCTAACTAAAGAAGGCTGGGGTCCGAATTCTACATTTGATCCCCTAAAGCTTAAGAGCCGTACTACTGAGGTAGAAATAAATTAGTATATTTTAAAAAATTGTAATATTGCAATAGTATTTTAATAATTACTTTGGCTAATAAAGATTATGGTTATGCCGAGTAAGTTTCACTTGACACTTTTCCAATTTCATTACTCTTCCATCAAGCTGTTGATCCGAAAACCCCCCAAAAAATTTAAGATCCAAATCGTGGGTCACCATACGTACTCTTGCATCATCTGAACGAAGAGGAAAGTTACATATCCAACTACTGAGCAAAACTAATTTCGCTCAACCTGTCTGATCTAGTGGAAAGCGGCGTTGCAACGTGGTTACACCCCCCCCCCCATCACCCAACCCAAACTTAGAAAAAACAAGAGACTGCTTTAGTCAGTAACTCGTTTCTTTAATTACAGAGTAGCAAACCGGTATTTAACGTAAACTACTTGAAAGTTAATTGTTTATAAAATAATTCTTAACAGCATAGGCTTGTAATCAAATAGGAAATTCCAGTGAACATGTACTGGACTTGGACTACTCCGAGTTATGAATATCGAAATGGGAGGTTGAATTTAGTCCTTTACATTATTCAAGATCTTTGACTCCACTCTGACTTGACCTGAAGTTCATTCACAGAGGGTTGACAAACGTAAATAGACACCACGACGATAGTACAAAAACAAATAGCAAAGCTTATCAATGGAATACCAGAACGCGTGTCAGCTTTACATAATGCAAAGGGTAAAACAACATGATTATAAATATGATTCAATAAATCTTATTTATCGATTTATTCCGAAATAAAAAACTATGGAAAACCCGGCAGTAGTATTTACTCGTGAACCCTCTGTACATCATAATTATGTTGACTAATATGCATTTACTGAAAACCATTATCTAATAATTATTTAGAGGTATAGTGTGTACACTGTACATACACGGTGCCGACCATTAAGTTCTTACAGTAAATAAAAAATTAAATATTTAAGCTTAATTTTTTTTTATACGAAGCGAATTCTAAATTTACTTTAGTTTATGGCAGCCGTGAAGGAATTGAGTTAATGCAAAAATGGCGATTGTACAGTATAGGTGGTGGCGGCACTGTGTTTTATGGTTAGCAAAGTGAAAATCCACAACATTTCAGAGGAAGTTTAAAAAAAAAGTAGGGATAGATCCACAATCGAAAATGTAAAGATTTAGGTGGATGGCAAAGTTTAACCCTTTCATAACCGTGGTTGTAAATTTGACCATACAATTTTAAAAGATTTTAGTCCTTATGAAGAATAAACTATAAAATTGTTTTAATCTTAAACATAATTCGGGCTTGAAAGGGTTACGAAAACTGGCTCAGTTCATGATTTACCGCGATCACAAAGGTAATGTTTATCCTTGAAAGGCGTCGAACGTAACCGTGAACTGCGACCGTTTCAAGCGAAGTCCCGTCTCTAAATTTATAGAGAGCCTCCGTTAAACTGGGGGTATTAAAGTAAACTATCTATAAGGTTTTGCGCAGCAAACTTCAACTGTACACCTACAAAATTACTTTAGTTCAAAACTTCAAACACTTTTGGAGAACAATTATGGCAGATTCATTGACGTCTTCTGAACTGGTGGATTTAAAAATAGAGCCAACATTTCTAGGCAGATTAAGTTTTTTAAACAAAGCTAAGTGGCAAAGCTAAACCCAACTGACAAATTTATAGATGTGATAAAACCCATGAAGTGAGAACCCCTAAGCGAGACTAAGGTTTAATATCTGGTGTACTTTTACATGGGAAAAAAATAATGGCCAATCTTTTTTTTTCAGCGACCTATTTGTCCCCGTACCCGATATTTGAAGAGGTTTCAGATTTTCTTCGTTCGCTCCGAAACCTTTCACATGAATATTTTCTAGCAGGACGTGGTCCCACTTCAGTGTAAGTGTTTTAACCTTTCTTGAAGAGACCTTTCCGGAAAGATTGATTGGACGCTGTAGTCCTAATGCAGAGGCTCTCTGCTCATCCAATCTTACACTAACTTCCTACCTTTGGGAAAAGGTTAAAACTAATATCTATTAAACAAACTAAAAATTTGGAAGCCCTTAAATAATTAAACGCAAAGTAAACGCCATAACCTCCCCTGAACTTTAATGTTTTTGTCATACAGCACAGTCTACGTACTGATGGAGGACATGTTAAAACTTTATATGTCAATAACTTTTTTTTCGTATAGTCAATATTTTTCTTTTGAGAGAATTTTCACAAAACTACTGTAACTGTCCTACTCATGGCGCAAGTGTAATTACTACAGAACTGGAAATTAAATGATTTGGAATATTAAAGCCTGATAGATAATCAATTTTGGAACTGAAGCAGAAAAACAGCTCTTTTGAATTTATATTTTATAAGAGACTAGCGGAGCGATCTGGTTTGCCCGGATGGAAGTTGAACGCTACATACACATATATATTTATTTATATATATGTGTGTGTGTGTGTGTGTGTGTGTGTGTGTGCACACACCCGGTTAGGTCAACTGAACGCCCTTGACGATTGGTTAGGTTAAGTCGTGATATTTTCGTTAGTTTTAAAGAAAATATCACGACTTACACAACCAATCGTCAATGGCGTATATAGTTGACCTAACCGGGCATTTAATAATTTTACCATAGGTTTCTATATATATATATATATATATATATATATATATTATGCTAGAGTGCAATGCTTCTGAAACTTTTTCAATGCTGTTCACCCTTGAGTCATTATCACAAAATTTCATTCATCCCTGACTTCTTCAGATTTGTTACTTTTCCAATTCGCTTTCTCTGTATATACAATTATACATGACTCACGTCGTCACGTCGTTCGAAAAGGCGCCAAACACTAATTCCTTAAGTGTTTCCTTTTATTGTATTTTTACCACCCTGAACAAAACAGAAAAACAATGAATGACAAGCATCAAACACCAATTAACATTTTTAAATCATGTTTTAAACATCAGTGGCTGGGGTGTTCCTACATTCCCATGACAAGTTTCTCAAAGCGGGGCCCGATTCCCTTCTCCAAAGCGCCCCGCATCACCGAATCAACGTCGAGGAGAGAATTGCATTTCTTGGTTTTCAGTTCTACCAAAGTCGAAAACCCTTGTTCAGACAAGTACGTAGTTGCCATCCTCACTAGTACTCGAAGGCCCTTCATAGCAATTGATTCGTATTCAGGAAAACCGAGCAATCCAACTCAATAGTCCCCATAGTAGGAGTACGTTTCAAAAGATGCTTTTTGGCTGAAGTCATGGTGAAGCTCCATAAACACCTCCGTGATCTCCCCGACATCCGCCCGCTTGACGTGGCTGGTGATGAAAGGATTAACAATCCACATTTGATTCTCCATGGCCTGCGCACCCTTCTGGGGAAAATATGCCTCGAAATTGCTAGAAAGCAGCTGCAGATGGTCGGAAATGACACTTCAATAATTCCTCTAAATAAGGTTGTTTTTCTTCCTATTCTCTATCTTTGAGGAAGTTTTCCAAAAGAGAGAAATTGGAAAAATTGCCTCTGAATGTTAGCATGCCACAAAAAAAATCATTTTCATGGCTTGTGTCTTCCCAAGAACGTTAAAAACGTGACCTCCTTTCCCCTGAAGTGACAAGTTGAGCTGGTTCAAGTGATCGAAAATCGATGCCATGTATGCCAATTTGGCCAGCCAGTAATCATCGTTGAAATGCATTGCTTTCGCGTCCCTTTCTTCAGTAAAAAACACATACAGCTCATTTCTCAGAGCCTGAACTCATTCAAGGACTCTTCCACGCGACAACCATCGAACCTCAGAATGCAAGAGGAGAGTCTCGTAGTTAGCAGACATATCCTTGCACAGCATTAAGAACAGCCGACATTTCTCCGCATGCGGGCGAATAACTAACAATTTTCATCACGTCTTGCAATTTATTCTTCTCCTGTTTATTATGATAGGAGTTCAGCTTCTTTGCCACCAAAGCTTCACGGTGCAAAGAACAGTGTAAAAAAGCACATTTGGGTGACTCGTCTTTTACTTCCCATCATGGCTGCAGCATCATCCGTTGTCACAGGAACACATTTGTTCTAAGGTATATTCACACCTCGCATGAAATTGTCGAGCTCGGAGAAACTGGCTTTACCTGTTGTTTCAACTCCAACTGGCAGGAAAGAGATAATGTTCAACAATTTTTTTCAGCTTTCAGTCCGGAAAACGGCAATGAGTTGTGCATCGTTCTTTACATCGGTTGATTCATCAAACTGTAGAGCGAAAAATGGCGCTTCCAGCAGTTTTTCCATCAGCTGTTGCTTCAGATCTACAGAAGCTAAGACTAACAAAGACCTTAAGATCCACTCTAAGGTTAGCCTGAGAGAAAGGAAAGAGTAGGGGGTTAAGAGAAGAGAATAAGGGGTTAATTAAGTAGCAACATCTATCACTCATAGGTTAACATTCATTCAGAAAAAGAGAAAGGCTCACCATCATCATCAGTCGGCCACTGCCGACAAGTCAGAAAAATAGTCGGAGAGAATAGGAAAGGGGTGAAAGATGAAAAGTAGTAAAATAAGAACGCTTACAAACCATGCAAACTACAGACATGCAAGTAAGGAGAGGAAGGAAAAAAAAAAAAAAAAAGAAGTAGGTAAAGTAAAACAAAGTGGACGGTTAATTTACGCTACGAGCTACATCTACGATCGTTTTTTTTTGCTGGCATCACACACTGGCATGTCAAGCTGGCATTATTGTCAACAGACTCATCCTCGATCACCACCCCTAGAGCTCCTGTTGCTAATTGTTTTATTATATTAAACAACGTTAATAATTTTAACGAGGGAGAGGGAAAATGGGGATTGTTTTACTATTATATTAAACAACGTTAATATTCTTAAAATGCCTATCTAAACGGTTCTTAAGCATATTAACGCTGGTAGAGTTCACGACTGACGCGGGAAGATTATTCCATTTATCAGTTACTTTAAACGTAAAGAAGTTTTTAGCGATATTAGTGATGAAACGTCTGCCATGCAACTTAAATCCGTTTTTACGAGTATTATTATTATCGAAAGTGAACAATGTCAAAATTTACGTTATCGATGTTATTAATGATTTGAAAACTTCAATAAGCTCCCCCCTTAATCTCCTAGTTTCGAGTGAATACAGGTCTAACTCTTTAATCCTATCTTCATAAGACTTGTTGCGCAATGACGGAATCAGTTTCGTGGCACGACGCTGAACCCTTTCTAACCTATCAATATCCTCACGCAAGTACGGGCACCAAAACTGGACGGCATATTCTAAATGAGGCCTGACTAGGGACTTGTAAAGGGGCAATATAATATCCTTCGATTTAAATTCGAAATTACGCGCTATGAAGCCTAACATCCTATTAGCTTTTGCGCAAGACTCCAGGCACTGGTTCCTAACCTTTAAATCCTTAGATATACGTACGCCTAAATCTACTTCCTCGTCAACGCTCGCTAACTCCCTATCATCCATCGTGTACGTGTAATTATTGTTACGAGAACCTATATGCAAAACTTTACATTTGTCTACGTTAAATTGCATCTGCCACTTATCTGTCCACTCCATAATCCTATTTGCATCGTCTTGGAGCCTATTTCTAGTCCTCGTTAACAACCTTACCGCCTACTTTAGTATCGTCCGCGAATTTTGACACGTTACTAGTCAATCCTACATCTATGTCGTTAATGTAAATTACGAATAGCAATGGGCCTAACACTGAACCGTGTGGGACACTGCTACCTACATCCAACCACCCCGATTCACTACCATTAACTACGACCCTCTGCCTCCTAGCACGAAGTTATTCTTCTAACCGGTTAGCTACCTGACCGCGTATACCGTCCGCTTTGACCTTCGCAATTAATCTCCTATGCGGAACTGTATGGAACGCCTTTTTAAAATCTAAATAAATAACGTCAGCCGCTCTATGTCTATCGTATTCGCGCACTATTTCGTTATAAAATTCTAACAAATTAGTTAAAGACCTATGGCGTCGAAACCCATGCTGACTACTATTAATCAAATCTTTACTTTGAGTGATCGATGATACGATCCCTAACTACAGATTCCAAAAGTTTACCGACAATTGACGTTAAGCTAATGGGCCTATAATTGCTAGCTACTGCGCTATGACCGTACGCATTTCATAGATTAAGTTAAGTTTGGTTAGGTAAATATACCATGGATAAAAACAGGCTCTCCCAGTACTAGGAATCTTACCGAGGTCTGCTCCTGACTATTCAAGTTCCAGCAGGCAACTGACAGAGGACAGCTGCTAGTCCTGTCCACCTCACATATTCTGTTCCTATTAATTTCATGTCTCAGCTACTAGTCCTGGTGTCCACCTCAGATTTTCATGATTTTAGGTGTTTTAGCAATAATAAAGGATTACTGGGTACATACGGTAGTCACTAATAATCTTTGAAATAATAATATAGCTACCAGGAATTATCAGTTCTTGCATAATAATTAAAAGTTAACATTTCATATCACTGGCAGTAAGCCAGCGTACACAGATACCACCTACTCTACACTTTACACAGTTGCCAGTTTCAAACCAGTGCAAAAACTTTAAAAATTCAAACTCGTTTAACTCAGTCACCCTTCATTCACCCCTCGAGTTCCATTCACCCGAACTAAAATTTCATTCACCAGATTCAGAAGCACTATGCTAGAGCTTCGCCCATTTCATGACTATGATGTCACCTTCTTTCAACCAATCCGCAATACAGAGGCCTCTAGCGGCCTCAGATGACCTCGGAGGCCGACGCCACGTAACGTAGCCTATGTTCTTCCCCAACCTCAGTTACTCCTATCCCCCAAGTCTCATCCAAGTCTGGCCAGTGGTTTGGCCGGCCATAAGAGACAGTTTGCAGTTCGACAGGCACAATTATTAGTAGAGATTATATGAAAGAACGACTTCACTCTGATCATCGTAATCGTTTAGTGTGGAGGTCATAAAATGAAATCCTTACCAAGTTTACGGTTACTAAGGAATTACAAACAATGACCAGGCATTAAAAGACTACGCGTAAATATAGTGTTTATTTCTACAAAAATATATTACATAGATTTCTATTTTCCATGATGACCATGTCCTCCGTGACCATGACCATGCCCTCCGTGGCCGTGACCATGTCCTCCGTGGCCGTGTCCGTGTCCATGACCTCCGGGCACTGGATCAGCAGAAGCAACGTTCACAATGGAGAAGAGAACGATGCCAATAAGGCAAAGGGACGTCTGACATGAATAGCAAAGAATTTAATGTTATCACATGACACCATTAGAATCTTTCATATTTTAAATTTCACTCAACTTCAAATTACACTTACCAATCTCGCTAACAATTTCATTGTCGAACACTTCCCAAACGAATGCGATATCCCCAGTCCGACAACGTCCCTTTATACACACACAATCCGTCACGCTGCTTTGTCAGAATAAAATAAATTAAAAGTATTTTCCGAATAGTTCATCGGAAGAAAACAGGCGACGCGAAAACAGGTTTTTACTTCAAATCATAAATGCAAATTAATCCCCCCCCCGCCCCCCCGTGATTTCGAAATTGTGTACGCGTGCGCGCGCTCTCTTTGCTGCCGACATTAGCGATGTCGCCGTGGATTCAGAAATTTTATTTCTGAAAATTAATAATTAAATATGAAAAGACAATGAAGGTTAGATTCAGTTTATTTGGTAATTTCGATTAGGTTAAATATCGCCATCCACAATTGAAAATGTGGAAATATCGCAGTTCCATACGGTAGCCACAGCTGTGAGTGCGCGTTTTCTTGTCTTCCCTACGTAATCGCGACAATCTTCAGGATACACAGAGCTCATCGCGACACGAACGTCTGTATTATGACATTAGCAGTATCACGGTTCTTTAAAAATGCTTTGTTTGAAAATGTTAGGTTACGCCCGGTTAAATTTAATTTTTTGGCTGGGTAAATGTCGCGATAGAATTGAATGCGTGGAACTGTGTGGAAATGTCGCGGTTCTTTCGAGTAGCCATACATTGTGCACGTGTTAGGTCGAGTGTGATCATTCAGATGTAATGGGGTAATGTTTGCGGTATCAGTTTTGGTACCTCTGAATATTAAAAAATAAAAAAGCCTACAAATATTTTTAATGTTGTAAAAAGGCGTTACTCCTCAAGAGGTTAGGACCTCGCTATTTAATGGCTACAGAAAACACCCTTCGAGCCGTCAGTTAATTTGTTCTTTAGATATACGATTTTTAAAAAAGTTTGTACCTCGCTCCCGCGAAGATGCACACAGTGTGAGTTTCAATTTCTTTCAATTCAAAAGCGATATAGTGTTTTAATTTCTGCTACCGAAATAATTTGATTTAAAGATCCTTTTCCAAATTTGGGCTGTATCAATTAAGCCATTTTTCTCAATTAATGAGGCATTTTTCACTGCTTTTCCTTTCCTGTACCTAATGTATCGCAAGGTTTAAACCATAAAAATAATAATGCACACCTAAATAAAAAATGAGGCAAGTGATTTGACAGGTTCATTAATATCCCGTTTTATTAGATTTTAGAGTTGACAGTAAATAAGTAAACATTAGCATTGCACCTTACGCAGCAAAGCCTCCCCGAAACAATCTAGAGGGGGGACCGAGGAGCGAGCGTTTCACCATAACTTTCCCCGGTTCTCCTTTGTATTTATCAAATTTAGTTCATATCATCATAGCCATTTAGGTGTATAAACAAACTGTCAATCATCCCCTACATATATAACTAATTTAGTCGTTTGATAGATTCCAAATTTTTTCTTTTGCGTGGACCCTTCCAAATTACTTATTTCCTCTAAATTCCTTTTTAACAGTGTGAACGCTTTTGGGATAAACATTTCTTGTTCTGACTGAATTTTGATAAATTCCCAGTTCCGTTTTTCAGTGAAGGTACTGTCTGGAGAGATTTCCTGGACACGTTAATATTAAAATACATCAAGTGTAGATTCCAATACTATATACCGTAAAAAACATCCGGGACTCATTTCCCCACCTTGAGGGCCAATGTACCCCTCGGGGCACCCGAGAGCCAGCATTGACAGGATGTGGCCGGATAATCCAACTGGGTGCCAGCAGCTTGGAGCTAACTCAGAGCCTCCCTGCCGAGAGTCCGACACCTTCACCATTAGGCTACCGGGATTACTATATATATTAATAAAATTATGAGCGAAAGTAATAGAAAAGAACATACAATGTTTATATACATTGCAGAAGTACGAACACTTATTTTGGGAACGATATTTCATTGAATTTTTATTAGAATTTCGTCTCGAAGACGTTTGCTTTTAATTCAAAGCAATCTGTATCATGACTACTGTAGGTCCTCTGCGTCATATGATCTTTGCCATTCCGAAAGAGCTTAACCACCCCAAAATACACTAATAGCTTTCTTTACCATTATTTTAGGTTATGTACTAACCGAGGTTAGTAAGGCAAGGTAAGTTCAGAGTTTATTTAGTTGTATGACAAGCAGGGCCGCCGAGAACTGCCACGGGCCCCGGGGAAGGATTGGTATATGGGCCCCCCTGTTTACTCAGTATTTTATTATGAATGTTTTTTTGTGTACATAAACTGATTATATGTCCAAGTCACTATTCAAAACATACTGTATGAATAAACAACTCTGAAGAAAATGACCATTTTATTTTTCGAATCAATTATATTAATTCTATCACCATGCAATTTATAAATGCAGTACCAGTCCATGCAGACAAAACAAGTCTTTACTGCAAGATTTTCATAATTAGAAATGTGCTTTCTTTGCCTTCTCTCTAGCAAAGTGGTAAATAATTCTGATGAAATTTAAAGTACGGGCTAACTAGCTTTCAATTACAATGGTTCCCAGATCTGTCAGTCGGTCTTGGACATTGGTGGACGGCAGATAATATTTTATCTGTTTCAGTTTGACTGATAATCTTTACAAATGTATGTTTATTATATTTCCTGTTATTTAATCAACTGCTTTATTAATATTTTTAGATTTTATCCCCCCTCCCCCTCTTTCCGGGCCCCAGGGATTTTTCCACGGTATCCCCACCCTGTCGATGGGCCTGATGACAAGAATAGAGATGAAATGGTAATGATAGAAATATAATACAGTATATCAGTGGCAAAACAGGATATTTCAGTTTGTAAAGAAGCAAATTTTTATTTTCACAAAAAAATTAGAGACGTTTATGATAAAATCACAACGAACAAGTATTAAAATAAAGCAGCACGTTTTCTTAAACCTTTCAATAGGTCTATTTGTAGCATCTTTAAAACTAAATAAAGATGCTTTTCTATACTAGTTATGACGAAATTTCAATAATTTAATTATTTTCGTTTCAGTCAAATAACATGGAAACTTCGTATAACCTGGTTGTTGACCTAACATACAAATCACTTAAGTTTACACAACGTAGCCAACCGTGTTCTTTGTATTTAACCTTAGCTAGAAGAAGCTCAAGATTTTCGTACGTTTCCTTCCAGTGAACCGGATGAGCCACAGGAACGGATGCATACAAGTTACCGTTGTGAAGGAGGACCCCTTTTAGACTTCTTTTGGAGGAATCAATGAAAAGTCTCTACTCATTTGGGTCAGACTGCAGCGCCTAGCTTAAGTATTAGTTCCGAAACATTGTTGCAATATACCAGTGAATTTTTTTAAGAAAAATATTGGATGAATTTTTTCTCGATTTCTGTACCAGTAAAATGACGTTTGGGAGAAAAAGTTCTTTGCACGAAATCTGGATCCCAAAATCTCTGAAGAATACTTCGGAAGACAAATCTCTTACCAAATCATTAAGTTCAGTGTGTAAACAATTGGGGTTCACCAGATGTTTCGGTTTGAAAATAAATATCATCGTTTTCATCGTAAGACACGGAATTAGATGATGAAGTTATATCAAAAGTATTTGGTTCAATAGGTAAAGGTATACCAGGTCCATGAACAACTGGTCTTATAGCAGACAAAGTTTGGATAAGAAATTTTTTATTTTTAGTATTGTAGCCTTGCACGTTACATGAACAAAAATAACAGTCATTGCTGTGATTTCTAGACTCGCGCCAGACCATTGAAATCCCAAAGGGTAAAGAATCCCTTTACCTTTAATCCAGTCTAAGTTGTTGAACACAAACACTGAACTTTATGTGGAGCCCATGATTTGTCTTGACACCCAAGTTTTATTCCGAAGTACGCATAGTATGCTTTCTTAAAGTCTGTAATATCTCGCCTTTGTTTTTTCACAAATATAAAATATTTGGGCTATTTAGTATTTACACCCTCTGGTTACCATAGGGACAAAAAAAAATTTCAAAAGAAATATAGTCACCGCGCACCTTTGAATAATAAAGAACCAACCTCGCAGGCACTAGACAGACTGCTCATCTCGTGGCTTATCAATTACTTGTATACTAGCAGTGCGTTTTTCGAATGTTCTAGACGACGTTATGACGTCACTTCTGGTCTGGAAGCATTTATAGGCAGTAGTTTTTAATCAAAATTTAATAGAATCAGTTTTAATGAAAATTACTTACACATGTAATATGAAATATGACATTGTGAGAAATCTGTACGTGATGGCGAAAAATGATTATTTTCGGAATCAGCGTGCAAAGATTACTATACAAGTGATAAAATATTTCAGACAAAACGATCGCAGGCTTGTGTAATTAGTCAGTTATTCCTAAGAGTAAGTGAACATGTTTAACATTTCATTTACGTGTCAAGGATCAATTTAACCATTATTCTCATTGCAAAGAATAATCGGTGGCACTCTTCGGCTGAAATTGTTAACGGAGTGAAAAAGCGACACGACACGTTTTGTCAGTTCGCAAATCATGTATGGCGAGAAAAAAAAAGTAATAGGATATTGTGGACGCCCTGCATAAGGAGTAAGAAAATCCGACCAAGACGGTTATACAACCAATTTCTTCCTAATAAACTGGTAGCAATTGCCATTATTAAAACTGGTCAACAGCTTTAATTCGTTAATGACGAGTAACCTCGATAGGTCCAAGTAGTTTCATGTTTTTCATATGCAACGAGTATTAGGCCATTACAAATAAACTTAGAATATTCGCAACATAATTACCAAGGGAAACTTTTTTTTCCATTTTTATTGGGGGGCAACTAACAGTTCGGGCGGAAAACCTGAATATAATTTTATTTCCATAAAAAGGAACACGTTTAATGTCAAACTAAACCCTTTTGTGGAGGGGGGGCGGGGGTGAAGCCTAAATAACGGGAGGAACCATGCGAATTTATTTAATGTATTCAAAGTAAACCTTCTATATATATTTTGTATAAATAGTTATAGTATGGATGGATCCTTATTTAATAGTATAATAGATACTAGTTTATTTCAATTAATTTTTGCCTATGAATTCTTAGCCTTTTAACCTTCCTCGTATTAAGTTCCTTACTGTAAATATTTTCCATTCAGGTCTTATTTGTAGCAAGTCAATAGGTCCTACGAGTTTAACATGCACGAATAGATTATAGTGGTAAGGCGCCGCGCTACGAATCCCTCCTTCAGACTTCATAACCTCTGTTTATTGGAATGATTAAATCGCGGGTCCCACTCCCCTCTGCTATATAATCTCAAACGTTAAAGGGGATCAAAACAGTCAAAATATAATAAGGGACGATGCAAAAATTGGAGATTTTTCTTCAGGATTTAAAGATTTTTTTAAAAAATACCTCTATACTCACAGGCATTTGCAAAGTTTCACGTATCCACTTCAGGTTAATGGGATTGTACAGACCATCGACATTGATATCAGAATTATTGAGCTAACATTGTCGTTAGAAACTTCGTGAATTTCTTATTGCATTATTCTTATTTATTATTTGTAGAATTATTCGATCCCGAAGTTTTTCCAATATATAATCCACGCAAAAATTATAGCAACATAAATTAACTTACCTCGCATGGTTACATTTCAACCAAAAGCTTCTCTCTAAAACTTATTCAAATTCCAATGATTTTCATTAACACCAAGTTCTTTCTTAAAAGAATCTTATTCACAATTCACAAAATTAAGTGAATACATTATCAAAACTCTAAACAAATAATGTTTCGGAAACATTTCAACCCTATAATTATGGACTTTCATCGTTGTTGTTAATTTTTATTAACTTGAAGCAACTATAAAAAAAAATGAAAGGTATAGTCATTATGACGTCAGATTACTTTCTTGTTTCCTACATACAGTTCTATATATATAGTAGTCTATGTTGAAAATAAATGTTTAGTATTAAATATTGGTTATATACACATAAATAATTCTTAAAGAGACTTCACAAAAGTTATTATGTACATACTGCATATATGAACAAAATAAATGGGTCAACCAACCAACCAGTTCAAGAACTGGGCTGAGCCTGAACTTAGCTAGGTTATTAATTTTTATTAAATACTAAAAATTATAAAATTAAAAAAGGAGAGTAAAATAAAAAAGAAAATCCGCCACAATGTCTTACATTGCGAACATCAGCAATGAAATGCGACGCCATACCAAATGCAGCGCAGATAATTTTCAAAATGAGTATCATAATATATCAGTATTGTTTATGAAATCAGTGTTTGTATATTTAAACACCTAAGGAATAATTTATACATATAAGACTAAGTAAGACCGCTAGAATGTTATAGAGATTGGTTGCAAAACTTCATACATTTTTGTTCTTTCATCATCCTCTTGATTAAATTTCATATTTAAAATTACTTACGATTAATACCAGTGAAGCTATTTAAAAATTTACCGACTTTTTAGCAGCGACAGTCAGTAATTTGGACGTTTTCCAGTTTATGTACCGTTTTCTACTCCAGGTGCTCTCTATCTGCTGAGTGTGGGCACCGGTCGCTGGATCGACAAAATTTTCACTATGATTTATAGTGTAGTGACGAAAGTTATAATGTGGGATTTTATCAATTTGATCGTAAGATTTCCACATATCACTAATAATAGTAGATCCAGGCAGAATGTTGGCTTTTATGCAACTTTCTAGTGTTTCTTTGCTTCTGTTAGGCACAGCATACTGTAGAGTAAAACAGAAGGTTAGGTTAGGTTAGGTTAGGTTATCAAGAACTTACCTCTCTTAAAATGTTGTTATAATCGACGGCGGTTGTATGACCAATCAAAAATAAATTATATGAAAAACGGTACACAAACTGGAAAAGGTCCAGTAATTTTACTAATTTTTTTGTACATAAAATATAAAAAGTTCATTAAATATTCCAACCTATTTTAGCAGTCACTGGAAATACGTTTAAATTACTCACTTTCAGCAGGTATACGAGTAAGAAGTACTTAGCTAGCGCATGTAGCACAGTGGGTAACACCATTTCCCTATGAGCGAATTGAAAACACTAAGGTTGGGGGTTGAACTCCCGGTGTTGCTAATTATAATAATCCAGGAGTCAGTGCAATGGGCGAAGTTCTCTGACCTGATTGCTGTGTCAGTTTCTGTCCTTCCTAACTTATTATTATTTACGGACTTTTTAAAATTAATTTAAAATTAATTTCTTGGTGATAAAATTACCCGATACCTCTGTCAACCTCTCTTCATATTATTAGCTGTATTAAATTTGCTTAATGACTTATACGAGTGGTTCCAAATATTTACTAATTTTAATACAAATAATAGCAATTTAACTTAATTAAATGTTAATAAAATAAATGTTGTATATCAAATTTCTACCTCGTTAATAATGACGAGTTCAGATTTCTCCAGGGGAGGTAGGGGAGGGTTCTTATATAGTTCCTGCCGGCAGTGAACGCATCTTACGTCTGGCTCTTGGTAAACATATTACTTTGAATCGGCAAACTTTGAATCAGCAGACTTGGAATCGGCCAACTTGGTATCGGCAGAATTGGAATCGGCCGGAATCTCAAACTTGGTATCGGTAGAATTGTAATCGGCAGACTTGGAATCGGTAGGAATCGGCAGACTTGGAATCGGTCGGAATCGGCAAACTTGGAATCAGTCGGAACCGACAGACTTGGAATTTAGATCTTCCACACGAATATAAACGTTGATCAAAATTAATTGAAATAAAAAATAATCTCATTTTGGTTTAAAGGTATACCTTAAAATGGCCAAAATTAAACTGTTTTTGTACTTTCAAGATATTTTACTTTTACTACATTCATAGCTTATTTGGTTGGGACTGATCTGTTTTGTAATTTTGTGATTTATACACTTTTCAAAATTTGGATATAGGGGAAAGGGGGGGGGGCTTATATATCCCATGTAACACAAAATTGCCATAAAAAAATCGCTGCTGATCAAAATTCAGGTAGCAAAAGGTTAAATAATCGAGTATTGGAAGTATTCAAAATTTTTTTTTACTTACTCTTGTAATAATAATAAAAATAAATACTTTTTAAGTGTGTAAATACTCGACACACTGCTTACACTGCCTCTTACCTCTTCATTCTTTTTACATTGAAGTCTTGAGACGTCTACGTGAAGCAGTTTGGAGGAAAGTTTGGAACCGGCAGACTTGGAATCGAGATACTTGGAATTTAGATATTTGGAATTAAGATACTTGGAATTTAGATACTTCCACACAAATATAATCGTCGGTCAAAATTAATTGAAATAAAAAATAATCTCATTTTCGTTTAAATTTATCAAAAGCGAAGGAATTAAAAAATGACAGCTTAAAATTCAGCTGGATATAAACTTGCGAACAATGTATTTAAAGATGAAGAAACCCATAAGCTATTCGTTCCTCAGAGTTACTGGCAATGAAGCCTTTCCAGCCAATCAATTATTTCTAGGTCAAAGTCCGCGGATTCGATTGACAAGTTGACAATGACAACTTGTCAACTCCGCCTATGTCATTCTTGAGAAGAATATGTACACATAATTTTAACTGAAATTCCTGCTGTTTAGCGTCATTTAACTGAATTTAAGATAAATAATAATAATTCCCAATGTTTGAGTACATTTTCTACGCAACTTTTTTAAATTCAATATTTGAATAACAGAAAAAACTCTATTACTATTGTATACAAATGCAGGGAATAGAAGCAGTGATTAAATTTAGTGAATAAAAGAATGAAACATTTATAGTCCTGTATCACTGATGTGAGTCTCTCGTTTGGAACGAAGAAAAAATAAGAGAAAGTAGATAAATATTTTATTTGTTTCGTATGTTCTTATTTTTAAGAATCTAAATCTACATGAAAGCAATGATCATCATTCCCGTAATCTCAGTGATGCCAGCCTTTGTGGTGACCGTGACCGTGCCCATGTCCATGCCCGTGGCCTTTGTGCCAGCCTTTATGATGTCCATGACCATGACCATGCCCATGATGCCAACCATGCCCATGTCCATGATGCCAACCATGGTGCCCTCCGGGGACTGGGTCACCCGAAGTAGGCTGACTTAGGATGCAGAAGGTAACGAAGGCGATAAGGCAAAGAGCAGACTGAAATAAAGAGTGCTTCATTAACTGAAAAACAAAGACTAAAATTTCAAGGAAATACATGAAAACGTTTGTCAAAAAATTCTAAACGCTAAATAGTTTCTCAAATTTCAAAACGTATCATTAATCATTTAATTGCATTAATATCAACCCAACGTCAAACTGTATGTGCATTTGGTCATGCTAATATTCACTCAATGAAAGATAATTTTAAGGTGTCATTCCCTATTAAAACTGGAATAAGGACTTCTCCATGAAATCTACACTTCACACGCACTAACTATAAATTACTCTGTTAAAGTATGAGCTTATACAGGGTGTTTCAGGAGGAAAGGTCAATACTTCGGGAGGTGATAGTATTGGTCATTGTGAGAAAAAAAGTTCATATGAACATGTGTCTAATTCTGAATGGTTACGGAGATAGAGCTGTTTGAATCTACAAATACAAAAGCATTGTTAATGGTAATCAAGAGACACCAATTACTGTTTCTAACATTTAATATTTAAACATTGATATTTTGAATGGTATCAGATACAGAAATGATAAATTTGTTACAGTTTACAATACGTTTTCGAAAATCCCACCGTCAACCTCAATGCACTTTGCAACTCGTGTGCGAAGATCGCGTGTTGTTCGTCTGAGTTGATCTTGACGTTCCTTTATGCGGGCAGCAGCATCCAAAATGCGCGCGAGCAATTCGTCTCGTGTATCCACCTTTCTTTTGTAAACTTGACTTTTCATCCACCCCACAAATAATAATCTAACGGAGAGAGGTCTGGAGACCTTGGTGGCCATTGAATGGGACCACCGCGGCCGATCCATCGACCAGGGAAAGTTTGATTTAGGTATTGCATCACTAGACGGGTAGAATGTGGAGGAGCTCCGTCATGCTGAAAGTACATACTAGCGCGTGTAGCCAAAGGAACATCCTCCAATAGTCCTGGCAATTCATTTTCCAGAAATTCTAGGTAACTTTGTCCTGTAAGATGATTCTCTAAAGTAACAGGGGTAATCAGCTGATCATCGATGATACCGCACCACACAGTGGCAGAGAAGCGATGTTGAAAATTTGTTTCCACAGTGGCATTTGGATTTTTGTCTGACCACCGATGAGAGTTACGAGTGTTGTTAATACCGTCACGGGTGAAAGTAGCTTCATCGGTGAACAGTATTAATCGAAGCAATCGGCGATTAGCATTTACCCAATGACAAAATTCCAGTCGCATGGCAGTGTCTCCTGGTTGAAGGTGTTGTACACGCTGTACATGATATGGATGCAAGCCTTCCTCACGTAATGTTCGCCATACTCTTGTGTGTGGTACACCGAAACGTGTAGAAATTCTTCGTGAGCTAGTAGTAGGACTACGCTCTACCAACTGAAGGATGGTTTCCACTTCATCCGCATCTTGTTGACCTTCACGTTCAGATGAAACATGAGCGCTGGGAAGTGTACCAATCTCACGCAATGTGTTGAAAACCCTGGTAAACACACTTCGATCCGGAATTCTGCGGTTCGGAAACCGTCGATGGTATTCTGCAACAGCAGCTGTTGCACTTCCATCACAAAAACCGTAGACATACACCATATCTGCATATTCGGCATGTGTGAAGGTGTGTGGCATCCTTAACACTGCTTCAAACACCAAACAATGTCACTCACAACAGTCGGCTGTCGATTGGATTATGTTACATGCTTACATTACAGCTTACATGGTTCAAGGTTATACGGGAGGGAAGGGGGAGGAAGAGCTGCGCGCGCATCAGATTCAAACAGCTCTATCTTCGTAACCATTCAGAATTAGACACATGTTCATATGAACTTTTTTTCTCACAATGACCGAGACTATCACCTCCCGAAGTATTGACCTTAACTCCTGAAACACCCTGTATACACTCTAAGAACAGACTACATCATTTAGAATGTCTGTGTATTCTATTCCTTGTCATGTGCCAAAATTCCTCACGGATTCCATTTGGAATGTTTTCCTTCATCCCATAATGGAAACATATCATTCCAGTGGGAACTTTCGATATAAAATGGTTAAATCAAATGGCTCTCCATTATCCTTTAATTTAAAAAAAAATAGACAATTTTCTGACGTTTATCCCTCCGATTCGATCGTGATAACAGCAAATCTAGAACTTAATTCAATTTCATTGTAAAAATTTTCACCAAAGGTCTTTAGTTGGTACATAACATTTAATTCTTATTGAAAGATCGTGATGTTGGACTTGCTGATTTGAGCAGAAATAGAGATCCACCATTTTTGTCTGCCATATATTCTTAAATAAATTATAAACACAATTCCTGTCAAAGATTCGTGGATTACTAATAGAATCTCTTTATAATGAAACTTTTGAGTAGAATGCATTCATAATATGGATTCTAAAAAGTAAAGCTAAATTCTATTTTGGATCTTTTGGAAAGACTTCTTTTTTAAGTGTCAGCTTTACAAATAACATTCATGGACTATGAAAGTTTTGAAGTTTATTGAATGCTGAAATCTTCTGAATAAAATATGTTATAAAGAGTTGCAGTAACTTTACTTACTCATATTATGAATATGCACTTAAAACTTCTCGAGTTCGAAGCTTTTAATGTAGTTCTGCGTAACTTACCATTTGAAATAAGAGCTTCATTTTCCCTTAACTGCAGAAATTTTTACTGTACATACGACTGAAATGCAAGATGGTTCTGCTAACTGGTTGTCAAACATGTCTTATAAATACGTCCAAGTTCTTTCACAACAAAGGGCTCTATTACTATCCTTTTACACGTTCATTTAAGCTTAAATGGCGTACAAACCATTGTTTTATTTAAAATCTTTACCGATATCTCTTCATGGTTGAAATGACTCAATGATTACATGAAACATAGAGATGTGTTTTCATGCAAAAAAAACCACAATCTTGCCTACTGAAGTGACATAAACAAAAACACTCTACAAACATTAAATTTAGTTTTGTTGGAAGACATCTGCGAGTTATTCTGCTTTGAGTCAATTTTAACCCTAGAAGGCCAGCGTGGCCTATTAAAATAAAAGTAAACCTGTTTTTCTGGAAATGATGTTTTTCGTTCTATGAAAGCTAATTTTTATTAGTTTTTAGTAACAATAAGTTGTTGAATTCAACCTATAAATGTAAGTTTCACTGTGGAGAAAAAAATTAGTAAAATATTAATTATAATAATCAAAGGAACAATTTCTTTAATATTCAATTAAAGCTATCTTCACTCCTATTTTTATTATAAATTTATTTAGGTAATTTTCATTGAAGTCAATTTCCCGGTTTCTAAATCATTAATGAGTTCAAAATATAGTACCTCTATTTCTCTGGATTAAGGATAATGTACAATCTAGAGAGTACGTAAAAATGTAAAATTAAGTCCCTTTTAAAGTGTGTAAAGTTAATTAAATATAGTTAATAATGTGAGCTATGTTAAATAAAGATTACTTTTTTTTTGTTAATTATAGAATAGATTTTGGGTTTATTATTTTTAGTTGTAAACGTCATTGTAATTTAGTTCTTTCGGTTAAAGTATTTGAGCGTTAGTTCGAGCAACAGTTGTTAAGTACATTTTTGGTTGATGGTAAATTCAAATTTTAAATTGGGAACACTGACGTGAAAATCTGTTCAAAAAGATTTTTTGGGGCTACGCATATCTTTCAGTTCTTTTCATGAATTCTTCTTATAATTATTTGGTTCAAATGAAGCAGATTAATTTATATATATATATATATATATGATCACGATAACCTTTTCAAGAAAGTTTTTACTGTTCATCTGAACAAAACTGTGCTTCTGTGCTGCCACCCTGCATAAGCAAACTCTTTCGTCTTTGTCTTTCATCTGGTACTTTTCTTTCCTGCTGTAAGTTCGCCCTCATTCAGCCTGTCCCAAAGAAGGGTGACCGCTCTCAACCCTCCAACTGCTTTGAGTTCTTGACTTTCTAAAGTTTTTGAATCTTTCATTAATAGAAAGATTTTTAAACACCTTTTCTCACAACCTTCTTTCAGATCGTAAGTATGGGTTCCGCGAGGGACTCTTTACTGGCGATCTTCTTGCAGCTCTCTCTCTATCTCTTGCCTTGGTCATGTTCCTTTCGGAATTTCCGTGAAACCTTTGCTATTGCGCTAGACATATCAAATACTTTTGATGGAGTCTGACATAAATCATTAATTTCCAAACGGCCTTCCTTCAGTTTCTATCCTTCTATCTGTACCCTCATCTCTAATTTCTTTTCTGGCCGGTCTGTAGCTGCGGTTGTAGATGGCCACTGTCCTCCTAAAGCTAGTAATAGTAGTGTTCCTCAGGGCTCTGTCCTATCACCCACTCCTTTCCTTTTATTTATCAATGATCAATTAAGTTGCACTTCCTGTCCTATCCACTCCTATGCCGATGATTCTACTCTTCACTTCTCCACCCGTTTCACAAAGCGACCCTCTCGACAGTCACTCCATGCTTCGCGTGAGACGGCTATGACGCACCTGACCTCTGATCTTTCTACTATCCCTGATTCGGGCAGAGAAAAACTTGTGGCTTTCAATGCCTCAAAAACTGTTCCCTCATCCGTCTACTCATCACAATCTTCCTCACGACTATCCCCTTACCTTCAACAATACACAACTCAATCCTTCATCTTCTCTTAATATTGTTGGCGTTTCCTTTTCTTGTGAGCTTTTCTAGAAAGATCACGTATACTCTTTTTCTAAAACAGCTTCTAAGAAGTTAGGTGTGATGTACCGGCTCCGCAGTCTCTTCTTGCCAATTCAGTTGCTATCTCTGTACCGGGGTCTTGTCCGCTCCTGTATGAAGTACGCTTCTGGTGAGGGGTGGCTCAACCCACACAACTCTACTTGACCGAGTGGAATCAAAGGCTTTTTGTCTCATCAATTCCCGCTTATTACTGTCTTCAATCCCCCTCTCTTCGCCGCAATGTTGCCTCCTCCTTTAAGGAGAGCACGCAGTACCAGACTTTCTACACATTCTCAGTCTTTTTCGTTTCAACTCTCTAACGCAAGAGTTAATCGCTATTTTCAATCTTTCATCTACTTAACCGGTCAACTCTGGAACAATCATTCTCAATTCATCTTTCCCCATGTCTATGACCCCCAATCTTTCAAACACAGAGTGTCCAAGCATCTCGAAAACCCTGGACCTTGTTTTTGGATTTCTTCTTTCTCTAAGGGAGGAGGGAGGGGGAGTTCTTTTGCGGGCATTCGCCCTTGGCTCCTCCTTCCTGCATAAAAAAATCTACCTCCTCTTCAGAAACACTGTATCGTTTTGTGTCACGCTCTTACGAAAATACTTAAATTGAACAGTTTTCAGAGTGTGGTATTATTGCGCTAGGGTTGGCAGTGCTCTGAGTTTGCTGGCTTGAGCTCCGGAGTGCTCCAGTGACTCAGCTCCTACTTAGTACTACGAATCCATCGGCCCGGGATCGAGTCTCGGTGACGGCAGGCGGCGCGCAGCAAAACCCAGCTGTTCATCCTTCCACACAATAAAGAAATTGGTTGGTAGATAAATGGGTACCCTGGGTAGCCTAGTGGTTAAGACGTTGAGCTGTTTGTGGGGTGTGGTTCGGATTCCACGTTAAACTGTAGGTCTAAGGTGGACTGACAAGCTTGACCTTCGTCAGAATGAACAATTCGGGCGGAAGCAAAACCAAGGTTAACCAAAGTTATATAAACTGTAATTCAACATTTTTTTTTCTTTAATTTGGCTCTCGGAATGAAATGTGCACCAAACAAAATACAATTTTAAATACAAAAATAAGGTCAAGGGATTTTTTTTAATCTAAGAAAAAAAAATCAGGTCGAGAATTATATACATCACTAATCCATAAAAAATGAACAATTAACAGGATAAGAATTGTGTAAAAATCCATTGTTCTATTTCTAATTCGAAAAGTACTGTATATATATATATATATATATATATATATATATATATATATATATATATATATATATATATATATATATATATATAAACACTTTATTTCAGACTCAACAGGTACAAACATTTTACAAGAGATCCATAGAAGATTAAGAGATAGTAGGCCAGTGAATCACTGTGCATAATGAACATACAATTGCCTACGCCAATGCTTCCCGATTTCAGATTTATAAAATATATCGGAGACCAGTCCACTAACCATGACTTCTATTATCTTTATTGACTGACTCACCAAGCCTAGTGATAAATCTAAATACAAAATTGCGAATGACACTGGCACAGTTAGGCACCTAATTGACTACAAACAGAATACTGAAACTAGAAGAAGCACCATTTATAAATCTTGGAGTTTTTAATAAACTCCTAAAAATATTATTATATGCAACATATAATTTTCTCAAATTATACATCCCGTAGTTCCACCACAAATGAGCTGTATACATTGGAGTACAAAAAGTTTTGAACAAAATCAGCTTAACATCTAATGTACACATATGAAATTTTCTAACCAAAGTATTTCCCTGAGCATATAATTGTCTACATTGCCTTAGAATATCACAGTCATCTGAAAGACTATCAGTTAGTATGTGGCCAAGATACTTAGTCTGGGTTACTTCTGACAGCACCATACCATTCAATTGAAATTCAGGAAATTTTATATATTTGTAGGCCTTGGTCTTCATAATCACAAAATGACTTTTAGCAGGATTATATTTTATGTCGTTATCCTTCCCATACCTTGCACACACCTTCAAAAGTGTGCTGAGCCCTTTTACAATGGAGAAATAAGAATTAGATCATCTGCCTACATCAGATGATTAACAATCATTGTACCAGTATAACAGCCTATTTTACAGGTGTTCGGCACAACAGATAGATTATTATCCATATAAACATTGAATAAGTAGGGGGATAATATTCCTCCCTGCCTGACACCATTGGTCACAGAGAATGGCTCTGAATTAACCCCACCCCATCTTACAATCATTGTCTGGTGATTATACCAGAATATTAATATACGGTACCAAGTAACCAGGTACATTACAATTTACAAGTTTCATGAATAACACCAGTACACATTTGAAAACTTGTCGATCGATTTTTACAAACTAGTTGGTGATTCTATATAATTTGAGTGCGCTGATCTCAAAAATATAGTTAGTTTTTCCCTATCACGTATGGTTTTCTTACTACAGGGTGTGTCATAAATCCCCCATTTATCCCCAAATGTGAACCATCTTATCGAGACCAACATTGGATTGCACATGCTAAACCATAAATTTTGTTGTTATAGACTACAGTAACGCTTACATAATAATGTAGGGTAAATACAGTATATATAACAACCAGTCCCGTTCCCAGCAAAATACTCTCTCCCCACCCATCAATGGGTGGTTAACATTTGGGGACAGATGAGGTATTACAACACCCCTTGTAGCACGAAATCTTTAGGTGATAGAGTAAAACCTAATTAAAGCAGAATTAAATAGCTCCTAGCTCTTGGACAAGCATATTGCTTGTTTATGAAAGAATAAAAAAATAACTGAACGAAACAAAATATATTTACCTTCTTTACTTGCAAACATTTCAGGACTTATTCCAAAGACTTAAGACTACGAAGGTAGATCTGACTAATGGCGACTAAACCGGTGCTTCTTTGATGTTTTCTTATGCTGTGCGTTAGGCTGATCTCGTTGCAGACACCAGCAGTAATCCGCCATCATATTTGTATGCCATCTTCCTTGATATCTTCTTTCCATGGTTTTGATGTCCTGGTGAAATCGTTCCCCTTGCTCCTCACTGACATCGAGATTTTCGGGAAACCGGTCAAGATGCGAAAATAAGAAGTGAACTTTCAGGCTCATGTTGCAGCCTAAGGCGCAAAACATTTTAAGCATATTTTCCACCAGTCTTTCATAATTTTGGCTTTTGTAGTTTCCCAAGAAGTTTTCAACATCTTTGAAACCAAGCCATGCTTCTTTTTCTTTATTGGTCATTGTGTTCAGGAAATGATCGTCTGTCAATAACTTTCTAATCTGAGGACCTATAAAAACACCTTCCTTTATTTTCTCGTAGCTAATCTTTGGATATTTTGAACAAATGTACTTGAAACACTCACCTTCTCTATTCAATGCTTTGACATACTGCTTCATCAAGCCTAACTTAATGTGCAAGGGTGGTAGGAGGATTTTATTTGGTTCAACTAGATGTTCATGTAAAATGTTCTTTGATCCTGGGGTAAGATTCTCTCTAGGAGGCCAAGTTTTCCTCTTCCAGTGCTGGTCACTTGCTCGACTATCCCATTCGCAGATGAAACATGGCATCTTAGTGTATCCTGATTGCTGCCCAAGTAACATGCAAAGGACTTTGAGATCCCCACACAATATCCATCTGTGATTTTGACACTGAACTTTTTCCAGAAGCAGTTTCATGCTATCATAGGTCTCTTTTAAATGAGTAGAATGGGCCACTGGGATTGATGCATATTTGTTACCGTTGTGCAGTAACACTCCTTTTAGACTGGTTTTAGAGGAATCTATAAACCATCTCCAGTCACTGGTTTGGTATTCGATGCCTAGCTTGCACACTAATCCTGTGATGTCCTTGCAAAATACCAAGGGACCATCTTCTTCGAAAAAAGCCACGAAGTCTTTCTCACGATTTCTGTACCAAGCGAAGTATGTGTCGGATGCCAATAAATTGTTCTCCTGCAATCTAGACCCCAAAAGTTCTGCAGAGTCCTTAGGCAGATTCAAATCCCTGACTAAGTCATTTAGTTCGGCTTGGGTTAATGGTTTAGGAGGATCTCGGTCAGCTGTTGGCTGTTCATAAACATCATCATTGTCTGGATTTGGAGCTGAATCAGAATCTGAATTGTATTGATCCAGACTCTCAGGTGGGCGGGGAATAGGAACTTCTGGACCATGGGGTACCGGCCTTATTGCAGATGGAAGACTTGGGTATTGAAGGCTCTCTTTATTCTTTGCATTATAACCTTTAACATTGCAAGAACAGAAGTAGCAGTCGTCGGTATGGTTTCTAGGCTCGCGCCATACCATAGGGATCCCAAATGGCAAACTTTTCTTTTTACCTTTGCTCCAATTCCTTAGTGCCGCAACACACGTAAGACAAACCTTGTGTGGAGCCCAACTTTTGTCTTGATCTCCTAATTTAATTCCAAAATAAGCATGATAAGCTCTCTTAATGAAGGTCGTTACATTTGTCCTTTGTTTTACAACATACCGACCACAAATATAACAAAATATGTCTGGATTATGGGTACATCCTCTAGAAGCCATTATTAAAATTTTAAAGACGTAATGTTAGAATTATCTATCTGAAAAATATGAAAAAACGAAATTAATTAAAGATAAAAAAGGTAAAAAATTACAAAACGCCCCAAAATTGTTTTGCTATTAACTTTAAAACTGTGGGTGATAGAAAAAAAAACTGGTAGCATTTTTTAATTCAGCGCAGCGAACTGCTTCAGAATCACAACTCAAAATAAAGAAATCGATTTTCATGCAGACCGGTGTAATTTGTCATGATTAACACGATCAAATGCCTTAGAGGCATCCAGGAAACACAAAAATACATAAGCATCTAGAGTTTGGTATTTACAGACCATTTCCTTCAAGCATACACACACATATCAGTATTGTGTTTCTTTTTGAAACCAAATTGGTTATCATTAGTATACAGGTAACATTCAAGTCTATTCATGAATCATGAGTATATATTCAAACATCTTAGACATAATACTGGCCAAGGATATTGGCCTATAGTTATCTTTACTGTTGATTTTACCCTTTTTATCTTTTAGTACTGGCACCAAAACAACGGATAACATTGTATCCAGCAAAACACCATGTATGAGTAAACCTGTAAAGCACAAAGCTAACAGAGACACTAATCTGTCACTACTATATTTCAGATGCTCAGCAGAAATGCTATCAATACCACATGATTTATTACAATCTAAACATTTTGTGGCCTGTTTAGTCTCAAATACACTAACTCTTATATCTGGACTATAGGTAGCATCACAATTAACATTATTGTTCTTATGTACAGAGTTGAATAACTTACTGTAGTGTTCCTTCCATAATTTGACTATATTCTCAGTCCCAGTTATACGAGTATTTTCAATATTAGCAGGGAGAGACACTGCACTATTATTCATTGTTTTTAATTCTTCCCAAAAAGTTTCTTGGATTCTTACTAGCAAGCTTTCTAGCCAGAGCATCCCTGTTATGAAAAACTGCTACGTGTGGGTAGCTGGGCTGTAACGGAAATGGTCCACTGAGTTATTAAACTCCTTTTATGTCAGTGACTGGGTGGATGAAACCAATTGGTTGCTCACCAGTTATTCTCCACACTAGTATTTATATACTGTATGATAGAGCGTGCTCGGTAGTAGACATATACTACCGATCAACCAACAAACGAAAAGGACGCTGGTGGAAAAAGCCGCGGGAAAGGAACTTACATTAAGAACGGCATGGCGAACGAAGGGGCTTGAAAAACAGTAAAAGATCTCCACCAGCTACTACGCTCTCAAAAATTAAGCAACTAGAAGAAAGACTCCAAGAAGAAATCAGGCCTTATCTAATAAGACTCAGTAAGTGAACAATTTTATTTCTAAACCCCAGTTTAGTGATAACACATAAACTAGGTCCAGTTAAATTAGGCCTACATTGTGGCCTAAGACCTAGCATCAACTCATAACTTAACAAAGGCTACGGTAAATTACCCAAACCTAATTTGGTGAGGAATTCTGCTGTGGACCTCAATTTACTCTAACTGCTCTGGACTATTTCCGGAATCTCTAGGCTGACCTCTACAAGACTAGGCTTAACCTACTCTACAGTTAGACTGGAGATATTAGGGGTGGATTAATTGGGGACCAATTCATACAGAGCATTTTTCACAATGGTGGCCCGTGTGGGGAATTTACATACTTTAGGCTTAACCTTACTTAACAAAAATTGCAGAATTAGGCTAAATGGTCTAGCCTAAACCTAACCTAATCGAGCCTAAAGCAACAAACTTGCCTAATTAGGTCTACAACCTAGGAAACATTTACAATTAAGGTCGGAGTCCCATTCTTTTATAAGCTTAGAACTGAGTGCCACAAACAGATTAACCAGAATTAAACTTACTTTTTCTTTCAAGGTTTAGGGTATTTATTGGACTAAATTTTGACATTAATTAAATACTTGTGGGGATTTAACTAAATTTAAAACTTGACTGTTTATCTGATTACTGAATTTATTTGTTCTCTCATCTCTGATAATTTATTCTCACCTTATATTTCATTACAATCCCTAGTTAAACTATCTTGACTTAAACATGGACAGTGATGAATTGCAGCAATTAAAAAAGAAAAAGCGTGGAAAGTTGGGTGCTGTTACTAGGGCCATCAACACTTTTAACAATATTACACAACCAGACGAGGAAGATTTAGAGGATGTAATTCTTAAATTGGATAAACAAAAGAAGGATATACTAGCCGTTGATGAGAGTATTTCAGTTAGTTGAACCTGAAGTGGATGACGAACAACTTACAGACCTTTACTCTGATAATGATCAGCAGGTAATCTCAATTCGAAAGCACATAAGGAGACTACAGTCTCGTTTGAATGACTTAACACCAAATAAACCTAATTCTGATTTTAATCAAAGTAGAGCTAACCTTCACAAAATTTAAGTGGCATGCCAAATCCCAAGTCGCAAGAATTTAGGGCTAAGTTACCCACTTTGCTAGCACTAACATTTGATGGGGGCATGGTACAATTCCCATCTTTCATTGAAAAATTTGAGAGTTCAATAGGTAATAAACCTTATATTCCAACTGTTGATAAGTTTAACTACTTAACTAGTTTCCTTAAAGGTCCAGCCTATAACATGATAGCTTATTTACCAGCTGTGGGTGATTCATATGAAGTAGCTCTTGAAACGTAATTACATTAATAAAGATGAGATTATATTTAAATTAGTTCAACAAATTATTGATTTTGCGCCTGTAAAAGATAACCATAATGATATGGAAAGATTTTACTCAACATTAGAAGCTATTATGGGACAACTGGTTAGCCATGAGATAGATGTTAAGATTTCATATTGGATCATACAAGCCGCAGTTCTTATGTGCCTCCTTTTGAGGATTAAAGATCTTTTAGTTCAAAAGACAGGAGAAAATTATCCTAATCTTGAAGACATTAGAAAACACTTTCCAACTACCCTAACTAATTTCAACTTGAGATATAGTTCAACGCAAAATAAGACCCAGACTATGGATAAACCAAAGACTGTCCCCAAAGACCAACTAGCTACAGCCAAACAGACAAAACTTAATACTGTAGACTCAAATGTGACCAACTATAACACACGAACACCTACATCACAGAACTTTAATGTAACTGCTACCTCAACTTACACACCACATTGTAAATTTTGTGCAAGTAATGAACACAGTAGTACTGGGTGTGGCAAATATTCAGATTTTAACTCACGATCTAGAAGATGTGAACAGTTGAACCTATGTAAAAAGTGTGCTGGTCAGGTACATTATAAGAAAGACTGTAAATCTAGGTTTTGTAAAAGTTCAAGACATGTCTCATCAATGTGTGATTCACTGAAGTCACTTCAGTGAATCACACATAGTCTCTAAAGGCATTTAGTACAGAGTAAGAAGAAAGCTTAAACCTCTTACAGAGAGATGAGATTTCAGCTTCTCCGTAATTAGGTGGTATTTCATCAGGCCAGTAGTCTTTTTCAAAGACATACATTTCATTTAGCAGTGATTTATACATACTTTGAGGTTCAGAAGTTTGAGAACCTTTCATGGATGTTGTCGTGAACATACGGTGCTGCAAATTGTTCACAAGACTAGTAAGAAACTGTTGATAATTAATGGAGACAATTTTTTTGTTGCTTGCTATGGTAATTCCTCCAAACTTCCTCTTGCAGAGGTGCCGGAGCGGCGCTCCGGCACGCTCCGGCAGCACTGCACCCCTGCTGAAGTGTCCTAGTTTCGAGTGGATGCAAGTCTAACTCTTTAATCCTATCTTCGTAAGACTTGTTGCGTAGTGACAGAATTAGTTTCGTGGCACGTCGCTGGACCCTTTCCAACCTATCAATATCCTCACGCAAATACGGACACCAAAACTGAACGGCATATTCTAAGTGAGGCCTGACTAGGGACTTGTAAAGGGGCAATATAATATTCTTCGATTTAAATTCGAAATTACGAGCTATGAAGCCTAACATCCTATTAGCTTTTGCGCAAGACTCTAGGCACTGGTTCCTAACTTTTAAATCCTTAGATACGCGTACACCTAAATCTATTTCCTCGTCAACGTTCGCTAACTGTCTATCACCCATCGTGTACGTGTAATTGTTGTTATGAGAACCTATATGCAAAACTTTACATTTGTCGACGTTAAATTGCATCTGCCACTTCTCCGTCCACTCCATAATCCTATTTACATCGTCTTGGAGCCTATTTCTATCGTCCACATTAAGAACTTTACCGCCTATTTTAGTATCGCCCGCGAATTTTGACACGTTACTGGTCAAGCCTACATCTGTGTCGTTAATGTTGATTACGAATAGCAATGGGCCTAACACTGAACCCTGAGGGACACCGCTACCTACATCCAACGACCCCGATTCCCTACCATTAACAACGACCCTCTGTTTCCTAGCACGAAGTCATTCCTCTAACCTAGTGGTTCCCAAACCCGGGGTCGCAAGCCTCATCACAAAGGGTCGCAGGGAGCCAATGTGGTCGATGGGGTCGCAATTGTCTTTGCAATGACAATGAGGCAAGGGTGAATTTTGATATCTATGATGACGTAGAAAAGTTCTGGATTACTTTAGCAGAGAGACATTCGACTGTTAAAAATCGAGCTATCAAAGTTCTGGTACAATTTGGAACCACCTATATCTGTGAGGCAGCTTTCTCGTCAATGGTATTTATGAAAAATGAGTACCGTAACCGTATTTCAAACATCAACTTAGAAAATTGTATGCTATGTTCCTTAACCTCATATACCCCCAGGTACAAAAAATTAATCAAATCATAATGTACACATGTCAGATATGAAATATGCCACTGTTATAGCATATCAGACATATGATAGAGTAGGAACTTAGAATATTGATTGATATGTTGTTTTATATTACATATTAAACATGAGAGAGTTGTAAATAGTTTCTGACAATGTTTACTTTTACACTCTTGAGTTATGTAATACATTTCCTTATTTGTTTTTACAGTTAAATAAATACGTATAAAAATATGTCTCTATTTATTTTAAGATTCTTCCTCACTAGATAAAATTATATATATATACATATATATATATATATACTTGTTCTTCGTAATGACTTGGGGTCGCACTGGATAGGCAACAGCACTAGAAGGGGTCGCACTGGAAAATGCTTGGGAACCCCTGCTCTAACCAGTTAGCTACCTGACCGCGTATACCGTGCGCTTTAACCTTCGCAATTAATCTTCTATGCGGAACTCAATCGAACGCTTTTTTAAAGTCTAAATAACTAACGTCAGCCGCTCTATGCCTATCGTATTCGCGCACTATTTCGTTATAAAACTCTAACAAATTAGTTAAACAAGATTTATGGCGTTGAAACCGATGCTGACTATTCGACGATACGATCCCTAATTACAGATTCCAAAAGTTTACCGACAATTGATGTTAAGCTGATAGGCCTATAATTGCTAGCTACTGTGCGGTCGCCTTTTTCAAAAATGAGCGTAACGTTAGCTAATTTGAAGTCTTCAGGAATAATCTCTGCTTCAAAAATCAACTTTTTCTTATTTTCATAGGTTTCTGTACTTTTTCCCATGCTTTCTGACCTGAAAAGGCCGAAAATCACAACCATTTTGACCTAGGTTGTTGGGAAGCATTGCCGCATGGAGCTTTAAGTTTTCTGCCTTGAAATCGGCCAAAAGCACCAGTTCCGGGGTCCCTTGAATCATGTTTTGCACTATAACTTTTTATCTAAACAAGATAGAGCAACAAAATAGGCACCAAATTAAAGTGTTTTTAATCCTCTTTCTAACTTATACAATTATGATAGTCTTGGAACAAGAAATGGCACATTGGTACATACAAAGAATTCAGAAATATCACAAAATTCGTTTTCTCACACTCAAGGCAGACAAGGCGCCTTATTCATGACACAAATTTGAGATTAACATTTTGTCACAAGTCTAATCGATCAACAAGTGAAAGCATTACATGATGATTAATTTCATAATGACATTTACACAGTCAGTTGTTGAGAGTTTGTTTCTTGAAGCTGTCAAAGCGGCGTCTGTTGAACTCCACAGCTTGAAGGAGATAGTCCCTTGCTTGGCATCTGTTGTTATGACATTTGCAAGTCGCTCATCATCTTGACACCACGTTCAGCAATGTCATTCACCGCTTTCAGATTCTTAACATAGTCCAACGCTTTCTGTAGTCCTCATTCTGTGGCCAAGACGTGACAGGTTCCAGAAGCACTCGGATCCAATGTTCAGTGTGTCCAGCAGGAAATGTGATTCTGGGCCAATGAGATCAACCAGGGTGGTCTTAGCTGTGACTCTCTGGAATAGAGGCTTTCCTGTTCTGAAGCTGTCTGGCTTCTCAGTGGCATGTAACTGGGCAGCAATGTCGTGCTTCAATGTGTCACTCAATCTACTGCTGAACAGGGCAAATGGCACGACTTCCTGCGTCAGGTACCATTTGTGGTTTTCCATTTTATTAAGTAGTGCATCAGCAAGCTCTGGGTCAGTTTTCTTGTACTTCAACATGTCCTGGATTAGACTTAGATAATTCACGGGAGCATCTGCAGCAGACATTGACATCATCCATACAGGAGTGTAGAACAGCGCAAGGAAGGTGTTGAGTCTTTCCAGCTTTGATACAGTGTCTTCGTCGTACTGAAGTTGATCTGCAAACATCAGCATTTTCATGGAGTACAGGTTTCTGGCCATCCATCTGGCCTGATGAATGGCGCCTGGTCGACTCCAGTGAATACCTCGAGGAGGCGTTCCTCCAAGAACAATGACTGTCAGTTCAGCCATTTCCCTGTAGTCGGCTCTTGGAAGCCTTTCTGCTGTTAGAATGTCTTGGAGTATTTCTTCACTGCTGTTCTTCTTTTCCTTCAGCCATTTGCTGTTGATAGCCAGCATCTTTGGGTTTTCCTTGGACAAGTCCGTCCAAACATCCTTCAGATGCTCAAACCAGGGATTATCTGGCCCCTTCACCTTCCCAAACAGCTTCTCCCAAACTGCTCCTACTAGGATTTCCAGGATGTGATGTCGACAGGCCAGATAAAACACCTTTTTGTTCAGCATTTTCTCTAGCAGTTTGGCAGCTCCTCTGTGAACTCCACTGTTACTGGATGTAGTGTCAAAAACAAGGGCAGTAACATTATCCGTAAGTTCCCATGTCTCCAGTAAATCCATTGAAGCCTCAGTCTGAGCTGTGCCAGAAGAATTGTCGATGACAGGTACTCCCAATAACTTTCCTTCAGTGTATGAAGGTGGACCAGACACTAGCACAGCTAAAGTCTCTGAGGTACTTCCAGGTTCACTGCCCAAGACATCTTTGAGCAACTTTCCATCCCAGTGTAAGGCAGCGTACTGTGGGGGTTTTTCACAAAACTTGGACATGTGACTCTGGCTGATATTATACCTGGACAGCATTCTGTTGCGACGTGTTGTTGAGGTTGAGATGACGAAGTTATCCAGATCAGCCCCTCCAGCTTTCAAGGTGGCAGAAACCATGGCAGTAACTTGATTGTCTGATAAACCAAGACGATCAGCTGTATTGCAGATGACATCACATTCCATGACCTTCCTTGGAAACGTCAAAGTCACACTAGTCACAGTGTCTTGATGGTGAGAACATCCAGGACGAGGCTGATGGTAATCCATGTCCTCTGTGTTAGCGTCGTTGTCAGTTGAGTCACCCCCAGGTAATGTCATCCACATGAACAACTGCCTCTTGTTCTGCTGCAGCTGTAAAATAGTACATGTTAAGACAGTAATTGTTAAGTACATGCTAAATATCGCAATGGAGTAAAACTTAAAACTTTTTGTGACGTTCAAAGTAATTAGTTTTACCTTGTTCTTGTCTATGCTGCAGTCTTTCATTCCTCGCTGCTTGCTGCAGGGATCTTGTCTCAAAAATCTTGTCATGACCAGACATATGACCTTTCCTCTCAGTCTTTTGGTCTTCGTAGAACCTGATATCCTCATCTTTCTTCTCTCTGGATAACAGTCTGTTGTTCTGTATTTCCTGGATTGCATCTGGAGCTCCTATATCGAACAGGCTGTCTAATTCCAGCACAAATGCTCCTCTTTTTCCTCCAGGGTTACTTGCTCTTCCTTTGCTTTTCACCAGAGCACGATGTTTCTCATGTAGTTTCATGAAGAGCTTCATTGCGTTGTACTTGGTCATTGTCTTGATCCTAGCCATCTGCCAGAATGGGATGATAGATTCAACTGTTTCATATGCAAGGTCTTGAACCATGGGCCTCCCTGCATTTTCCGGTAAATTCTGAAGATTAAGGAAATACTGGAACGCCTGTCTGTTGGTGGGAAGCTGGGAACCACTGATAAAAGCTGAAGGGTATCCAACCAGGAAAGTTTCAGTGAGATCTGGTAGATGGCCCAGTTGACACCTGCCTGTGGACAGTACGTGGAGGTTCTGAGATATCAACTGTGCGCCCACGGAGCTCCCTCAGCTCCTTGCTTAATGCCATTGTGAAGTTGTAACTTGTAGATGGTTTTCTAGATTCTGATTGAGTTTCTGTTGTTTCCTGAAAAATGATAGATAATTATTATTATTATTATTATTAATTATTATTTATTATTATTATTATTTATTAATTTTATGCTCTTTCATTTGATACCTAATTTGTTGCTCTATCTTGTTTAGATCAAAAGTTAAAGTGCAAAACATAATTCAAGGGACCCCGGAATTGGCGCTTTGGCCGATTTCAAGGCAGAAAATTTAAAGCTCCATGCGGCAATGCTTCCCAACATCCTAGGTCAAAATAGTTGTGATTTTCGGCTTTTCCAGGTCAAAAAGCATGGGAAAATGTACAGAAACCTATGAAAATAAGAAAAAGTTGATTTTTGAACAGGCCTAGCCTATGATAACGTCTTTCAGTTCTTTCAAATGTCTAGGATAAAGCGCGTCAGGGCCTGGAGCCTTGCTAATTTTTAGCTTATCGATATAATGCGAAAACTCATCCTCGTAAACAGTTATTTCATTCAAAATAGTCTCGCTACTAAGTGGAACGATATCGTCCACGTCGGGGACATTATTTACGTCTTCTATGGTAAAAAGTGTTGCAAAATTTTTTTTAAAAATACCCGCCATCGCCTGAGAGTCGGAAGCCAAAGTGCCGTTAGCGTCCACTAGAGAACCTATGTTATCTTTTATCGACTTATGATTATTGACGTAGTCAAAAAACTTTTTCGGATTATGTTTACTATCCGCAGCTACAATTATCTCAAAATTACGCTTAGCATTTCTAACAGATCTTTTAACCTGACGTCTAAGCTCGATATATCTATTAAAGTTAGCTACCGTGCCATTGCGCTTAAGTCTATACGCTCTGTTACACTCGTTTGTGAACTCACCTATTTCCCTATTCCACCACTTGGGCCTACCACGATTACTAGCGCGCTTGAGCCTACGCGGAATAAATTCCCTTTCGATATTCAAAAAACTTTCGGATCTTTTCCAAATGGACGACCCCACGGGATTTAGCTGAAAATTTGTATACTAATAAATTTTTATATTCTAATAATGAATATGACATTATTTTCCTGGAGCGTATGAACAAATTGTTTCCTCTTTCAATAAAGTTAGCCTAGACTTAAATACCTTTAGGAGAAAAAATTATACATGTAGACCTGGCTGGAGCGATTATGTGGCTGAACTTCATAAGGCATCTAGAGATGCTTTTTTAATGTGATGTGAACAAGGGAAGACAAGGCAAGGTTCTGTATTACAACAAAAACAGAGGACTAATACCAGGTTCAAGTATGCATTAAGGTATAAAAAAAAATCATGATGATGAGTTAAACAGGTGTGAAAAATGCTCTGTATGAATTGGTCCCCAATTAACCCACCCCTAATATCTCCAGTCTAACTGTAGAGTAGGTTAAGCCTTGCCTTATAGAGGTCAGCCTAGAGATTCCGGGAATGGTCCAGAGCGGGCAGAGTAAATTGAGGTTCACAGTAGGATTCCTCACCAAATTAGGTTAGGGTAATTTACCGTAGCCTTTGTTAAGCTATGAGTTGATGCTAGGTCTTAGACCACAATGTAGGCCTAATTTAACTGGACCTAGTTTATGCGTTATCACTAAACTGGAGTTTAGAAATACAGTTGTTCACTTACTGGGTGTTATTAGATAAGTCCTGATTTCTTCTTGGAGTCTTTCTTCTAGGTGCTTAATTTTTGAGAGCATACCAGCTAGTGGAGATCTTTTACTGTTTTTCAAGCCCCTTCGTTCGCCATGCCGTTCTTAATGCAAGTTTCTTTCCCGCGGCTTTTTCCACCAGCGTCCTTTTTGTTTGTTGGTTGATCCGTAGTGTATGTCTACTACCGAGCAGGCTCTATCACACAGTATATAAATACTAATGTGGAGAATAACTGGTGAGCAACCAATTGGTTTCATCCACCCAGTCACTGATATAAAAGGAGTTTAATAATTGTTAGATTAACTACCTACCTACTCAGTGGACCATTTTCGTTACCTCCCAACTACCTACCTACTCAGTGGACCATTTTCGTTACCTCCCAACTACCCACACGTATCAGTTTTCCATAATGTGTTTGAATTCTACAGTTTACTCCTGACAAGCTAGAGCATCACTAAGGATAGATATATTACTTAGCAATACATCAGACTTATTACAATACTGTTGTTTGCCCCCATCATCAACTTTGGACCAGTCTAACTCCGCTTTTCGTGTATCATTTACCTGTGATAGCATTGAAATACAATTAATGTCAAACTCAATTAATAGGGGCATGTCGTCAGAACTAGTATAGGAGTACAAAACTTCCTGATTTGCATCAGGTGTACAAATACAATGATCCAACCATGAGGTGGTGTGCCAGCTATCACTGTTATTTTTTATTTTATTGGGTTCAGAATCCCAGCTGAGCCCTGAACGACCAAGCTCTGAAGGGCCAGTTCAACCTACAGCCCAAGTTAAGCTAGACTAAAACTTACGGACTTGGAGGTCCTATTAGGTCAGGGTTGCTAACTCGATGTGGGCCTATAGCCTCAGTTGCATAAAATTAAGATAAAAAACAAAAGGGTCACTATTTATGGTCTTCTTTCTAAACCTTGCAACAACCCACAACCTGCACCATTGCACGATGCAACAATCTTGTATCTAAACAACCAAACTGAATTGCAAGAGAGCTCTCTATAAGACCACACCCTGTAAGTGCCGCATTCAACAAACGAGTAGAAAGGACGCGCCAGTGCCTCCCCCAAAAAATTATGCCACAAGAGTGCCCAAACAATGATGCTACAAGAGCCCAAAAGTGCTAGCTCTAAATTAAGTGAATTTTTCACTAACCTCACAATTATGAGATAGATATATATACACCTTAACTTGATGTATACAAGCAGTGCTGTATCAATCAGCTTAGTCATCATATCGCCTTGGGACAACAATGGCTCTTCCTCTTCTAGATCTTCTAACAATCACTAACTGACATAAGTAAAGCTATCACCAGGAAGACTACACATGGATGAAAGGGTCAAGTTATTACCTTGACAGAAGGCTTTTAAGTGGTTGCTAAACAAAGAATTATCATTAAGCATATTAGCATTAAAGTCACCAATAATAGCTACATATGTCGTATCCAACTCATCAATAATACTACTGACCTGCCCCAATTTAATGAGGTAATCTTCTTCATTATCAACTGCCTGAAAAGGAATATGAATACACAGGATTACAAATTTTTTATTGTCTACACAAATTTCTATCACAGTTAGCCGTTTCAAACCAAGTTTTAATTCACCAATATATTTCCCATACCCCAACCTCCATAGAATAGCTACCCCACCAGGTGTGTGTGTGTGTGTGTGTGTGTGTGTGTGTGTGTGTATATATATTATATATATATGATGAATAAAACCACGAAGGAAAGGAAACACAAAATGGTGCTCAAGCGCTTTCGTCTAATGACATCCTCAGGAACACTGAAGTACATAAAAGGGATACAGCCTATATATAGGTTACAGAAAGAAAAAAAAGAAAAAAAGAAAAATAAATAATATACACATACACACACACACACATATATATATATATATATATACACCTTACCTTATGTTGTTTCGTGTGTTGGTCTCTCTTCACACGGAGGTCAAGCTGGTGGCCCCGCCTCTAGGTCTGGCCTGGTGGAGGAGCGAGTTACTTTCTTGCGCTCTCCACCGTACATAGCCAGGCACGCCCGGCTCATCTGGTACTGTCCTGAGCCAGGCATCCAGTCTTTTCTTGAAGACTTCAACTTTGACCCCCGTTACGTTTCTGGGGTCCTTAGGAAGCTGGTTCAAAAGTCTTGGCCCCCTGACAACCAAGCTATTTTCCTTCAGGGTTGAGGTCCCTTGTCGTGCTTTTAATTTGGGAACACTACACATTCTGCCTTTCCTATTTTCCAGTGTTGTTTGAATGGTAATTGGGTTTAGTTTTAGGTTTGGTACCAGTTTTTCGATCATTTTCCATATGTAGATATGAGTATTATATATAAGATTATGATGTATTATATATATTATATATATATATATATAATATATAAATATATATATACAGTGGCGGCTCTAGACTCGATAAAGTGGGAAGGCTGTAGCTTTCGAAAATACTTATAAGGTACAAAAATTAAGAAAACTAGCTTAATAAAATAATAGTTCAATTATAAATACTTAGTATGGTTACTTACCAATGGATGAAATGATTTTATTTAAATATAAAATCCATTTTTCGGGTTCTGGACGTTGCAAAATGATCAATCACTTTTTCATTAAAATTGTTGATATCACTTATCATTCTATTTTCAATTGACAGCATTGCTAAAGCCGTGAGCCTTTGATTCAACATCGAGTTTCTAAGAAATGTTTTTATTCTTTTTAAGGTTGAAAAGCATCTTTCAGTTTCAGCTGATGTCATGGGCGTTGTTATTAAAATTTTTACAAGTTTAACTTTCTGAAAATGCTGATTCTAAATTATTGTCCAGGTTAGGCTTGAAAATTTAATTGATTTCAAAAACGTCACTGTATTTTCCATGGCTTGTATGTAAGGGAGAAATAAAAGTTTTAGATAAGCTAATTGAATCAAAATAACCAAGTAGAAATGTGGTTCACAATAATAAATTTAATTGAAAAAGAAGCACGATCAGCCTAGCACAGGAAACAATGACTGACCACACTTCGTAACCAGCGTCCAAACACTGCCGTCACGTGCCGTCTGCAACTGTTAACTGTACGCTAGCAGGCTGCATCTGCTGCAGACTTAAAAGATCCAAATTTTGCTGCATATCATATCATTATCTTCTACTTTACCAATAATGTATTTGAAAATTCAGTTTTTAATAGTTTGATATTAACACACGGTGACGGAAGTAGAATTTAAATAGATCAACTTTCATCAAATATAGCGAATTAAACGTGAAATTAATCATTAGGGACATCGTGCACCTGGCAGCAGTGCAGTGACCGCACTCACCTCACAGTCCTCACTAAATCTCATACCCTGTATACTGTGTATAGACTGCACGATTGCAGCCTTAAAATTTACATCTTAGCGCGGTAGGCCCTATATTTATATTACATTTTAAATAACCTTTTATTCATCATTGTTTGCTGGAAGTTATCTTTATTTCGTCACATTATTAATATATAAAAATCAGTTTAGTTTAGAATCTCATTTTTTGTTTAATACAACACTTTAAATAAAATAAAGAGACCGTAGAGACGCATTATTCGTCATTTTAGTTGGGGGGTCTGCAGCCTTACAGCCTCTAGGCCAGAGCCGCCACTGTATATATATATATATATATATGCAATAAACGGAGAAGTAAAAATAAAAATTAAAAATTAAAGGATTATCAGAGAGGCATACAGATTTGTAAGGAAAAAATATCGATTTTTATCACAAGATAAAATGAATTATAAAAATGCAAATTTATACTGGAAACCTGCCCGGGTTTTAACACTCTGCCTTTTATGGTTAAGTTTCGATGTCTATAAAAATAAAATGAAAATTAAAAGTTAATAAAGTATCATACAAGTTTACCAAAGATTTAGCGTTCTACCCTTCTTATCTAAATCTGTTTTGAAGGAATTCAAAACAACAGGATCGAGTTGAAAAAGACCTTTGCTTATGTTGAAGTTATTTGAAAGTTGGATAATGGCAGACTCAAGAATATTTCTATTAACAATGTTGCTAGAGTGGAATAAAACTGAAGCATTATTCCAATCAATACAGTGGGATAACTCTGACAAATGGACAAAAAGGGCACTGGACAACTGTCCTGTTCTAACGGAATATTGATGCTGTTTTATACGTGTGTGCAAATCCTTTCCCGTCTGACCTATGTAAAAGGAATCACATTGTTTACAACCAATTTTGTAAATAATGCCTGAATTATTGGTAGGGCTATTTTTTACTATGATATTTTTCACAATATTGTTATATGAAAATACTACATTAATATCCAAAAGTTTAAGTACATTAGCAATGCCTAAAAAGCCCGGGAAAAATGGAAGTACTAAAATATTTTTTGACAAAGTACGAGTGTTATTATTGACACGATAGAAAGTTCGTTTTGCCTTGTTGAGACAAGATTCCATAAACGCAGATGGATAACACAGATCACTTCCAATACCGTTGATTTTTTCCAATTCGGCATCGATCTATTCCGGACTGGCGATCCTAAGGGCGCGGAGAAACATTGATGAAAAAATGGCCTTCTTAGTGGGGGTGTCATGTCCCGAGTAAAAGTGTACGTAGGACAAATTGTTTGTCGTTTTCCGATAGATACTAAACTTAAAACCTGGGCTTTCCCTATGTACACGCACATCCAAAAATGGGATTGAATTGTCTTGTTCCACTTCTAAAGTAAACTTAATGGAGGGGACTTGATCATTTAACTGAAGGAGGAAGTTATCCAGGTCACGATTCATGGGCCAGATACACAAAATATCGTCGACGTACCGCAACCAAGGGATGCCAACCCCAGGATTCTCGGAATGTAAGTAATTCGAAAAAACTCCATATAAATATTGGAGAGGAGGGCGATAAGGGGTTGCCCATGGCCATCCCAAAAGCTTGTTGATAATACTCGTTATTGAAAGTGAATTTACAGTCTTTGATGCAAAGCTTAATAAGTTCCAAAACAATGTGTGAAGGTAGTGGCAGGTCATACTTATGTAATTCTTGGGAGAGAAAGTCAAGCATATCGTCAATCGGCACTTTGTAAACAATGAACAAACGTCAAAACTGATCAATCTATCGTTAGTTTCAGTACGTGCATTATTCAATTTTTCAGTAAGATCCATGGAATTTTTTTACATGTGAATCAGAGATAGTTCCGAGAATGGGGGACAAGACTTTGACAAGCCATTTGGAGAGTTTATAAGTATAGAGCCCACCGAGCTAATAATAGGGTGCATAGGGTTGCCAGGTTTGTGGGTTTTAATAAGACCGTAAAGGTAGGGCAGATAAAGTGAAGTGGACATGAAAAGCGGAATTAAGTCCTTATGATCTTTGAGAATGCGTTTCAAGCCACTATTAAATGATTTGATGACGTCATCCTGCGGGTTCTTCCTAAGTTTGCTGTATGTGGCGGGGTCCTGGAGAAGCTCGTTCATCTTTCCGATGTAGTCCACTTTGTCCATAATAACTATGGTGTTAGCCTTGTCTGCTTTAGTAATATGGAGCTCCCCATCTTTTTTTAATTGTGAGAGGCTATTGCGAAAACGTTTAGGAAAGTTAGCTTCGTAATTACTATTCGCCGCACTATAAACGAGGCCTTTAACTCTGTTAAACAAATACTGAGGGAGATTACACTGTTTTTCAAAACACGCGAGACTGTAACAAATTTGTAAAGCCGAAGGTTTTTTAACAATAAAAAAGGACATACCATATCCAAGGGCACTTTTTGCATCGTCACTAATGTTTTTCGAAGAAAGGTTCAAAACACACTTTGACCTTGCTTTTTAACTCCACTGACTATTTCGAATGAGATTTTTAATTTTTCGATCCAAAATGTTACGAAGTGAAGTAGTTCTCCGACGCAACTCGTTGTAAATTTCATCAAACAAAGGTTGGATCCACGGTTGGGGAATAAACGGTTACAAAATTATGTTTGGCGATGTTTAAATTTTTGAAGGCGGACCATAATTTTGTAACCGTTATTCCCCAACCGTGGATCCAACCTTTGTTTGATGAAATTTACAACGAGTTGCGTCGGAGAACTACTTCACTTCGTAACATTTTGGATCGAAAAATTAAAAGTCTCATTCGAAATAGTCAGTGGAGTAAAAAAGCAAGGTCAAAGTGTGTTTTGAACCTTTCTTCGAAAAACATTAGTGACGATGCAAAAAGTGCCCTTGGATATGGTATGTCCTTTTTTATTTTTAAAAACCTTCGGCTTTACAAATTTGTTACAGTCTCGCGTGTTTTGAAAAACAGTAATCTCCCTCAGTATTTGTTTAACATAGTTAAAGGCCTCGTTTATAGTGCGGCGAATAGTAATTACGAAGCTAACTTTCCTAAACGTTTTCGCAATAGCCTCTCACAATTAAAAAAAGATGGGGAGCTCCATATTACTAAAGCAGACAAGGCTAACACCATAGTTATTATGGACAAAGTGGACTACATCGGAAAGATGAACGAGCTTCTCCAGGACCCCGCCACATACAGCAAACTTAGGAAGAACCCGCAGGATGACGTCATCAAATCATTTAATAGTGGCTTGAAACGCATTCTCAAAGATCATAAGGACTTAATTCCGCTTTTCATGTCCACTTCACTTTATCTGCCCTACCTTTACGGTCTTATTAAAACCCACAAACCTGGCAACCCTTTGCACCCTATTATTAGCTCGGTGGGCTCTATTACTTATAAACTCTCCAAATGGCTTGTCAAAGTCTTGTCCCCCATTCTCGGAACTATCTCTGATTCACATGTAAAAAATTCCATGGATCTTAGTTTTGACGTTTGTTCATTGTTTACAAAAGTGCCGATTGACGATATGCTTGACTTTCTCTCCCAAGAATTACATAAGTATGACCTGCCACTACCTTCACACATTGTTTTGGAACTTATTAAGCTTTGCATCAAAGACTGTAAATTCACTTTCAATAACGAGTATTATCAACAAGTTTTTGGGATGGCCATGGGCAACCCCTTATCGCCCCTCCTCTCCAATATTTATATGGAGTTTTCCGAAATTACTTACATTCCGAGAATCCTGGAGGTTGGCATCCCTTGGTTGCGGTACGTCGACGATATTTTGTGTATCTGGCCCATGAATCGTGACCTGGATAACTTCCTCCTTCAGTTAAATGATCAAGTACCCTCCATTAAGTTTACTTTAGAAGTGGAACAAGACAATTCAATCCCATTTTTGGATGTGCGTGTACATAGGGAAAGCCCAGGTTTTAAGTTTAGTATCTATCGGAAAACAACAAACAATTTGTCCTACGTACACTTTTACTCGGGACATGACACCCCCACTAAGGCCATTTTTTCATCAATGTTTCTCCGCGCCCTTAGGATCGCCAGTCCGGAATACATCGATGCCGAATTGGAAAAAATCAACGGTATTGGAAGTGATATGTGTTATCCATCTGCGTTTATGGAATCTTGTCTCAACAAGGCAAAACGAACTTTCTATCGTGTCAATAATAACACTCGTACTTTGTCAAAAAATATTTTAGTACTTCCATTCTTCCCAGGCTTTTTAGGCATTGCTAATGTACTTAAACTTTTGGATATTAATGTAGTATTTTCATATAACAATATTGTGAAAAATATCATAGTAAAAAATAGCCCTACCAATAATTCAGGCATTATCTACAAAATTGGTTGTAAACAATGTGATTCCTTTTACATAGGTCAGACGGGAAAGGATTTGCACACACGTATAAAACAGCATCAATATTCCGTTAGAACAGGACAGTTGTCCAGTGCACTTTTTGTCCATTTGTCAGAGTTATCCCACTGTATTGATTGGAATAATGCTCCAGTTTTATTCCACTCTAGCAACATTGTTAATAGAAATATTCTTGAGTCTGCCATTATCCAACTTTCAAATAACTTCAACATAAGCAAAGGTCTTTTTCAACTCGATCCTGTTGTTTTGAATTCCTTCAAAACAGATTTAGATAAGAAGGGTAGAACGCTAAATCTTTGGTAAACTTGTATGCTACTTTATTAACTTTTAATTTTCATTTTATTTTTATAGACATCGAAACAACCATAAAAGGCAGAGTGTTAAAACCCGGGCAGATTTCCAGTATAAATATGCATTTTTATAATTCATTTGATCTTGTGATAAAAATCGATATTTTTTCCTTACAAATCTGTATGCCTCTGATAATCCTTTAATTTTTATTTTTTATTTTTACTTCTCCGTTTATTGCATATATATATATGTATATATAGATATATATGTATATATATATATATATATGTATGTATATATATATATATATATATATATATATATATATATATGTGTGTGTGTGTGTGTGTGTGTGTGTGTATATTATTTTTTATTTTTTTCTTTCTGTAACCTATATATAGGCTGTATCCCTTTTATGTACTTCAGTGTTCCTGAGGATGTCATTAGACGAAAGCGCTTGAGCACCATTTTGTGTTTCCTTTCCTTCGTGGTTTTATTCATCATAAATATTTTTCACGTGTTACTTTCGTGAAATAATTTTCATATATATATATATATATATATATATATGAAAATTATCAACATTTAATAATATTAAAAATTTACGGTATTCATTTAACACAAACCATATTATAAATATTACAGTCTGCATACATAATATACATAAAATTGCCAGATAATTAATCAAACAGTATGCCAGTATGTTAGGTTAAGTGGCTATGTTGGCCCTATTTTTGTATTAACTTCAGTGTATAATACGTAAGATTGTACTTGTATGTTAGGTTAAGTGGCTATGGATTGTGAATGATCCGCAATGAAGATGTTTTGTTTTTGTTTGTTTTGTTTGTGATATTTGTATGATAGAAACTACAGTAACAAGAGTATATGCTCATATATATAAAGAGAGAACACATTGGTTATAGAAAATGAAACTTTTTGCTCAAACTAAATTAAAATGAAGTTTAAACGCCATAATATTAGGGGTCAAGTTTCTAGTGTATATTAAATTACATTATATTTATGTAACGAACTTGTATCTATTGTAAGTGCAAGTAATAATGGAAACAAATGATCATGTGAAATCTCATGTATATAAAATACTATGAAATGTATGTTAGAAGTGAAGTAAAAAATCAGTTTAAAAACAATGCCAGTTCACGTTTTCAGTACAGAGAAAATTTTTGATCTGAAAAGGCCTAAAAATCTTAAATTTTACTAATATGGATTAATTTTAGAATAAGAATGTTTTACTACTATGAGTTACACTGAACTATTATTATTACTTATATGGGATAATTATAGATACATAAAAGAAAGTACAATGACTTAGCCTACTTGACACCAACCCGTTCCAGGAGGACATCATAAAGACTGACATAAAGGGTGTGGACATGGATATGGTCATGAACATAAAGGCTGGCATTAAAAGAGGCATGGTCATGGCAATGGGCATAGAAAAGGTCACTACAAAGGCTGGCATCATTGAGACTACAGTCATGATCATCATCACTGTTATGCAGATATAGTTTCTTCTTAAAAATAAGAACGTACAAAATACAAAAATATTTATTTATTTCTATCTTTTATTTTCCTTCGTCCCAAACAAGAGAGAATCACATCAATGATAAAAGATTAAAAACGTCTGTTTTGTTCTCCTAGAAGCCCTTTTGAGCTTCTATAATTATCTTAAATACAATCATTAATTCTTCTTGCATTTCAATTTTAACTTAACTCAGTAGTATTTTGTCGTGTTAACTTTTATTTTTATGCAGGAAGGAGGGGAAAAGGGCAAATGCCGCAAAAACGCCAAAACCAAGGTCCAAAGATTTCGAGATGCCTGGACAGTCTAGGGTGGATCACTTTTCACTTTTTTTTAAAAATTATAGCTGGTCAAAGTTTTTCCCATGATTTGGTTCAGTGGAAGTACACTGACACCATTTTTACCAAAATCGATCAATATTTAGGGGTCGCGCATCGACCTTGAAAATTTCAATTTTGAAAATTTGGCCAAATTGACAATTCTTTACTGAATAAAGATAAATCATCAAATGACCATATTTTCTGAATCCTCTCAGTGAAAGAAATCCTCTCAGATACTTACCAAGTTGATCGGACAAGTGGTTTAGAAGTTACACTCACCTAGAAATAACATTAAAATTTAAAATATCGTATTTGTCCCCCGTTATGGACGTAATCATAGCATCAGTAGCTGGCGCATCCTAAAATCCCAATTACACACACACGCTATGTCTATGACCAATATTTTTACTAATCACAGTTTGCTTTTTACAGATCAACTGTGTCAATTGATTCTTGTTTGATAAGTCTAGACTTTAGTACATTGGATAAACTGTTAACAACCAGGAGTGGGAAGACTCTGAAAGTTACTTATTCTGGAAAAGAGAAAGCAGCAACAACAGCACCACCTTCTCTAAGGTCAGCCACGGACGTCTTCTTAATTGGTCAGCCATCTTCCTCGATCGGTGGTGCCAATTGCCAACCACCCATCAAGTTCTCCAGTACTTCTTCTATGCCAAGCAGGAAACTACTGACAGGAAGGCCGCCGTAAAAGACACGGTGCCAATGTTCTGGCATTTTGGAACATGGCACGTATAAAGACGATCACGAGGCGTAACTGCGAAAGAAAACTGGAGTTACTGTGGGAAGAGTGGCGCTCGCTGCAGAAGAGCAAGATGAGAGACAGTGACGCGGGAAAAGGCAGGGAGAAGTTTTCAGAAAATCTGAACAAGCTCTGGGACATCGGAGCTCCCGATGCTATTGAAGAGATACAGAAAAGTAGACTGCTCTCAGACAACAACAAACAAGAAGATATTAAATTTTATGAGGATCAACGGGGCCTGCGCCAGGCAACAATGAGTGGGAATGATAAAGTGTTCGTTGTCAAGAGAAAACGGCAACTCTCAAGACAACAATCTCGTGATGAGCCAGGCAAAAACGAAATTAGGAACCGAAGCTGAGAGCGACGATGAATCTATAGAAAGCAGATCATCGAGCAACTCCGAATCACAGCTAGAACCACCATACCGACAGCCGAGAGAATCAACTGTATCAATCAGCCTTCCTCACCGCATCCTCAATGCACCGGCTGTTATTGAAGTGGCTGATCGCTTCCGGATGTCCAATAATCAGGTGTGTATATATCAGTAATGATCTTTCCTTGACAAAGATATAATAGACGTAACGACGGAAAATTTAGTGATTATTTTGTCACATAAAAACCATACGCACCCTTGTCAATTTCCTTTCAATTTCGCACATAGGTGGCAAGTGTCGTGGCGGCAGTCCTACGTTCGGCAGATCCGCCCGCAGACCTGGACAAATTCAGTATCTCGAAGGACACGTCTCGCCGTGGAAGAGTGGCACATCGTTGTGAAGTGTCGACAGCTGTGCAAAAATCCTTCGTATCTCCGAGGTATGCTGTCGTCCACTGGGACGGTAAAGTAATCAAGGTCAGTTTTGCCCTCACCGTGGGCAACAGTGAATTAACATGTTCCAGTGACGACAGTGGATTGACATATTCCAGTGGACGATAATGGATTGGCATGTATGACATACGTTTCAGGACTCTCTTGGATCATTGGAGCACCGCCAGGCGATTCTCATCTCCGGAGCTCCCCAATGCACAGAAGGAAAGTTGCTGGCCGTTCCGACTGTTGCTGACGGCACCGGTCTGTCCCAGGCCCAGGCGACCTTTCGTGCTCTCAAAGACTGGGGATGCGAGAACAACGTGATTGGACTGTGCTTCGACACAACTTCCTCCAATACGGGGAGGGTGCAGGGTGCGGTGGTCCGGCTGGAGAACATGCTTGGTAAACCGCTCTTCCAGCTGGGCTGTCGCCATCACGTTATGGAGCTCATCGTGGGGGCAGTGGTCATCACCGCGTTTGGAAGAACCACAGCACCAACTGAACCTTTGTTCCAGTATCTGAGGAGAAGGTGAATTTCAAGTCTAAGGCGCATTTGTTTTCTCCAATGATTTTTTGCCTTCAGAGCAATTGAGATATCAGCGTCCTTCTACTAATGATGTTAATAGCAGTCGAAAAGGGAAACTTCAGTCGTTTTCATGCAATATTTTCATAACTCCCCTTTCAGGTGGGACAAGCTCGACCTCTCGACTTATCGCGAGCTGGAGATCGAGCATTTGGCGGAGGTGACGTGGCTGATGGAGCTCCGAGATGAGGCAGTCAAGTTCCTCGGCACCGCTTCTGGTCTTGTCAGAGAAGACTACCGAGAAGTGGCGGAGATTACACTCCTGGTACTCGGGGCCCAGCCACGTCGTGGCACACACTTCATGCGCCCAGGAGCCTACCATCATGCGAGGTGGATGGCCAAGGTTGGTATTTTGAATTAGAAGTTAAATATTGTATTGCCTTCTGCAAACAGCCATTTGAAGTCCCTACCAGAAAAAAATAAGATAAATAATTTACCATTAAACAAACTTATATGGAGTGGTATCGGTATTTATACATCACAGTGCGTATTCGTTTCAGATCATCTACTACACGAAGCTCCTGATGTTCAGCGGTCAGCTGGAGTTCGACGACGAGCTGGTACAGAAACTTCAGAGAGTGGTACTATTTACTGCACTCCTCTACGCACCTGCCTGGCTGGCGGCTCCTGTCGCAGCTGATGCCCCGCTGAATGACCTTGTGTTGTACCAGCGTCTTCTGCAGTACAGGGCTGTGGATCGCGAGATTGCAGAGGCTTCACTGGCAGTGATCAGGCGGCACTTGTGGTATCTGAGGCCTCAGACCGTCGTTTTCGCCCTCTGCAGTGACAAAGTGGAAGACACTGTGAAGCACGAGATGGCAAAGAAGCTGTGCCGCCTCGCTGTGCCCGAGGACTTCACGTATGACAACGTCTCGGTTGATGACACGACGCGCCTTCCGGACCTGATCGATGAGTCATCGTGGTTCGTGTTCACAGGCCTGCAGGTGTGCGCGTCTACGTGGCTCACTCTGCCGGTGAATAAGTGGGATCAAGATAAGAACTACTGTGATCTGAAGAATGTCATCTCGCATCTGAAAGTTACCAACGACGTGGCAGAGAGAGGGATAAAACTGATAGAAGATTACGCGAACACTGTCACAAAAGACGAGTCACAGCTGCAGGGTCTTCTTCAGCTCGTGGAAAAGAGCCGGAAAGAACTCGGTGACTTCAAGAAGTCGTCACTTGCCAAGATGACGTAGCGCAGAGGGAAAGGGAGTTAGCAGAGAGAGTACATGGCGCACGCCTTAAGATGACGTGTGTTCTAACCACGATTCATACAGTTTTTGAACCTAGTTAGGGGCACCGGAGTAAGTGCCTTTAGTGATATCGGTAAACCGTTTTAATACAAAATACATTTGATCTTTCCTTATTCGTTTTATCTTATCCTAAAAAGCAGACAATGGCAGACAGCATATGGAGGTACGGGGACAAATACGGTATTTTAAATTTTAATGCTATCTCAAGGTGAGTATAACTTCTAAACCACTTGTCCTATCAACTTGGTAAGTATCTGAGAGGATTTCTTTCACTGAGAGGATTCATAAAATATGGTCATTTGATGATTTATCTTTATTCAGTAAAAAATTGTCAATTTGGCCAAATTTTCAAAATTGAAATTTTCAAGGTCGATGCGCGACCCCTAAATATTGATCGATTTTGGTAAAAATCGTGTCAGTGTACTTCCACTGAACCAAATCATGGGAAAAACTTTGACCAGCTATAATTTAAAAAAAAGTGAAAAGTGATCCACCCTACAGTGGACACTCTGCGTTTGAAAGATTGGAAGTCATAGACAGGGGTTTAGGATGGACTGAGGAAGATTGTTCTAGAGTTGACCGGTTAAGTAGATGAAAGATTGAAAATACCGATTAACCCTTGCGTAAGAGAGTTGGACGGAAAATGAATGAGAATGTGTCAAAAGTCTGGTGCTGCGTGCTCTCCTTAAAGGAGGAGGCATGCAGTTAGAGAGTTCAGAAGAGCAATGTCCGTTATCATACCGATAGTAAAGAGAGTGAGGCAACATTGCGGTGAAGAGGGGGATTGAAGACAGTCAGTAAGACGAAAAGCTTTTGATTCCACTCGGTCAAATAGAGCTGTTGAGGGAGGGGTTGGGGACCCGTCCTTTGCGTCCAGATTATGTAGCGACCCGTGTTCGGATCCCACCTAAAACTGTAGGTCCCCTCCGTCACACGATCTTAGATGTTGCGAAGGGGGTTAAACAACCCTATCATTACATTGCTGCAGTTTCACTGTGAAAGACTCTCTGACTGGATTGCCAGCCAGCGTAGTTCAAAGTAATTCGATCGAATCCTTTAAAAAGAGACTAGATATTTATCTTGCCTTAAATTCCCAGTTGGAAACATTTGTTAATCCGTAGAAGTATTGTAGAATTTTCACTTGGATTCCCTCCTTTGTACTTTAAAATTTTCACTTTATTTTCAAATTTCTTCTCTTCCTTTCAACCTCTTTTTTTCTGCCTTCCTTTAAAACTTTCACTTGTCTCCAAATTTTCTTACTTCTTTTAACCTTCTTAAACAGACAGCCTCGTAGGGACCAGACGGTCTGTTAGTGTTTGGTGTTCTTTGTATTCCTTTGTATATTTAACATCATTAAGGTTTAGACTTTAGACTCAGGCAGGGGTTCCCAAACTTTTACCACCAAGGACCCCTAAATATTAATTCCGTACGGACATAGACCCCCCCCCAAAAAAAATTATGAATTCAGTTACAAACTATAGTATATTTCATAAACATAGATAGCTTTTAAATGAATGTAAAATTAAACATTCTACGCTCATTAAACCAGTTTAATAAACACTTACCGAATGTCTAGTGTGAAGGGTGAGGTTGATGGGCATTTAAAAGTGAAGGAATATTCGGTTCCAGATTGGTGAGTTTCAATCTCAAATTGCCATTATTTTCAAGGTCAAGTCGATTTCTCTGCTTGGTTAAGATACTGGTAGCATGACTAAATCCAGCTTCTACCATATATGAACTAGGAAAAGCTAACAAAAAAGGTTCAGCAACTTTTTGCAATTATTAATGTGCGGACAGATTTTGGTATAAGAAAAAAAAATTAATGGAAATTTATTTTAATATAGTTAATGTTACTATTTTTCCAAAAGCTTAGAGACCCCCTGGAAGCTTCCTACAGACCCCTGGGGGTCTGTACAGACCACTTTGGGAATCCCTGCAAGTTTAGAGGATGCTTCAAGTATAGGGTGGGCCAAGATAAAGAGGCCTTATTCAGGTTCTTTAAAACCGAATGGGGCCTCTTTATCTTGGCCCACCCTGTATAACAAATTTTTTTTTAGTTTTATGAATCCTTTAAACTAAGTAACTGTATCATCGATTAAGTTTATAACGGAATCAAAATAAATTTAGACCACTGATTTCTCTCATTATTTTACTTAAGAGAAGAACTGTGAATGACGAAATGGGAAGAACATTTACATATACATTGCCTGATAGATAGGCTGACCATACGTACCGTTTTGAACGGGACAGTACCGTTTTGTATGGGTTCTGTCACTGAAGAATAATTGTAAGCTCAATATGTTTATGTACTTACTTTTTCATGAATACAGAATATTACATAACCCCCGTCCCTTTTTTGCCATCCCAATGTCCCGTTTTTGTCTCAAGGAAATATGGTCAGCCTACTGATAGACGTTTATGTGGCTATGGACACAGTTCGTAAACCGAAAATAATTTGCAGTGAATTAAGTAGTTAAGCTTAACTGGTAAGAGTAAGAAATGCAATAATGACACGAATAAACTCGCGTAAAATACTATGCAATTTAAAGAGAATTTCTGCCACCGAATATGAATTCATAAAAATAACTTTATTTGCCACCAACATCGGACAAATTTTTGTGTTGTGTTCCCGAATTAAAATTTAAAATTACCATCGTATAAAATATAATTAAAAATGTTACTAAAAGTCGCGACTAATTTCGCGAGTAATTATAATTAAGATAAAGCTATACCATATTTAATAACTGTCAAACTTAGTTTTTATTTAACATAAACATACCGAACATTATTAATTATATTTGTGTAATGATGGGGTTATTTAACCTCCCTCGCAACATCTACGGTCATATAAAGGCGGGAACCGTCCAACTTTACGTGGGATCCGAACCACCGATCGCTACTTAATCTGGAGGGCGGAGGATGGTCCCACATCCAACAACTATCCAGACGAGACGGTCGGTTAACTTCGCTGATCAACGTGAAGCGGTGTTACGACCAGTGGTGGGCAAAAAGTAATCGATTACAAGTAAAAATTACTGGTCTGAAAAGTAACTAAAAGTATAAAGTAGAAATTACTTCTCTGGATTAATTATAATATAATTAATCCAGAGAAGTAATTGCTACTTTATACTTTTAGCTACTTTTAGACATCAGTAATTTTTACTTGTAATCAATTACTTTTTGCTCACCACTGGAACTTACGACACTGGCTACGACGTTAGCCCCCATTTTTACGTAAATTAATTTTCATGTAAATGTAAACGGCGTATCCATTGAACTCAACACACTTTAAAAGAGATTCTATAGTTAAAAAAAAAACCGATTAATTTTACACTGGGTTTTTAGCCTCAAAATACATCGAATGAATGAATGAATACACTTTTTATGACGTAAAATCCAATTAATTACAAGAATACTTATGCCACATTCTCAATTTTGGTATAAAACTAGATCTTATTTATATATGTTGGGGGAAGGAGGAGGAGGATTTTTATATGTTCATAAAAACACACTCTAATAGACAGAGTTTATTTCCACAACAGTTTCGATGCCCGCTGGCATCCTCCTCGAGTGGATACAGAAAAACGAATGAACCAAAACAAGAGGGAAAAACAATCCAGGGACCGACCGTTAAGAAATTCGCACCTAGGTTAGATCCCATTCTCCCGACACCGGAAGGGCATTTTCATTAAAGGGACCCGCTTATAAGTACATTCGCACAAATTTAAAACTATCTTCCTGTTCTAAACATACAGATTCTATTATTTTTTTTTTTTTTTTTACATAATTATTACATTTATTATTAAATTTATTACATTTAATATTGCATGGTCTCTGGATTGTTTCCTTCTCGCCTTTTTCATTCGTTTTTTGGTTTATAAGTTCTGTATAATAAACAACAATGTAATAACCAATGTTATAATAAATTTAGAATTTCTGTAATAAATAATAATGCAATATTAAATGTAATAAATTTAATAATAAATGTAATAATTACACTGGTCAACAAAGATTTTTCATCAGAGTAAAATTTGTGGTGGCTGGATAGCATTTTTCACGCTGATTCCAAAACTGCATTCAGATTTTTTCTAGCACGTATAGTTTTCAAGATGAAGGCATATATATATAACTACACAGATTTAACCATTTTAAATAGGCAAAATACTAATATTTCAACATTTGATTGTGTTTATTTTATTGTGTTTTTTTAGTTTATTCATCTTATTTATTTCAATTATCTTAATTATACATCTTATGTATTTCAGGTGTGAGCTTTTACGTCTAGCAGCATTGTGATTCAGGCAACAACGCCGTGCTTTGTGTGTCAAAAGATCAGCCCAGTCCAAGAATTGTTGTGTCAAGTTGGTGTACATTTTTTTAAATTTATAGTTTGCTCAGGTCAGTCAACATGCCTCGACAATGTAAGAATGACCCCGACAAGTTCTGTTTCGTATGCGGCCAGTTGACAACTAAAACACAGCGACGAAGTATTACAACCGACATTAAGAAAATATACAAGCTATACTTTGGTTGCCATCTAGGTGACCAAGATAAACCATGGGCGCCACATCAAATCTGTTCTGGCTGTTCAAATGGATTACGTGATTGGCTTAACAAAAAGAAAGCTTCAATGCCATTTGCCATACCCATGATATGGAGGGAGCCGAGAGATCATCATGAAGACTGTTATTTTTGTAGTGTGAACTTAATGGGGTTTTCTGCCAAGAACAAACACCAGATTGTATATCCAAACTTGGATTCAGCACGTAGACCAGTAAAACATGATGAAACATTGCCCATTCCAATTCCCCAAGTGATAGGCTAGATTCTATCATAGATGACATGGAAAGTGATGAAGGTGCAACTGGCGTTTCCGGACCATCTACAGAACCAGAGTACACTTTTGATGGTAGACATTTAGAGCCTAAAAAGTTAACCCAAGGACAGTTGAATGATCTTGTTAGAGACTTATCGCTGTCTAAAGAGAAATCAGAGCTTCTCGCCTCAAGACTAAAGGAGAACAATTTACTTGAGAACAATGTTCGCATTAGTTACTACCGAAAGCGGAATTTTGAATTAACAGCATTCTTTTCAGTAGACGGTCCTCTCTGTTATTGCCATGACATCAATGGACTATTTACAGCCATATCTCAGACGTATGTGGCATCTGAGTGGCGCCTCTTTATTGATTCGTCGCAGAGAAGCCTGAAAGCAGTTCTTTTGCATAATGGTAATATAATGCCATCCATCCCCATTGCCCATTCCGTCCATCTAAAAGAGACATATGACAATATGGATATACTACTTAAGGCAATCAAATACGACAGTCATCAATGGAATGTTTGTGGAGATCTAAAAGTTATAGGAATGCTTATGGGTATGCAGTCAGGATTCACAAAATTTTGTTGTTTCCTTTGCCTGTGGGACAGTCGCGCCACTATAGAACATTACACCAAAAGTGACTGGCCACTTAGGTATACATGTGTCCCAGGGATAAGCAATGTCCAGTCTGTCCCTTTAGTGGATCCCCAAAAGATCTATCTGCCACCTCTTCACATTAAACTTGGTTTAATGAAGAATTTTGTTAAAGCAATGGGTAAAGTCAATTCTGAAGGGTTCCAATACCTTTCAAGGAAATTTCCGAAGGTTACTGCAGCAAAATTGAAGGAAGGAATTTTTGTTGGGCCACAAATAAGGGAGGTTTTGAATGACACTGAATTCGAAAAAGTCCTAAGTCCGCTGGAATTGAAGGCTTGGCTGGCGTTCAAATGGATATGTGAAAACTTTCTTGGAAGCAACAAGTCACCTGCGTATAAGGATGGAGTCAAGAACCTCCTTGATGCCTTCAAAGAAATGGAGTGTCGAATGTCGTTAAAAATTCACTTCCTGCATTCCCACTTAGATTTCTTTCCTGAAAACCTTGGTGCAGTGAGTGACGAGCAAGGAGAGCGCTTCCATCAAGATATTCAGATGATGGAGAAGCGCTACCAAGGATATTGGAATGAAAGCATGATGGCAGACCATTGTTGGATGCTGTATCGTGACAATCCAGGCCAAATTTACAAAAGGAAATCACACTCACAGCGCTTTTAATAAAATAATGTATATATTCTTTATTTATAAGTACATTGAATAAGGTATATGATGTATTTGTTGTTTAGCATTCCTAAGTGTGATCTATACATCCATAAATTTTCTTATAGCAATATCAAAAACTTAAAAATATCAAAACCAGTGTATCTATATAACTATACGTGCTAGAAAAAAAATAAAACCAGATTCGGAATCAGCGCGAAAAATGCATTAAGAAAAGTGTGATCATGTTTGTGATGAGAAAAAAAAGTTTCATTTTGTTGGCCAGTGTTATGTAAAAAAAAAAAAAAAAAAAGAATCTGTATGTTCAGAACAGGAAGATAGTTTTAAATTTGTGCGAATGTACTTATAAGCGGGTCCCTTTAATGAAAATGCCCTTCCGGTGTCGGGAGAATGGGATCTAACCTAGGTGCGAATTTCTTAACGGTCGGTCCCTGGACTGTTTTTCCCTCTTGTTTTGGTTCATTCGTTTTTCTGTATCCACCCGAGGATGCCAGCGGGCATCGAAACTGTTGTGGAAATAAACTCTGTCTATTAGAGTGGGTTTTTATTTTCATATTTTGACCTTCACGTAGAAAAAAGTGGTTTTTTGCATTTTATATGTTCGTTTACACACGCCTAAACAGCTACGATAATCTGCACCAAATTTAGTATACACATTCTCTCCCTGGGAGAACCAGGGAAGGTGTTAATAACACACCCGCCCCTCCAAGTCCTCTCACTGGGAGGAGGACTGGGAGGGGAACCCTAAACGGCTAGGCTAATCTGCACCAAATCCCAAACTTAGTAACATACCCGCTCAAGGCAGCAGCGGGCATTCTAATATATATGGACGATATGCTTGACTTTCTCTCCCAAGAATTACATAAGTATGACCTGCCACTACCTTCACACATTGTTTTGGAACTTATTAAGCTTTGCATCAAAGACTGTAAATTCACTTTCAATAACGAGTATTATCAACAAGTTTTTGGGATGGCCATGGGCAACCCCTTATCGCCCCTCCTCTCCAATATTTATATGGAGTTTTTCGAAATTACTTATATTCCGAGAATCCTGGGGGTTGGCATCCCGTGGTTGCGGTACGTCGACGATATTTTGTGTATCTGGCCCATGAATCGTGACCTGGATAACTTCCTCCTTCAGTTAAATGATCAAGTCCCCTCCATTAAGTTTACTTTAGAAGTGGAACAAGACAATTCAATCCCGTTTTTGGATGTGCGTGTACATAGGGAAAGCCCAGGTTTTAAGTTTAGTATCTATCGGAAAACAACAAACAATTTGTCCTACGTACACTTTTACTCGGGACATGACACCCCCACTAAGAAGGCCATTTTTTCATCAATGTTTCTCCGCGCCCTTAGGATCGCCAGTCCGGAATACATCGATGCCGAATTGGAAAAAATCAACGGTATTGGAAGTGATTTGTGTTATCCATCTGCGTTTATGGAATCTTGTCTCAACAAGGCAAAACGAACTTTCTATCGTGTCAATAATAACACTCGTACTTTGTCAAAAAATATTTTAGTACTTCCATTTTTCCCGGGCTTTTTAGGCATTGCTAATGTACTTAAACTTTTGGATATTAATGTAGTATTTTCATATAACAATATTGTGAAAAATATCATAGTAAAAAATAGCCCTACCAATAATTCAGGCATTATCTATAAAATTGGTTGTAAACAATGTGATTCCTTTTACATAGGTCAGACGGGAAAGGATTTGCACACACGTATAAAACAGCATCAATATTCCGTTAGAACAGGACAGTTGTCCAGTGCCCTTTTTGTCCATTTGTCAGAGTTAGCCCACTGTATTGATTGGAATAATGCTTCAGTTTTATTCCATTCTAGCAACATTGTTAATAGAAATATTCTTGAGTCTGCCATTATCCAACTTTCAAATAACTTCAACATAAGCAAAGGTCTTTTTCAACTCGATCCTGTTATTTTGAATTCCTTCCAAACAGATTTAGATAAAAAAGGTAGAACACTAAATCTTTGGTAAACTTGTCTGCTACTTTATTAACTTTTAATTTGCATTTTATTTTATATATATCGAAACCTGACCATAGGCAGTGTTAAAACCCGGGCAGTATTCCAATATAAATTTGTATATTTTTATAATCCATTTGATCTTGTGCTAAAAATCGATATTATTCCTTACAAATCTGTACGCCTCACGGATAATCCTTTAATTTTTAATTTTTAATTTTACTTCTCTGTTTATTGCATATATATATATATATATATATATATATATATATATATATATATATGTATGTATGTGTATATATAGATATGTATGTTTATATATATATATATATATGTGTGTGTGTGTGTGTGTATGTATGTATGTATGTATGTTATTTATTTTTCTCTTTTTTTCTTTCTGTAACCTATATATAGGCTGTTACCCTTTTATGTACTTCAGTGTTCCTGAGGATGTCATTAGACGAAAGCGCTTGAGCACCATTTTGTGTTTCCTTTCCTTCGTGGTTTTATTCATCATAAATATTTTTCACGTTACTTTCGTGAAATAATTTTCATATATATTATATATATATATATATATATTTCAACTGCGTGTTCTTTGCAGTTGAAATGTATATATAGATACGGCATGCGGGAGGTGCCCCCTCGGGGCATTGGTTTCTGCGCGTATGTAGAAGAATTACGGCATTTGTTCGAGTGAGGCCCGTGGTGTAATGGTTATCATATCTGATCGGCAATCGGAAGATCCCGGGTTCGATTCCCGGGTGGTTACCTCATTTTTTCATTTGTTCGTTCTCTCTTCTCATCTTGCGCGGAATGTTCTCCTATACAAGCGTCGTTCTTTACGTTGTTTATACTGCGTGTTCTTTGCAGTTGAAATGTATATATAGATACGGCATGCGGGAGGTGCCCCCTCGGGGCATTGGTTTCTGCGCGTATGTAGAAGAATTACGGCATTTGTTCGTGAGGCCCGTGGTGTAATGGTTATCATATCTGACCGGCAATCGGAAGATCCCGGGTTCGATTCCCGGGTGGTTACCTCATTTTTTCATTTGTTCGTTCTCTCTTCTCATCTTGCGCGGAATGTTCTCCTATACAAGCGTCGTTCTTTACGATATATATATATATATATATATATGAAAATTATTTCATGAAAATACACGTAAATAACATTTATGACGAAAATAACCACGAAGGAAAAAGGAAATACGGGACTCCAATAAACCGTACCCCCCCCCCCCATGGCCTAAACCATTAGAGGTACAGTAAAACTAAACATACCTTACAAAAGAGAATTTAATCCAGCATTTAATGAGAAACAATTAAAACTTGGTGTTCCCGCCATTGGCTTCCAAGACAGCCTGAATTCGCTTTGGGTAGCTTGCCAAAAGTGATGTGAATAGATCTTGATCGTCACGCAAATTTGCTAAAACAGTTTCAATGTGTTGCGTCATTGTATCCTTCGAAAATCGATTTGCTGCAGGTTCTTGAAACAAGACATTCAACCTTGTCCTTTATAACTGATCCAATGTGTTCACAGACGTTCAGGTCAGTAGAATTTCCTGGCCATTCTTCATTTCCAAAGAAATCGATCTCATGGTTCCGCAACAACTGTTGAGTGGCTAAATGCCTTAAAGCAGGGGGGCTTATCGTGCAGAAGTGTGACCTGATCGACATCCATAACATTGTTTGGGTTCCTTAGAAAAGGAATGACATGCTGGGATAGAATAATATCACGAAAATACTGTCCATCCCAACTCTGACCATTTGGCTTCAGCACCCACATGAGCTTCTTTGCAGTGAACAAAACAAACACACCAACACAGTCTGGACTTTTTAATAATTCGCGATAATGTTCATTGTCATCGATTTCATCTGGTGTTGTGGCCCACACTCGATCATTTTGGTAGTTAGGCCGACGTGTTACGTAAACAAAAAATTCATCGGAGACAGCTAAATGCATGAAATCACCCACATCCCAATCTTCAAGATAATGGGCAAACCACATTCTGTCATCGATGTTAAGTTGAGTTTTTCTTGGCTTTGGAAGTTCATGCCAAGGCTTTAAACCTTGCCTATGACAGTACAGTCGAATGATCTCACCACTAACGATCTTTCCTCTCAACACTTCGATCTCTCTAGAAAGTCTAGCACAGCTGTTTTTCCGCTTACGCGTACCGCTTTCAATGATGTCCTTTGTTTCCTGAGAGAGTGGCAAATTTGGGCGCCCAGATTTGGTTGTATCCATTTCACATTCATCCAAAGTTTTATTCAAATTTCTTTTAACGAAGTCCGCAACTTTTTGGCAAGGTGGCTCCAGCATCACGAGCTTCCCGAAATGTTATTGCCGTATGCGATCTATCGCACGTTGCCTCTCCGAATCACCAATTAATTGAGAAACCATTATATTATCACTTTATCAGCTAGAGTAAGTTTAATACCTGCAATAAATAAAGAACTTTATATATTTTTATAATCACTAAAAACTATTTCGATATAAGTAAACATGTAAGCTGCAAATGGGGGGGGGCTAAGGTTTTTTGGAACCCTTTACAGAATGGTGCTCAAGCGCTTTCGTCTAATGACATCCTCAGGAACACTGAAATAAATAACAAGTTCGAGACTATATATAGGCCACAAGAAAAAAAAATAGGAAATAAAAATTGTAGGAGGAGCATACAAATTCATAAGGAAAAACTTGGCTAAATCCGTTCTGAACGAATTCAAAACAATAGGATCAAGCGAGAAACGGCCCTGGCTAATGTTAAAATTATTTGTAAGTTGAATAATGGCAGACTCAAGAATATTTCCATTAACAATGTTGCTTGAGTGAAACAAAATTGAAAAATTATTCCAATCAATACAGTAGGATAACTCTGACAAATGGACGAAAATGGCACTGGACGACTGTCCCGTTCTAACGGAATATTGATGCTGTTTTACACGCTTGTGCAAATCCTTTCCTGTCTGTCCAATGTAAAATGAATCACATTGTTTACGACCAATTTTATAGATAATGCCTGAATTATTGGTAGGGCTATTTTTTACTATGATATTTTTCACAATATTATCATATGAAAATAAGTATTACATTAATATTCAAAAGTTTAAGTACATTAGCAATGCCTAAATCTCCTGGGAAAAATGGAAGTACTAAAATACTCTTCGACAAAGTGCGAGGGTTATTATTCACACGATAGAAAGTTCGTTTTGCTTTGCTAAGACAAGCTCCCAAAAACGCAGGTGGGTAACACAAATCACTTCCAATAATGTTGATTTTTTCTAATCCGGCATCCATGTATTCCAGACTGGCGATCCTAGGAGCGCAGAGAAACAGTGAAGAAAATATGGCTTTCTTGATGGGGGTGTCATGTCCGGAGTAAAAGTGTACGTAGGCCAAATTGTTCCTGGGGGTTGGCATCCCATGGTTGCGGTACGTCGACGATATTTTGTTTCTGGCCCATGAAGCGTGACCTGGATGACTTCCTTCTTCAGTTAAATAATCAAGGCCCCTCCATTAAGTTTACTTTAGAAGTGGAACAAAACAACTCAATCTCATTTTTGGATATGCGTGTACATAGGGAAAGCCCAGGTTTTAAGTTTAGTATTTATCGGAAAAAAACAAACAATTTGTCCTACGTCCACTTTTACTCCGGACATGACACCCCCATCAAGAAAGTCATATTTTCTTCAATGTTTCTCTGCGCTCTTAGGATCGCCAGTACGGAATACATGGATACCGAATTAGAAAAAATCAACAGTATTGGAAGTGATTTGTGTTATCCACCTACGTTTTTGGAATCTTGTCTTAACAAGGCAAAACGAACTTTCTATCGTGTGACTAATAACCCTCACACTTTGTCGAAGAATATTTTAGTACGTCCATCTTTCCCAGAATTTTTAGGCATTGCTAATGTACTTAAACTTTTGAATATTAATGTAGTATTTTCATATAATATTGTGAAAAATATCATAGTAAAAAATAGCCCTACCAATAATTCAGGCATTATCTATAAAATTGGTTGTAAACAATGTGATTCATTTTACATTGGACAGACAGGAAAGGATTTGCACACGCGTGTAAAACAGCATCAATATTCCATTAGAATGGGACAGTCGTCCAGTGCCCTTTTCGTCCATTTGTCAGAGTTATCCCACTGCATTGATTGGAATAATGTTTCAATTTTGTTTCACTCAAGCAATATTGTTAATAGAAATATTCATGAGTCTGCCATTATTCAACTTACAAATAATTTTAACATTAGCCAGGACCTTTTTTCGCTTGATCCTGTTGTTTTGAATTCGTTCAGAACGGATTTAGACAAGAGGGGCAAAGTGCTAAATCTCTGGTAGTTTTTCCTTATAAATTTGTATGCTCCTCCTACAATTTTTATTTTCTATTTTTTGACCTATATATAGTCTCGAACTTGTTACTCATTTCAGCGTTCTTGAGGATGTCATTAGACGAAAGCGCTTGAGCACCATTCTGTATTTCCCTTTTCCTTCGTGGTTATTTTCATCATCAATATATGTACACAGGTCGGCCTCGCTTTATGCGGGGGTTGTTCCAAAAAAGTTCGCATAAGGAGAGCCATTTATTACATATACTGAATAGGGATGCGTTCCAGAACTTCTACTGACACCCCCACTCCCCCAACAAAAAACTTTTCTAACACTCTTTCATAACAAATCCAATGAAAAATCACCGACTAAAATAAAGGAAGAGCTTGCGTAGCCAGGCTACCCGGCTATTTAACGTAAGAGCGTGCGTGTATATATATATATATATATATATATATATATATATGAATAGAAACGACATAAGTATTAAGGAACGTTTCTGCACACGAGGCCAAACCCCGGCTCGCGAGCCGCATGCGGCTCTCGAGGTTGTTAACTGCGGCTCGAGAGACAATTTTGGTTATTATTGTATTTATCATAAAAGACAAAATTCATAATACAAATATAATTTTTTTTCACATAAAAAAAATATGGAAAAAAAAACAAGGAAAAATTGAATTGACAATAAAATGCGTCATGCGTACGGCAATTTCTTTTGCGTAACAAGCACTAAGCGGGATAATTACGTAATTAACACCAATCGCCACTCACCAGTGTCCAGTACCCCTCGAGCTACCCTGCGGGCCGCGTGTAGTAACGAGTGAGTGTGTTTTAAAATTGGCTTCTTAGATCAAATAGTGGCTATTTTTCTCAGCTATACAAGTGAAAGTTATACAACCCCTTAGTTGATTAAATTGACTGAGCAGACAAAGTGTAAGAAACGGAAATATGAAGAAAATAGTTTTTAAGCAGGAGTGGGAGGAGAGCTTTGCCTTTACTGTTAAGGGTGGGAAACCTGTGTATTTTATGTCACGTGGCACTCAATCACTTTAAAGCCAGTAACTTAAAGCGTCATGAAACTAACCATAAAAATTTTATTATGGAATTTCCTCCCAAATCAGAATTGCGGAAGACTAAGTTAACAATGTTGAAATCTAGCCTAGTTGCCCAACAAACTGTACTTTCATCATTGTGTAAGACAGCTGACTTAACTACTGAAGCTAGTTTTGCTAAGGCATGGAATATTGCTCGTGTTCAACTTCCCTACAGTAGTGGAGAATTTGTGAAGAAGAATATTGCCGATGTTACTGCAATTCTCGCTCCAGATAACACAAAGCTTCGAGAACAAATAGCAAGTATTTCTATTTCCCACCACACTACAGAGAGACGTATTTCCCAGATCAGTGCTGAAATTACATGCTCGTTGCAGTGATTTGAAGAATTCTGTTGCATTCAGTTTGGCCCTCGATGAATCCACAGATATTAAAGATAACCCTCAACTGGAGATATTTGTTCGTTATGTTACTGGCGATGGAAATGTGAAAGAAGAACTCTTGGACTTAATGACCCTAAGAGAAACCACCAGAGGGGTTGACATAAAGAACGCACTTGACGAGGCATTATCAAATACTCAAGTACCATTGAATAAACTTGTCAGTGTTGCAACAGATGGAGCACCAGCTATGGTAGGACAAAATGTAGGCCTAGTTGGGCTCTTGACACGCGATCCCAAGTATCCTATGTGTCTCTCTATTTACTGTATCATTCACCGTGGTCATTTGGTAAGCAAGTACTTTAGGTATGACAGTGTTATGAAATGTGTTCTAGAAATTGTGAATTTCATTCGTTCAAATGCAAAAACGCACAGAGCGTTTAGAAATTTTATCGAGGAGCTGGATCTTCAAGATAAGCCAGATGACCTTTCATTCTACTGTATTGTAAGGTGGTTATCAACTAGTAATCTCCTGAATAGGTTTGTTGCACTGTTGGAGCCTATCATTGATTTCTTGAAAGAAAAGGGAAAGTCATACCCACAACTAGAAGATCACGAATGGGTGCAGGCTCTGATGTTTTATACTGATGTAATACAACACCTTCAAAATCTAAATTTGGCACTTCAGGGAAAGGATAAGGTCATTTCTGACCTTACACAGACAGTTTTCAGTTTTCAGAATGAAATAAAGCTCTTCCAAAAAGATCTAATAACAAAAAAATTTGACCACTTTCCCCACCTGAAAAACCGAGCAAACACTTTTCCTGATATTGAAATAAAAGATAGTAAATTGGAGGAATACAAAGGTAAATTAGAAGGACTAATTGATGATTTTCAGTTCAGGTTTGATGAACTAAAGAAGCTAAAACCATGCTTCGAATTTCTTGTAAATCCTTTCCTGATTGATGTCGTCAACGATGCCTGTCCTGTTACCACACCTTTCGTTACGGAAGCTGCTTCAATAGAAACAAAACTTTTGGAGCTACAGGAGGACGTGGGTTTAAAGTTGATACATAAAAGCTTATCCGCAGTTAAGTTTTGGAAGCAAGTACCAGAGACAAAGTATCCTCACCTCAGGAAAACCAGTTTCTGACTTACCTCAGTTTTTGGGACAACGTACTGCTGTGAAGCACTCTTCTCGGTAATGAAGTTTGTAAAGTCAAAACATCGTGCTGCCCTCACTAGCGAACACCTGACTGAGCTTCTTCATACCGCCTTAACATCACATCAGCCAGACTTTAAAGCATTAACAGCCAAAATGAACACAAACTAAGCCTTCTACAAGCAGTAATTAAATAATTTAATAATGTGAGTATAACTATATGTATATGTTTTTAATAATTAAATTCTTTTTAAAAATATTTTGCGGCTTTCGTACATCTGAAAAACGTCGTATGTGGCTCTTGGGTCCAGGAAACTTGGCCACCCCTGATATATATATATATATACATACACACCGTTTGGCGTCATTCATTCATCAAACGGATTGAACTGAAATGAACGGTAATATCAACAACCGGAAAAAGTATCTTCCAAAATAAGAACTAGGTGGTCAAATACTGTATATTACGTACAGCGGTCTCATCACTACATCCCTTCCCCATTCCTAAGAATGGCTTAATTAGGAGAGCTCTTGGACTGTTTTCTCACAAATATAAAAGTCCTGGACTCGAGTTACTGAAGTTACTTTGTCTGTTTCTTACTTCAAATATGTGCAGCGACTTGAAAAGAACTGTTGCCATTTATGAAATGAATTATTACTGGCCACATTTTTGTTTCCGTGGTTCAGAGAATCAAAGTTGCCACATTGTGAGACCCTAAATGATTTGAGAGTCTGTTCCATGAAACAATAAATAAAATCCACTTTTCTTAAAAGGGAATAAAGCAAATTTGATTTAAACAGTAAGATATAGTTTCAGTATGATATAGTTTTAGTATGACGTAGTTTCAGTTACCATAACATAATACTTCACTTCCTCAGTTGCCTGTAAGTTAAAAAATACCATTAAGAATCTAATTTTAAGATTGACTGAAAACTTAATAATGTCTTTCAGCAAAACAAAATTTAATTCGTGTACGATACAGTACTATATTGTGATCACTCCATTTTTCACATAAAAAACGTGAAGAAATAAGAAAATGCGATCAAACAGTACGATTGTATTTCTTGCATCAGTCCATCTCTACGTTTCATAATCGCTGAGTCACTTTTACCTTGAACAGATATAGGTGAAAAGAACTGCGGAGAAGACAATGGTTCGTGTCCCCTTTAACTCATTTATGCCTCGCGATCCATATGTAAGTCGGTCAGATTGTTAACATTTACACTAAAATTTAAAAGCAAAAGTGAAAATCGGTTCCGGCATAAATAGATTAAATTTAAACCTAAAATTATAGTAATAGATTTCTTTGTTGCGAAATAACCTTAGCGTATTTATAAGAGATGCTTGAAAGCAATTTAGTAGAACCTTCTTGGATTTCACTCGTTGAGGAAAGATCAGAAGAATCACTACAGTTACGGGAAAATGAAGCTCCCATTTCAATTGGTAAGTTATATAAAACCACAGTGACACCTTCGTACACACTACGTCTCAATACACACATTTATAATCTAAAACAATATAAAGCTTTTGTGACGCATCTCATTACGAATATTTTAGTATTCAGAAATTCAGTGTTTCATTTTTCATTGGGTTTAGATTTAATTAAAAGTTCATGCATGAGAAGTACATAGATTTCTTAACAAATTCTAATTTCTCTTTTCAGAGAGACACAAACTTCGTAAAATCACCATTTATCGTGTCTTAAGGACATCTTCACAGTCACTTTATTGTGTAGTATTAAATGCAATTAAATGATTTTAACCACAGGTTGTTATTTAGCTGTTGTTGGTTAGCCGATCAGCCCACCCTGATCGAGCAAGCCGGCAGCACGCAGGTAACCGATCGCCCTCTCCGGAGTGGACTAGAGGTTCAGCGCACTAGTGATGTTGTGTTGTGTTCTATGTTGTGCTAGGGTGTTATTTAGTTTTTATATGTTTTTGAAATTTAGATAACTTTTGTGGATTTTCTTTTAAACTCTTTTTAGCATTGCTTATTTATTCTTTCAACTAATAAATAATTTTTCATTTCAGTCCGCTCTTTGCCTTATCGTCATCGTTATTTTGTGTGTCTTTAGTCAGCCTACTTCAAGCAACCCAGACCCAGGAGGACATCATAAAGGCTGGCATAAGGGGCATGGACATGGTGGTCATGGAAAAGGTCATGGTCATGGCCATGGGCATGGAAAAGGTCATGGCCATGGGCATGGAAAAGGTCATGGACATGGGCATGGAAAAGGTTGGCATCACTGAGACCATGGACATGATCATCATCACTGTCATACATATTTAGTTTCTTTAAAATAAGAACGTACAAAATTCAAATAAATTATTTATCTATTTCCTTCTTTTATTTTTCTTTCGTCCCAAACGAAGAGAGAGAGAGAGAGAGAGAGAGAGAGAGAGAGAGAGAGAGAGAGAGAGAGAGAGAGAGAGAGAGAGAGAGAGAGAGAGAGAGAGAGGAGGAGGAGGAGGAGGAGGAGGAGGAGGAGGAGGACCTCAAAAGGCCTTGCGACCCATACCGAGGAGGTAACAATGGCAACGGGTGCCAGGAAAAAATTCTGTCACCCTCAAATAGAATGCAAAATAGTGTGCAAGATTCGGTCTAACCTTTTCTTGAACTGATCCACAGAAGAACTGTTCACAACTTCTGAAGGTAGCCTGTTCCACGTGTCAGAGATCTTGGTAAAGTAATTCCCACACACATTAGTGCTAAACCGTTTCAAATCCAACTTCCAACCATTGTTGCGAGTTGGGTTATCATTTAAACCAAACATGCTTCTAAAATTGACAGTGTTGAACCCGCGTAAGAGCTTTAAAACCTCGATGAGTTGACCGCGCAGCCTCCGAGTTTTCAGCGAAAACAAATTCAGGGCGCGTAAGCGTCGATTGTAACCCATATGCCTAACGGAAGAGATTAACTTTGTGGCCATCGCCTGGACTCGCTCCAACCTGTCAATATCTTTCCTGAGAGTTGGGAACAGAACTACACAGCATACTCCAGGTGCGGCCGAACCAGGGAATCGTACAGAGAGAGCACAATCTCCTTGTTCCGAAATCGAAATTGCCTCCTGATATAACCCAACAGCTTCTGGGCTTTCTTTTCCCCCTCTACGCACTGTTTCGTAAACTTAAGGTCGCTGATAAAAATAATTAGCACACCCAAGTCAGTGACCTCGATATTACTCCCCAACATGAAGTAGTCCGACTTGGGATTGGCGTAGCCAATGTGCATCACCTTGCATTTACCCAAGTTAAACGGCATTTGTCATTTTTCGGACCACTCTCCTATCCTACCTAGGTCCGCACGCAGTTGCTCGATCGCCTCGGGTATCCCAACATTGGCCCCAATCTTCGTGCCATCAGCGAATTTGGCGATCCTACTGACGATGCCACCGTCGATATCATTTATGTAAATGATAAACAACAGTGGCCCCCAAAACGGAACCCTGAGAAACTCCGCTAATAACCGAGGCCCAACCCGAGCTAGCCCCTTTAATTACAACCCTCTGCCGCCTATTCTTCAGCCAGTTTCCAATCCAGCTACCTACTTCCCCACCGATACCCAGCGCGCGCACTTTGGCCATTAGCCGGCGGTGAGGTACCTTATCAAAGGCTTTCTGAAAGTCGAGATAAAGTATATCAATCGCCCTACTCTTATCGTACTCACTCCACATGACGTGGAAAAAGTCGAGCAAGTTGGTGAGACACGACCTATGCCGCCTAAATCCATGTTGGGCAGCTTGTGCGAATCCAAATGGTCAACGATCCTATCCGCTATTATTCCCTCTAACAATTTACCTACAACCGAAGTGAGACTAATGGGACGATAGTTCCCTGGACTTTCGTGATCCCCTTTCTTAAAGATAGGAGTCACGTTGGCTTCCCTCCAGTCACCAGGCACCTGGCCCGTCTCCAACGATTTGATGAAGACTGTAGCAGGTGGGGAGCCACCTGGTGGCGCACTTCCAGCAAGACTCTGGGGAGGAACTGGTCTGGCCCAGAGCCTTAAACGCGCTCAGTTTGTCTATTCTATCGGCAACGACTGTCGCGGTACACCGAACACTATCCAGGCCAGCACCTTTGTGCCTGACGCCTAGCTCGGGGATGACGCGGGTGTCCTCCCTGGTGAACACTCCCGCAAAGTACTCATTCAGCACATTAGCGATGTCCGCGTCGGACGTCCGCAGCGCGCCGCTGGGCTTTCCACTATTAACATAAATGAAAAACTCCTTAGGGTGTCCCTTGCAGAGGCTTGCCACCCGGAGTTCTTCGTTACGTTTGGCTAGCCTAAATTTCGCCTTCACTTCCCTACACAGGAGGACATACGCCTCAGTGTTCTCATGGGAATGATTGGCTTTCGCCCTCCTATACGCAGCTTACCTATTTCGGATAGCCGAAGCGATGTCACGACTGAACTACTCAGACTGCGTTAGAGCAGGGGTGACCGGTTTTGAGGGTATGTCAGCAAACTGCAGCACCATAAACTGGTCCCGGAATACACTCCAAACTCCCTCAATATCGCCGCCGACCTCTAACCCCATCTCACCTACACTATGCCGGAGGTCAACAAAGTCCGCCCACCGTAGATCGAGCTTACTGCCTGTCGAGTTACTACGCTTCACCAGAGGAACGCAGACACAGAACCTAATCAGACCGTGATCACTCCCGCCCAACGATTCGTCAACGGTGAGGCCAGTGACGAGGTTGTCTTCGGTCGTGAATAATAAGTCTAGAACGCTTTCGCCTCATTTAGGCCCATTGATCACTGAGTCAGGAAGTTATCAGCAAAGTCAACTAGCCTTCTCCCTTCGGCATCAGCAGTCCTGTCTTCCCAGTTTATGCCGCGACAGTTGAAGTCTCTCAAAACTACACACACACACACCTTGTCCCTCAACAGGCTACGGAGTTCGGTGTACAGGGTTGTATCCTCCTCGAGGAGGAGATGCGGAGGTCTGTACACCAAGATTAACCTATAGTTCGTTCGTCCCAGGTTCAGATCGACGCCAAGCAGCTCCCGTTCCGATCGGAACTGGCAGTCAACCGGAGTCAACGTACATTAGTACCCCTCCCCCCTTCCCACGGGTGCGGTCCTTGTGACACATTCTATACCCGGGAATCTCGAACTCCCGAACGTAGTCCTTACGATCAGTATGAATCGAGGACTCGGTGATAGCAACGATATCCTGATGCTAAGAGCGCCCGTAGCTCGCAAAACTTATTCCTAATCGACCTGGCATTAAAAAGCACTGCAGAGGCAGTGGCGTATTAATGGGGGCCAGGCCCCAGTGCCCAGCTGTTTTAGAGGCCGATATTCATAATATCAATGATAAATTTGGAATGCTCAACAACTAACTTCAGAGGAAGCATCAAAAGCAACAAAAAATCTGGCTAGTCCATTACCCAAATGATTTTGAGGACAGCTTCCCATTTGAGTTTCAGCATTTTGTACTGTTTGTCAAACAAAATGCTTTAGCTGACACTCGCCCATTAGGAGTACTACAGGAAATTCACAAACTGAGGGCTGTTTTCCTAAATGCTTTCATTGCTTATCGCATTTATCTATGTTTGATGATGTCAAATGCAACTGCGGAGCGTTCGTTTACTATTTGAGCATGATTAAAAATGTTAAACGTCAAATGCTAACCTAAAAAAAAATTGCAAAGACTGTCATTGTTATGCATAGAAAAGAATATTTTGCAGAATTTAAATACTGTCAAAAAGAGACCAGGTTCTTAATCTATGATTGGAATTTAAAAATTACATTTAGTGGTTAGGATGAAGAAAATATATAAAAAGAAATTTACATTATATTTATAATGAAAACTAAGTTACTTAATTAAATGGGTATGACATCGGATATATAATTAAACTATAAAAAAATTAACTTATATGAAGGGTTAAAGTGACTGAATGAAATGGACTAAACATAAATGACAAAGAAAAGATAAATGATATATATATATATATATATATATATATATATATATATGGGCCGGAAAGCTTATTGTTCAAGTTAGGAATATGGTGGATGCCGAGATGTATCCGACAGCCTCCAAGAGTCTCTCTCTTAGTGAATTATTAACAAAACGTTTTTTCTTTCTTCGCCGATGTGGTATCGGAGAGTACCAGCATTCAGGAAGAACCTTTTTAAGAATACAAATTATGAATACAAGATATATATACTAAAATTGAAGACATTTACATTACATAATTAAACAAAAAGAATCGCAATAATACAAATATTAAAACATCAACTTCTAAACAATATAATAAAAGTTACAAAACAAATAGGGCTGTACTCAGCAGGAGGTAATGTATCTCTAACAGAAGTGAGGTTAGAGACGACTTGTCATACAAATCACATCGCTTTTTAGGAAACGAACGTATTAACACATTCTGATCGTTTAGAAAGGGTCAATGTGGGTGTAGAAATGTAATTTTATAAGGAGTAATCCTAATCAAGAAGAGTATCTTTTTGACAAATACTGAGCTTGTGATTGGAAAATTTAATGATATGAAGCAGCTCAAAAAACTTTTGTATACTGGTGGTAGCTGATTTTGTGACCAACTTTGGTAGATTAATAGTGGACTTGTAGTTGAGTAATTGGTTTGGTGTAATTGTAGCAGCTTGGTATTTGTGTAAAACTTGCATTATTTGATTTAGAAATATATGGTTTTATTAATTTACAGGACTCGAAGATTTGTCTTGTTGAGGGACCCCAAGAATATTTTGGCCCCAGGGCCCAAAAATCCTTAATACGACACTGCACAGAGGGAGCCTTCCCCATTCTGACCGCCCCCTAGCACGACCCGTTTCCCGAACAGCCAGGGCTGTCGGGAGTTGAAGAGCCCCTCACCAACGAGGGGCAACTTCCGCAGGAGCCTGAGCCCCTTCCAACGGGGAAGGAGGGTCACCCATCTGTACATGGACGCATCCTTCAGTTGAATGTACGTCCACCAGCGGCTCAAGATCATCTCTCCCCGGTGGGGGCCCGTCATCCATCACCGGGCTTGACTTCACCATAGGGTATAGGTGCCGGTCGAGCAGCGCGCCAAACACACCTTTACCCTTGACATTGAGGTTGACACCATCCCTCTGATAAAGGTCCCACCTACCCGAAAACGCGTCGAAGGGGTAAACAAACCTCACGCCCAGTGGGACGCACAAGTCTTGCATCCTCTCGTTGATGCCAATGACCTTACTGAGCGCGTGGTCACTGGCATTCATCCGCGGTAAAATACTCATCAACATACCCCTGTCTGTCTTAAGTTTCAGATCATCCACAAGAGACATGATCTCGGTGATGATTCCTTCGTCCCTTCTGTCGAACCTACCCTACCGCATTTGAGGAACAGATCGTTGCCACCGAAAGAGAGAGAGAGAGAGAGAGAGAGAGAGAGAGAGAGAGAGAGAGAGAGAGAGAGAGAGAGAGAGAGAGAGAGAGAGAGTTACAAGGAAAAGAAGTACCTCAAAAGGCCTTGCGGCCCATACCGAGGAGGTACCAATGGCAACGGGTGCCACGGAAAATTTTCTACACACTCAAATAGTGTGCAAAATTTGGTCTAACCTTTTCTTGAACTGATCCACAGAGGAACTGTTCACAACTTCCGAAGGTAACCTGTTCCATGTGTCACAGATCTTATACGTAAAGTAATTCCCACACACACTAATCCTAAACCGTTTCAAATCCAACTTCCAACCATTGTTGCGAGTTGGGTTATCATTTAAACTAAACATACTTCTAAAATCGACATCGTTGAACCCGCGTAAGAGCTTGAAAACCTCGATCAGTTGACCGCGCAGCCTCCGAGTTTCAAGCGAAAACAAGTTCAGGGCGCGTAACCGTCGATTGTAGCCCATATGCCTAACGGAAGGGATTAACTTTGTGGCCCTCGCCTGCACTCGCTCCAGCTTCTCAATATCTTTCCTGAGGGTGGGCGACCAGAACTGCACAGCATACTCCAGGTGCGGCCGAACAAGGGAATTGTACAGTGAGAGCACAATCTCCTTGTTCCGAAACTGAAATTGCCTCCTGATATAACCCAATAGTTTCTGGGCTTTCTTTTCCACCTCTACACACAGTTTCGTAAACTTAAGGTCGCTGCTAATTAGCACACCCAAGTCCTTTTCTAAATCAGTCACCTCGATATTACTACCCAACATCGAGTAGTCCGACTTGGGATTGGCGTAGCCAACTTTGCATTTACCCAAGTTAAACGGCATTTGCCATTTTTCGGACCACTCTCCTATCCTACCTAGGTCCGCACGCAGTTCCTCGATCACTTCGGGCGTCCCAACATTGGCCCCAAGCTTGGTGTCATCAGCGAATTTGGCGATCCGACTGACGATGCCACCGTCGATATCATTTATGTAAATGATAAACAACAGTGGCCCCAAAACGGAACCCTGAGGAACCCCACTAGTGACCGAGGCCCAACCCGAACTAGCCCCTTTAATTATCACCCTCTGCCGCCTATTCCTCAGCCAGTTTTCAATCCACCTACCTATTTCCCCACCGATACCCAGCGCGCGCACTTTCGCCATTAGCCGGCGGTGAGGTACTTTATCAAAGGCTTTCTGAAAGTCGAGATAAAGTATATCAATCGCCCTACTCTTATCGTACTCACTCAACATGACGTGGAAAAACTCGAGGAAGTTGGTGAGACACGACCTATGCCGTCTAAACCCATGTTAGGAGTCCCCAAGCAGCTTGTAGGAATCCAAATGGTCAACGATCCTATCAGCTATTATCCCTTCTAATAATTTACCTACAACTGAAGTGAGACTAATGGGACGATAGTTCCCTGGACTTTCGTGATCCCCTTTCTTAAAGATAGGGGTCACGTTGGCTTCCCTCCAGTCACCAGGCACCTGGCCCATCTCCAACGATTTGTTGAAGACTGTAGCAGGTGGGGAGCCACCTGGTGGCGCACTTCCAGCAAGACTCTGGGGAGAAACTGGTCTGGCCCAGGAGCCTTAAACGCGCTGTTTGTCTATTCTATCAGCAACGACTGTCGCGGTACACCTAACACTATCCAGGCCAGCACCTTCGTGCCTCACGCCTGGCTCGGGGATGACGCGGGTATCCTCCCTGGTGAACACTCCCGCAAAGTACTCATTAAGCACATTAGCGATGTCCGCAGAACGCCGCTTCCGTCCTTTAACGGTCCTATCATGCTTCTAATGGGCTTTCTACTATTAACATAACTGAAGAATTCCTTAGGGTTCCCCGTGCAGAGGCTTGCCACCCGTAGTTCTTCGTTACGTTTCGCTAGCCTAACCTTCGCCTTCACTTCCCTACACAGGCGGACATACGCTTCAGTGTTCTCGTGGGAACGATTGGCCTTTGCCCTCCTATACGCTACTTTCCTATTTCGGATAGCCGAAGCGATGTCACGACTGAACCACTTAGGCTGCGTTGAAGCAGGGGTGACCGGTTTTGAGGGTATGGCAGCAGACTGCAGCACCATAAACTCGTCCCGGAATGCACTCCACACTCCCTCAACATCACCGCCAACCTCTAACCCCATCTCTCCTACGCTATCCCTGAGGCTAACAAAGTTCGCCCGCCGGAGATCGAGCTTACTGCCTCTCGAGTTACTACGTTTCACCCGAGGGACGCACACACGAAACCTAATGAGAGAGAGAGAGAGAGAGAGAGAGAGAGAGAGAGAGAGAGAGAGAGAGAGAGAGAGAGAATCACATCAATGATATGACTAAAAACGTCTGTTTTATTCTCCTAGAGATCAAATACAATAACAGAGTCCTTCTGCATATGTTAAATAGTGAAGAAATATTTTACTTTATTTCATTTTAATTTGTCGTCTTAAATTACTTTTCCTTTAATGACTAATCAACTGTGGATAAAGAAATTGTTTGTTGATTTAGGAAATTTATCTTAAATATCATTTACTACAGTAACGTACAAGTAACCTCATCATGCAAACAACTAATAGGATATATACTGAGGACATTCAGAACTAGGGACAGTATGACCATGCTTACCCTGTGGAAATCACTTGTCCTTCCACGCATTGACTACTGCTCTCAATTATGGTTTCCCCACAAACAGAATGAATTGCAAAAAATTGAGGGCCTACAAAGAACCTTTACCTCGTATATTAAACAACCTGATGGGCAACAGGTGAGTAAAAACAAATTAAACTACTGGGATAGGCTTAGAGGCCTCAACCTTTATTCCATAGAGAGAAGGTTTGAGAGATACATCCTAATCTACACCTGGAAAATTCTAGAAGGGCTTTTAGTTGCCCCCAATACTGAACCAATTGTGCCCACCTTAACAAGAACTGTCAGAATGTGTAAAAAATATCACCTCCCACCAAACAGTCTGAGAAGGATTCAAACCCTTCAATATAATAGTATCTCTAGGCAGGGTTCTCGCCTGTTCAACTCCTTGTCTCAGTACCTTAGAGATATAAGTGCAGTCCCAGTAGATACTTTTAAAAACCACTTGGACATGTTTTTAGCCAACATACCCGACCAACCCACAGTGTCAGGGTATTCCTCTGCCAGACCAGCCCCCACAAATTCAATAGGGGACCAAATCGTATGGCAGGAGCAAGAGAAAAGAAGGGTGGCGACCCCGTCGTGGCCCCGCCTCAGGAGGCGCTGAGTGGACTTCGTGGGAGCAGCGCACCCTTGAGGCAGAAGCGCTTTAAGGTAAACAGTAAAATTAATGATTAAAATTATTATTCCTCTTATTAATAATAATTAAGTGTGATCAAAGGACTTAAAATATACGAAGAAACTAAATAAAATAATTAATAATTGAAAAGCGATGTTAAATTGAATTTCTGTTTTTCTTTTTCCTACAAAAAAAAGCTACGAGTAAACGTTTCTTTCCGACCAATCATAATTGTTTCTTATACAAGACCTCTCGTGTCTCCACTCTCGAAATTCGTTGGAATATGTAACAAACACTTTTTGTTAACAAATACAACCACTTTCCTGTATGTAGTCTGTTCTTAAAGACTTTTTTTTTTTAAATTTTCAAAAGACCTCGCCATCGTGAAAGTCCGCCATCGTAACTACTAAGCACCGCCCACCACCACTTTTCATATGCCCAACTAAAATAAAGTTATGGTTACAGTTTCCATGTCAAAGATCATTATCTTTCTTTCTAATATTATAAAGCTTTTTTGAGTAACAAACTTTCTAATTTTATCAGTTCTTTATGAATTGATATACAGGGTGTTCTAAAATTACCTAATAAACTTTTATATGTCTGTCAGTCAGTAGTCGGACGTTGTGCACAATGTGTTCAAGTTGAAGGAAGACACTTTGAGCATCTAAAATAAACAATAGTGTTGCTTTTCTTATTGTTGCTATATTTGAAATAAAACTGTTAAATATCGCATAATTTTTGTTAAGATATTGCAGTCATATAAAGGTTTACTGCGTAATTTTAGAACACCCTGTATAATGAAGAAAAAAAAGGATACAAAATTTTTTCCTTTGGTAACTGTAATTATGAATGAGAAAATGGCAAAATGGGAAGAACACTTTGAACATTGCCTGATAGAGGTTACAGGGAAATTGGTGAAGTCCCTTAATATCATATGAATTTATAAATGTTTACAATCACATTATTATTATTATTAACTCTAATTAAATAAATTTCGAGGTAAAATTAGACGAAATATATGTTTAACTTTACATAAATTAAAGGCGATTCTTTATTTAAAATAAACGCACACTTTTTACACATTCACTTTCTAGAATCAAATTTGATCGAGTGACTGATTATAGTTATTCTTGGATGAATTAAATAAATAAAAAACCCTAATTTTTAACAACTTTTCGATATAGAAAAATATTATCCCCATTGGATCGAGAAGACCATAAAATCGACACCCTAAAAACTAACTTAACCTAACCTAACCTAGCCTAACCTGTGCTAACCCAACTTAATCGAATCCACAATATAGAATATCAAGTCGATCCGATGTCGTAATCCCGAAAATAACTCTTAGATTTAAATACGTGATTAGAATTTAAGGAAAAAAAACTTCGATGTCAAATTAAATGAATTGTAAGTCAAGCGAAACACCAGCGTGACAAAATAACAAAAACTCTTTCTTGACAGGTTAATGACACGTCCCATAATTTTTCTACATTTATTTCAATGGGAGCGATGCATTATGAAGTAACATCACCAAACAGTTATCAAAATTTTTTTGCCGAGTCACTCAACGAAATTGATTCGAGGAAATCGTGAAAACTGAAATGACGGATTTCATGTTTATTATTACTTTGGTGCGTCTCCATACATGCTCGAGACACGTCAATAACATGTTATAACACTCTCATAACACTTCGTTACGTGGTCATTCTAAAAATAACACGTTATATTCATACCTTTCGTATATAATTCATCAGACGAAGAGCCAAAATTCCTAATATACAGTATATACTCACTATGGTCGGGTTTTAACAACTATCCAGTGTCGACTTGGGTTCGACCCCTCTTCAGCATTCTGCCTCATTTTGGGATTTTTGTTGAAGGAGAGAGTTGCTTTCAATTCTCATCCGGGCGTCATAACCAGTTACGCATCTTTGGTCAGAGATTTTACACAGGAGCCTGTCAAATTGGGGTTTGAAGGTAATTAGAGTGATGTACCGGAGGTTCCGTTCCTCATATATATGTGTGTGTGTGTGTGTGTGTGTGTAAAAATGAATAATTCCTATATTCATATATTCTCGTTTTCATTCATATAATTCTTATATTCATTCGTATATTTATATAATCCTTATATTCTTATATATATTTATATTCATATATTCATTTTGACATATAGAGTCCAAATTCGCATAACGCTGACATGAGTTTGGATAAATTTTTGATTTGTTTTCTATTTTACGTTTGCTGAATAATTGGTGAAGTATTTCTTTTTAAATTACTTAATAATTTCTTTAGATTTAGCTTAATAATGTAATCTTGTTAAATTCTGCAATGTTCATTTTCTGTACACATTCTCTCTTCGTTGTAAAAGATGAAGTCATGTCTTGCTTAGCGTTTAAGTTTTAAATCTGAAGCATTTAATTTTTGCTCATATGCATGTTTAATTGTAATTCATAATAAAATGCATATTTCAATTTCCATTTTTAGTTAACTCGGCAGATGATGATAACATCAGATCTGTCAATATGCGGTTTAAAATAAAAATATGGCTTCATCTTCAAATATCTTGCTTATCTGTCTAGACATTAATACAGCTAAAATATTTACCTTATCTTAAAATATTTTGCAAAATAATTCAGCCTATTGCGAATAACAAACAAAACAGGTCAACATTAAATAATAATGATGTCACCAAAAAATTGCCTATATAAAGTTAAATAATTTTTCAAATATTCATTCTGATTGTCTGATCTAACTTAGAGGGTGAGCATTACCTGTAACATTTTAGCAGTAAACTACAGTAAGAGAATATCTTCGTCTTCTCTTTCGACCTTGCTCTCTTCAGAGAACTTAGTCTTAAATAGAGAAAAATAATTTTCCGATACGTTACAAGAAGAATCGGGAAACTTTCAGAGAATTTAGTAAGCTCCACAGAATCCTCCGATCCACTACAAGAAGAAATCGGAGAGTAGTATAAGAGAAACTTCTGCGCTTCCCTATACGGTACCAGATACTCCAGAGTAACAAATCCGTTGCTGCCATCTAACCAGAACCCCCCGTCAACTTCGAACCGCCCAAGGCCATAGACGGAGGGGTTAACATATATATATATATATTTTTTTCTTTTATTTATTTTACCGCCGATTCATACCTAGTGTGGTACATATCTCAGCGAGGCAGTGGGTGAGTGGTGTTATGAGGTAACCACCTGGGAATCGAACCCGGGATCTTCCGATTGCCGGTCAGATATGATAACCACTACACCATGGTCCTCAGTCGATCAGAAGTCGTAATTCTCCTACATACGCGCAGAAACCAATGCCCCGAGGGGGCACCTCCCGCATGCCGTATCTATATATACACATTTCAACTGCAAAGAACACGCAGTATAAATAACGTAAAGAACGACGCTTGTATAGAACATTCCGCGCAAGATGAGAAGAGAACGAACAAGTGAAAAAATGAGGTAACCACCCGGGAATCGAACCCGGGATCTTCCGATTGCCGGTCAGATATGATAACCACTACACTAGTTGAAATGTATATATAGATACGGCATGCGAGAGGTGCCGTTCAAATGTAGGTCCTATTCACTTTGTAAAATCTGAAGAGGTTGAAAAAAGTGATTCTTTAGGTAGACTTGAGTTGGATATATATATATATATATATATATAATGAAAATAACCACGACGGAAAATTAAAACACGAAACCACTCAAGCGCTTTCGTCTTATGCATCCTCAGGAACACTCCTTAGACGAAAGCCTTCAGCACTATTTCCTGTTTTAATTTTCCTTCGTAATTATTTCCATCATAAATAGTATTCACGTGTTACTTTCGTGAAATAATTTTCATATACAGTATATACAGGGTGTTTATAAAGTCCCTATCTATTTCAGTGAAAACGTAACAAAAAGGGTAAAATTCAATAACAATATAATAGAAGGCATACATTTAATGAATACTTAAGCATATGATTCTACATGACCACTATCAGTATCTCTACAGAGTTCGAATCTGTCAGCAGTATTGCGGAACACATTTTGGAGCATGACAGGGGTTACTTTTGTAACTGCTGTTACGATACGAGCACGTAAATGTCCCAGTTTCATTCAGATGACATTTTAAACACCGTCGTCTTTCAACAAGATGAGACACCTTGTTCGGGAGTACCTAAAGGCTTAGACCTACAGTTTAACGTGGAATCCAAACCACGCCCCACCAGCAGCCCAGCGACTTAATCATTAGGCCACCTAGGGTACCCATTTATCTACCAACCACTTTATTATGTGGAAGGATGAACAGCTTGGTTTTGTTGCACGCCGGCTGCCGTCACCGGGTCTCGATCCCGGGGCCGATGGATATATATATATGTGTGTGTGTGTGTGTGTGTGTGTGTGTGTGTGTGTGTGTGTGTTGTTTGAAAGCTGAAAAATATAGTTTTGAAATTCAATTATAATTTTATAAGATTGACTGAAAACTCGATATAATTTACAGATTTCCTTCATAGAGTAAAACTAAATTTAATAAAGACAAAGTACTTTATTGTGGTCACTTCTTTGTTTACATTAAAAAATGTGAAGAAATGAGAAAATGAGATCAAACAGTATGATTGTATTTCTTGCATCAAAACATCTCTGCGTTTCATAATCACCGAGTCATTCTAACCTTGAACAAATGTAGGTAAAAACCTACAAATGAAACAATGGTTCGTGCCCCCTTTTAAAGCTTAAATGAAAGTGCAAAATTATAGTAGTAGATTTCGTTATTACGAAAGAACTTGGGCGTATTTATAAGAGATGTTTGACAGCGATTTAGTAGAACCTTCTTGAATTTCATTCGTAGAGGAAAGATCAGAAGAATCACAGCAGTTACGGGAAAATGAAGCTCCTATTTCATTTGGTGAGTTATACAAAACGATATTAAAACCCTCAAACTTTAGACGTTTTGTTTGTCTTGGGTTGTTTAACTTCCTTCGCAACATCTAAAATTATATGATGAAGGGAACCTACAGTTTTACATGATCGAACGCTAGGTATTTCACACGCATATTTGCTATTTGAAATATGATAAAGTTTCTTTGGCCTATTCTATTCCAAATAGTTCAGCATTCAGTGAACTCCAAAACTTTCATAGTTCTGAAATATAGCCAATAAATGTGAAGCCAATAACCTAATACTTGAAGGGAGCAATTGAATTAATAGCTACGGTGTTCGAAGTGTAGATTTTATTAAGACAATTTCTTAACGAAAAATAAAAGCCTAAAATCATCTTTGATCATATGCTTGACTCTTTTGGACATCTTAACGAACATTTTACCATCGTGTCAGTATCAGTGCAATTAAGTTATTCTCAATGCAATTTGGCGGCGAATTAATCATTTAGCTTTTATATTTTTGGAATTTAGATATTTCATGGATTTTCTTTTAAACTCCTTCTTAATAATGTTTATTTTTTCTTTAAACTAATAAATAACTTCATTTCAGTCTGCTCTTTGCCTTATCGCCATCGTTATCTTGTGTGTTCTTAGTCAGCCTACTTCAGGCAACCCAATCCCAGGAGGACATCATAAAGGTTGGCATAAAGGGCATGGGCATGGGCATGGAAAAGGGCATGGGCATGGAAAAGGACATGGGCATGGAAAAGGACATGGACATGGAAAAGGTCATGGGCATGGCCACGGACATGGACATGGAAAAGGCTGGCATCACTGAGACCACGAGCATGATGATCATCACCAGACATGAAGATTTAATTTCTTCTTAAAAATAAGAACGTACAAAATTCAAATAAAATATTTATCCATTTCCAATTTTTACTTTTTCTTCATCCCAAACAAGAGAGAATCACATGAATGATAAAAGATTAAAAACATCTGTTTTGTTCTTCTCTATATAAACTAAATGCAATTATTGAATTTTCCTACATTTGTAAAGAACAATAATAAAGATTCATTATTCAAATGTTGAGTTTTATAGTTGTGTAGTGTAAAATCTACCCAAGAAATGGGCATAATAATTATTATGTAACATGTCAAAAGTATTACGAGAATTAAGGAGGAATGTCCAGCGAGTTTCTGGATAAAAATTTTCAGATAGCACAATTATACTCTCATCGGCGTAACGTTAAAAAAAAAAATTATCCTGCGTTGAGATTACAGGAAATGATAAAGGCTTAATATTTTTAAAATGCTACTTTAGACTCACCACAACAGGATCAATAGACACACCGAGCAGCTAGTGAGTCTGCCAGTAAATCTAGTTTGACGTTTGTAGAGGTACAGCCAAGTGGGAGAAATTGCCACAGGAAGAACTTGCTGACTGACTGCAAAGATCGCTAACTGGTACATAGTGGAAAGGACAGGGGAGTCTTCTCGGAAAGACCCTCAAGTAGAACAATCACCCTGAAGTTTATTATACCAGGAATACATACAGGGTGTTTCACAACCGGTCTGCCATACTTTGGGGGGTGATATCGAGTAAAAGAGTTAATACAAAATAGGTGCTACTGGATGTTTAAGATGTTCAAACAACAAATCCCTACTTTTGTGAAATTCGATAGATGGCAGCACTGGTGGTAGTTTCGGTTAACGAAGTTACCACTACTAATCCCGTTTTTTTCTTTCACTTGGTTCTGATCTGTGGTACGAGATACTGTATTGCGCTAAGGTGAACACTCAAAATAAATCAACAGTTCACACCCGCTGAATACGCTGATATCCATTTCATTTATGGATTCTGTGATGGGAACAGCAGAGCGGCAGTTGAGGAATATCGAAGACATTTTCAGAACCGCCGAATACCGAACAGACAAGTGTTTAGTGACACGCAACAGAGATTAAGGGAAACGGACAATTGTTTCACGTAACCAAGAACATGTAGCACGACGGCCCGTTGCTGTGGAGGAGCGCATACTGGACCTAGTACAACGTAACCCAACTACCAGTGTTTGAAGGATTTCTAGACGAATTGGTGAATCCGCATCGCGTGTATGGCGAACCATACATGATGAGGGTTTGTATCCCTATCATCTGCAACGTGTGCAAGCTCTTCAACCGGATGATTACGATAAACGTGTTCAATTTTGCCAGTGGATGGTTATGCATCGCCAAATTCTTAATCGTATACTGTTTAGTGATGAAGCACAATTCATCCAGGATGGAATTAACAATAGACGAAATTCTCACCCGTGGTCCGCCGATAATCCCCACGGTATCATTGGAGGAAACTTTCAACATCGATTCTCGGTGAACGTTTGGTGCGGTGTAATTGGAGACCAGCCAATTGGACCGTTCGTTTCGGAACAACGATTAATTGCTATATTAATCTGAACTTCTTGACGAATGAATTGCCGCTTTTGATGGAGAACGTGCCCTTGGAGACAGGGCGCAGGATGTTCTTTCAGCACGATGGAACGCCACCACATTTTGGTCGTCATGTTACGGATTACTTGAATCACCGGTACAGGAATCGTCGGATTGGTCGTGCTGGTCCAATATCGTGGCCCCCGAGAACTCCGGACCTAACCCCTTTAGATTTCTTTTTATGGGCCTTATGAAAGAGATGGTCTACAAGACCAAAATACAAACGAGAGAGGAACTCTTGCGTCAGATTATGGATGCCGATGCTTACATACGAAAACACCCCGAAATGATTCAATGGTCAGTGGAATCTTGTTTGGAACGAGCAAGGCTGTACAATTAGGGTGGCCCACTTTTCAATTTTTTTTTAAAAGTATAGGTTATCGTGGTTTTTCCCATTATTTGGCACTATACTAGCACATTGGTACAATTTTTACAAAAATTGATCAATATTTAGGGGTCTCGCATCGACCTTGAAATTACGAGTTTTTTTTTTTAAAATGCGTACTTTTTAACTTTTTACTGAGTCAAGATAAATCATTAAGTAGGAATGTTTTCTGAATCCTCTTGATGAGAGAAGTCGTTTGGTGTGCCTTCCAATGTCATACGACTAACGGTTTAAAAGTTGTGCCTGTACACAGGTAATACCAATGTGCTAGTATAGTGCCAAATAATGGGAAAAACCACGATCACCTATACTTTTCAAAAAAATCAGCAAATAGCAGACAAATAAGGAAGAAAGAAACAATAACTTAATCACTTTTGCATTGTATTGACCACTATCACACGTCACTGGCTGCAACGTTGTCCCTCTGCGCGGTCATCGTGGCGAGTGATGACTTCTTGAAGTCGCCGAGCTCTTTCCGGTTCTTTTCCACCACTTGCAGAAGATCCTGCAGCTGTGCCTCGTCCTTTGTGACCGTGTTCGCATAGTCTTGTATCAGTTGGACTCCTCTTTCAGCGACGTCATTGGTGACCTGGAGATTAGAGATCACATCCTTCAGACGACAAAAGTCCTCGTTCTCGTCCCACTTATCAGTTGGCAGGGTGAGCCACGAAGACCCATACATCTTCAGACCTGCAAATAAGAACCAGGAGGACTCGTCGATCAGGTCGGGGAGTAGCGTCATCTCGTCGACTGAGACGTTCTCGTATGTGAAGTCTTTGGGTACAGGGAGGTGGGACAGCTTCTCTGCCATCTGTTGCTTCACAGTGCCATCCACCTTGTTGCTGCATAGAGCGAAGATGACGGTCTGAGGCCTCAGATACCAGAAGTGCCGCCTCATCACTGCCAGTGACGCTTCTGCCACCTCGCGGTCCACTGCCCTATACCTCAGAAAACGCTGGTATAGTACCAGGTCATTCAACGGCGCATCAGCTGCTACAGGGGCCGCCAACCAAGCTGGTACGTACAGAAGAGCGATGAACACCACGATCCTGTGGTTTGTCGACCAGCTCGGCGTCGAGCTCCAGCTGCCTACTGAACATCAGCAGTTTTGTGTAGTAGATGACCTGAAACAGAATAGGCACCATTGTAAGTAAGACAGGTTTATTGTTACCAATTACTTTGTTTGCGTTATAATGAAATGTTTATCTTTGAATAACATTTAAACTTATCTCTAGATTATTTTTGTTTGAAAATACTAACTTTAGCCATCCATCTTGCGTGGTGGTAGGCTCCTGGGCGCATGAGGTGAATGCCACGGCGTGGTTGTGTCCCGAGTACCAGGAGCGTGATCTCTGCCACTTCCCGGTAATCGTCTCTGACGAAACCAGAAGCTGTGCTCAGGAAGCTGACCGCCGCGTCCCGGAGTTCTATTAGCCACGTACTCTCCGCCAGATTCTCGACCTGCAGCTTGCAGTAGGTCGAGAGATCGAGCTCGTCCCATCTTCAAAAATAATAAACAAGAAAATTGTGTGAGAAAACTCTGAAGTTCCGGTTTGGCTTGCTGTTTTATAAACTAGTGGAATATCATGTGTGTCCTAACTTTACCTTGCACAAAAAATGAACTAACCTTCTCTTCAACTGCTGAAACAAAGGATCAGTTGGTGCCGTAGTCCTTCCGAGCAGGGTGACGGCTACTGCCCCCACGATAAGCTCTAGGACGTGATGACGGCATCCCAGCTGGAGTAGCGGTCGCCCGAGCATGTTTTCCAGCCGGACAACTGCACCCTGCACCCTCCCCGTGTTGGTGGAAGTGGTGTCGAAGCAGAGTCCGATGACGCTCTCCTCACATCCCCAATCTTCGAGAGCATGTATGGTTGCCCGCGCCTGCGACAGTCCGGTGCCGTCAGCAACAGCTGGGACTGACAGCAACTTTCCTTCTGTGCAATGAGGAGCCCCGGAGATGAGAATTGCTTGGCGGTGCTCCGCCGTTCCAAGGAAGTTCTGAAACACATGCCATATATTTCAATTTCATGGTTGTAAAGTAACCTATTTTTGTTCACATTCAGTTCTCTTTTTAATTGACATTATGCTTCATGAATCTCATTACTAAATTGATAGCTATGAAAACTTAATCAACTGACCTTGACCATTTTGCCATCCCAGTGGACAACAGTGTGCCTCGGTGGCGTGAAGGAGTCCTTCACAGCCGTCGCCACTTCACGGCGATGTGACACTCTTCCCCGGCGAGCCGTTTCTTTCGAGATGCTGAACTGATTGAGGTCTGCTGGTGGATCCGCCGAACGTGTGATAGCAGCCACAATGCTTACTACCTATGTAGAGAATGGAAAGTGGAAAGGAAACTGTCAAGAATACATGTGGGTTACGGGACACTTTAAAACTGACGCTATCGATGAATACTATACACAATACGCACCTGATTATTGGACATGCGGAAACGATCAGCCACTTCCATGACAGCAGGTGCATTAAGGATGCGGCGAGGAAGATTGACAGACACACTTGGCTCTTTCGGCAGGGGGAACGCTAGTTCTGTCTCCGACTCTCCTGACATGCCAGTATCATCATTCTCCATGGCCTCATCTCCGGTTTCGTATGCACACTTTGAGGTTTGCGGCTCCTGGCGAGGACGTTTTCTTCCTTCCTGTAGCTTTCTTTTTACAGCGAAAACTTTATCGTTCCCGCTCATCGTTGCCACCCGAGGACCACGTTGATCGAGGTAGAAGTCAATGTCTTCTTTCTTGTCCTTGTCGGACAGCAGTCGATTCTTCTTTATATCTTCGACAGCGTCAGATGCTCCGATATCCCACAGCTTGTCCACACTGTCCGAAAACTTCTGCCGTTTTCCTCCGGCGTCAGTTTCTCGTTTTCTGCTCTTTTGGAGTAAGTGCCACTCTTTCCACAATGCCTCTAGCTTCCGTTCGCAGTTGAGCTTTGTGATTGTTTTAATGCGGGCCATGTTCCAAAACTTTAAGACGTTGTTTACGGTTTCTTTGAATGCGTCTTTCCTGTTAGCAGTGTACTGGATAACACTGAAGAAGTATTGCAAAACCTGCCGTGTTGTTGGCAATTTGCTACCACTGATGGAGGACGACGGTTGGCCAACTAAAAAAATTTCCGAGGCCGATCTTAGAGAAGGTAGCGATGTTATTTTCGCCTTTCCTTTTGATGACTCTCTATTTGTAGCTTCAAGAGTTCTTCCAGTTATGGTTGCCATCGATTTGTCCATGACAAAGGATGAGGAACTCAGACAGAATTTCAAAATGTTATGATCTGCAAAAAAAGAAATAGGTTAGGTACCTGGCACAGGCATAGTGCATTTTCTAATTACCTATATACATTATACATTCCGCCCGGGTATGGTGACTCATTTTTTTGAAAAGTATAGGTGATCGTGGTTTTTCCCATTATTTGGCACTATACTAGCACATTGGTATTACCTGTATACAGGCACAACCTTTAAACCGTTAGTCGTATGACATTGGCAGGCACACCAAACGACTTCTCTCATTAAGAGGATTCAGAAAACATCCCTACTTAATGATTTATCTTGATTCAGTAAAAAGTTAAAAAGTATGCATTTTAAAAAAAAAACTAGTAATTTCAAGGTCGATGCGAGACCCCTAAATATTGATCAATTTTTGTAAAAAGGTACCAATGTGCTAGTATAGTGCCAAATAATGGGAAAAACCACGATCACCTATACTTTTCAAAAAAAATTGAAAAGTGGGCCACCCTACTGTACATTGAAAGCCGAGGCGGACATTTTGAACATTTATAAAGTACATCTCATTAGTGATGCACCGGAGCTCCGGCTGCGGCCGAGCAGGAGTTCCGGCCATTTTAGAAAACCTCCTGCTCCGGCAAGAGGTCTCACTAAACTCCGGCAGAAGCTGGAGGTGCCAAGTACACCAAACTCAATTCTGACAACTTTTAGTTTTAATTCTATAAAACTATAAAACCTCATTTCTGCACCTATCCGAATATTTCAGTTCTCAGATGACTGTAATAATAATTTATTTTATGAGTGATCAGTGATTGTATTAATATTTCAGTTCTCAGTGACTAATAATAATTTATTTTATGAGTGATCAGTGATTGTATTAATAATTTATTTGATATAGGCTACTTTACTCAGCATTCAGCAAGACATCATAAGTTTCATAACCTGAGGACATTCTGTTCAATGGGAATTCTTAGAGAAATTAGCACACACGAAGCATAGAAAGTCGACTTTTATAAAGTTTAAGTTATTAAAGACTTAATAATTTAAAATAGCAGTACTATAATATATAAACCCTAAATAGATGAGACGATGGACCACACACACACATATATATATATATATATATATATACCGAAATAAATCGATTGGCCGGAACCTCCGGCCACCGAAAAAACACTAAGCCGGAGGTCTCCAGGACCTCCGGTCAAAACCTGCCTCTGGTGCATCACTAAATCTCATAAAATGTAGCAATATATACATCAGATTAATATTCTCGTTTATTTTTCTTCGTGCACTTTAAAACATCCATAGCTCCCAAATGGTTAGAAAAAAACCGATTTTGTATTGTCTTTTTTACTTAATATCACCCCCCGAAAGTATGGCAAACCGGTAAAAAACAGACAGATTTTGTTTGGAAATTAGGGCAAAGGACATTATATATATTTCGAATGTCTATCTCCGTCTGTGTAACGATGAAGCTACCAGATCGAAATCTACTAAAACGCAAGGAAACGCCTACACTAACTAGTCTTTCTAGCAAGAAACGCAGAGTCTCGCTGATCTGAGTATAAACTGCAAATCACAAAGAACACACAGCAAAGGGAGGTTGCTGCGCATCTGAGTTCCACAACGCGCCCATCCCACCGGCCGTACGAAACGAGAACTACCATTACCCCTTGTATTTTACGACGCCTAAAACTTCATCAACCAAAGCATAGCGCTCATTGTTTCAAAATTTGTTAATATGTATCTGTGTAGCGGTAACGTCAACATGGAACTGCTTTCGCCATATCGTGAGCTGAACCTACTTAAATATATACATATTTCCCAAGTCTATCTCCGTCTGTGTAACGATGACGCTACCAGATCGAAATGTACTAAAACGCAAGGAAACGCCTACACAACTAGTCTTTCTAGCAAAGAACACAGCGTCTCGCTGATCTGAGTATGAACTGCAAATCACCCAGAACTCACCACGGGGAGGTTGCTGCGCAAGTGAATTCCACAACGCGCCCATTCCACCGGCCCTACCTTAAACCCTTGTTATTTTACGACGCCTAAAACTTCATCAACCAAAGCATAGCGCATATTGTTTCAAAATTTGTTAATATGTATCTGTGTAGCGGTAACGCCAACAGATGGAATTGCTTTCGCCATATCGTGAGCTGAACCTACTCAAATATATACATATTTCGCATGTCTATCTCGGTCTGTGTAACGATGACGCTACCAGATCGAAATGTACTAAAACGCAAGGAAACGCCTACACAACTAGTCTTTCTAGCAAAGAACGCAGCGTCTCGCTGATCTGAGTATGAACTGCAAATCACCCAGAACTCAGCAGGGGCAAGTTGCTGCGCTATTGAGTTCCACAACGCGCCCATCCCACCGGCCCTACGAAGCGGGCCCTACCTTAACCCCTTGTTATTTTACGACGCCTAAAACTTCATCAACCAAAGCATAGCGCATATTGTTTCAAAATTTGTTAATATGTATCTGTGTAGCGGTAACGCCAACAGATGGAATTGCTTTCGCCATATCGTGAGCTGAACCTACTCAAATATATACATATTTCGCATGTCTATCTCGGTTTGTGTAACGATGACGCTACCAGATCGAAATGTACTAAAACGCAAGGAAACGCATACACAACTAGTCTTTCTAGCAAAGACCGCAGCGTCTCGCTGATCTGAGTATGAACTGCAAATCACCCAGAACTCACCGCGGGGAGGTTGCTGCGCTAGTGAGTTCCACAACGCGCCCATCCCACCGGCCCTACGAAGCGGGCCCTACCTTAACCCCTTGTTATTTTACGACGCCTAAAACTTCATCAACCAAAGCATAGCGCACATTGTTAAAAAATTTGTTAATATGTATCTGTGTAGCGGTAACGCCAACAGATGGAATTGCTTTCGCCATATCGTGAGCTGAACCTACTCAAATATATACATATTTCGCATGTCTATCTCGGTCTGTGTAACGATGACGCTACCAGATCGAAATGTACTAAAACGCAAGGAAACGCCTACACAACTAGTCTTTCTAGCAAAGAACGCAGCGTCTCGCTGATCTCAGTAGGAACAGCAAATCACCCAGAACTCACCGCGGGTAGGTTGCTGCGCTAGTGAGTTCCACAACGCGCCCATCCCACCGGCCCTACGAAGCGGGCCCTACCTTAACCCCTTGTTATTTTACGACGCCTAAAACTTCATCAACCAAAGCATAGCGCATATTGTTTCAAAATTTGTTAATATGTATCTGTGTAGCGGTAACGCCAACAGATGGAATTGCTATCGCCATATCGTGAGCTGAACCTACTCAAATATATACATATTTCGCATGTCTATCTCGGTCTGTGTAACGATGACGCTACCAGATCGAAATGTACTAAAACGCAAGGAAACGACTACACAACTAGTCTTTCTAGCAAAGAACGCAGCGTCTAGCTGATATGAGAATGAACTGCAAATCACCCAGAACTCACCAGGGGGAGGTTGCTGCGCTAGTGAGTTCCACAACGCGCCCATCCCACCGGCCCTACGAAGCGGGCCCTACCTTAACCCCTTGTTATTTTACGACACCTAAAACTTCATCAACCAAAGCATAGCGCATATTGTTTCAAAATTTGTTAATATGTATCTGTGTAGCGGTAACGCCAACAGATGGAATTGCTTTCGCCATATCGTGAGCTGAAACTACTCAAATATATACATATTTCGCATGTCTATCTCGGTCTGTGTAACGATGACGCTACCAGATCGAAATGTACTAAAACGCAAGGAAACGCCTACACAACTAGTCTTTCTAGCAAAGAACGCAGCGTCTCGCTGATCTGAGTATGAACTGCAAATCACCCAGAACTCACCGCGGGGAGGTTGCTGCGCTAGTGAGTTCCACAACGCGCCCATCCCACCGGCCCTACGAAGCGGGCCCTACCTTAACCCCTTGTTATTTTACGACGCCTAAAACTTCATCAACCAAAGCATAGCGCACATTCTTTCAAAATTGTTAATATGTATCTGTGTAGCGGTAACGCCAACAGATGGAATTGCTTTCGCCATATCGTGAGCTGAACCTACTCAAATATATACATATTTCGCATGTCTATCTCGGTCTGTGTAACGATGACGCTACCAGATCGAAATGTACTAAAACGCAAGGAAACGCCTACACAACTAGTCTTTCTAGCAAAGAACGCAGCGTCTCGCTGATCTGAGTATGAACTGCAAATCACCCAGAACTCACCGCGGGGAGGTTGCTGCGCTAGTGAGTTCCACAACGCGCCCATCCCACCGGCCCTACGAAGCGGGCCCTACCTTAACCCCTTCTTATTTTACGACGCCTAAAACTTCATCAACCAAAGCATAGCGCACATTGTTTCAAAATTTGTTAATATGTATCTGTGTAGCGGTAACGCCAACAGATGGAATTGCTTTCGCCATATCTTGAGCTGAACCTACTCAAATATATACATATTTCACATGTCTATCTCGGTCTGTGTAACGATGACGCTACCAGATCGAAATGTACTAAAACGCAAGGAAACGCCTACACAACTAGTCTTTCTAGCAAAGAACGCAGCGTCTAGCTGATCTGAGTATGAACTGCAAATCACCCAGAACTCACCGCGGGGAGGTTGCTGCGCTAGTGAGTTCCACAACGCGCCCATCCCACCGGCCCTACGAAGCGGGCCCTACCTTAACCCCTTGTTATTTTACGACGCCTAAAACTTCATCAACCAAAGCATAGCGCACATTGTTTCAAAATTTGTTAATATGTATCTGTGTAGCGGTAACGCCAACAGATGGAATTGCTTTCGCCATATCGTGAGCTGAACCTACTCAAATATATACATATTTCGCATGTCTATCTCGGTCTGTGTAACGATGACGCTACCAGATCGAAATGTACTAAAACGCAAGGAAACGCCTACACAACTAGTCTTTCTAGCAAAGAACGCAGCGTCTCGCTGATCTGAGTATGAACTGCAAATCACCCAGAACTCACCGCGGGGAGGTTGCTGCGCTAGTGAGTTCCACAACGCGCCCATCCCACCGGCCCTACGAAGCGGGCCCTACCTTAACCCCTTGTTATTTTACGACGCCTAAAACTTCATCAACCAAAGCATAGCGCACATTGTTTCAAAATTTGTTAATATGTATCTGTGTAGCGGTAACGCCAACAGATGGAATTGCTTTCGCCATATCGTGAGCTGAACCTACTCAAATATATACATATTTCGCATGTCTATCTCGGTCTGTGTAACGATGACGCTACCAGATCGAAATGTACTAAAACGGGAAACGCCTACACAACTAGTCTTTCTAGCAAAGAACGCAGCGTCTCGCTGATCTGAGTATGAACTGCAAATCACCCAGAACTCACCGCGGGGAGGTTGCTGCGCTAGTGAGTTCCACAACGCGCCCATCCCACCGCCCTACGAAGCGGGCCCTACCTTAACCCCTTGTTATTTTACGACGCCTAAAACTTCATCAACCAAAGCATAGCGCACATGTTTCAAAATTTGTTAATATGTATCTGTGTAGCGGTAACGCCAACAGATGGAATTGCTTTCGCCATATCGTGAGCTGAACCTACTCAAATATATACATATTTCGCATGTCTATCTCGGTCTGTGTAACGATGACGCTACCAGATCGAAATGTACTAAAACGCAAGGAAACGCCTACACAACTAGTCTTTCTAGCAAAGAACGCAGCGTCTCGCTGATCTGAGTATGAACTGCAAATCACCCAGAACTCACCAGGGGGAGGTTGCTGCGCTAGTGAGTTCCACAACGCGCCCATCCCACCGGCCCTACGAAGCGGGCCCTACCTTAACCCCTTGTTATTTTACGACGCCTAAAACTTCATCAACCAAAGCATAGCGCACATTGTTTCAAAATTTGTTAATATGTATCTGTGTAGCGGTAACGCCAACAGATGGAATTGCTTTCGCCATATCGTGAGCTGAACCTACTCAAATATATACATATTTCGCATGTCTATCTCGGTCTATGTAACGATGACGCTACCAGATCGAAATGTACTAAAACGCAAGGAAACGCCTACACAACTAGTCTTTCTAGCAAAGAACGCAGCGTCTCGCTGATCTGAGTATGAACTGCAAATCACCCAGAACTCACCAGGGTAAGGTTGCTGCGCTAGTGAGTTCCACAACGCGCCCATCCCACCAGCCCTACGAAGCGGGCCCTACCTTAACCCCTTCTTATTTTACGACGCCTAAAACTTCATCAACCAAAGCATAGCGCACATTGTTTCAAAATTTGTTAATATGTATCTGTGTAGCGGTAACGCCAACAGATGGAATTGCTTTCGCCATATCGTGAGCTGAACCTACTCAAATATATACATATTTCGCATGTCTATCTCGGTCTGTGTAACGATGACGCTACCAGATCGAAATGTACTAAAACGCAAGGAAACGCCTACACAACTAGTCTTTCTAGCAAAGAACGCAGCGTCTCGCTGATCTGAGTATGAACTGCAAATCACCCAGAACTCACCAGGGGGAGGTTGCTGCGCTAGTGAGTTCCACAACGCGCCCATCCCACCGGCCCTACGAAGCGGGCCCTACCTTAACCCCTTGTTATTTTACGACGCCTAAAACTTCATTCAACCAAAGCATAGCGCATATTGTTTCAAAATTTGTTAATATGTATCTGTGTAGCGGTAACGCCAACAGATGGAATTGCTTTCGCCATATCGTGAGCTGAACCTACTCAAATATATACATATTTCGCATGTCTATCTCGGTCTGTGTAACGATGACGCTACCAGATCGAAATGTACTAAAACACAAGGAAACGCCTACACAACTAGTCTTTCTAGCAAAGAACGCAGCGTCTCGCTGATCTGAGTATGAACTGCAAATCACCCAGAACTCACCGCGGGGAGGTTGCTGCGCTAGTGAGTTCCACAACGCGCCCATCCCACCGGCCCTACGAAGCGGCCCTACCTTACCCCCTTGTTATTTTACGACGCCTAAAACTTCATCAACCAAAGCATAGCGCATATTTTTCAAAATTTTGTTAATATGTATCTGTGTAGCGGTAACGCCAACAGATGGAATTGGCTTTTCGCCATATCGTGAGCTGAACCTACTCAAATATATACATATTTCACATGTCTATCTCGGTCTGTGTAACGATGACGCTACCAGATCGAATGTACTAAAACGCAAGGAAACGCCTACACAACTAGTCTTTCTAGCAAAGAAACGCAGCGTCTCGCTGATCTGAGTATGAACTGCAATCACCCAGAACTCACCGCGGGGAGGTTGCTGCGCTAGTGAGTTCACAACGCGCCCATCACCAGCCCTACGAAGCGGGCCCTACCTTAACCCTTCTTATTTTACGACGCCTAAAACTTCATCACCAAAGCATAGCGCACATTGTTTCAAAATTTGTTAATATGTATCTGTGTAGCGGTAACGCCAACAGATGGAATTGCTTTCGCCATATCGTGAGCTCGAACCTACTCAAATATATACATATTTCGCATGTCTATCTCGGTCTGTGTACGATGACGAGCTACCAGATCGAAATGTACTAAAACGCAAGGTAAACGCCTACACAACTAGTCTTCTATAGCAAAGAACGCAGCGTCTCGCTGATCTGAGTATGAACTGCAAATCACCCAGAACTCAGCAGGGGCAAGTTGCTGCGCTATTGAGTTCCACAACGCGCCCATCCCACCGGCCCTACGAAGCGGGCCCTACCTTACCCCTTGTTTTTTTTACGACGCCTAAAACTTCATCAACCAAAGCAGAGCGCATATTGTTTCAAATTTGTTTAATATGTATCTGTGTAGCGGTAACGCCAACAGATGGAATTTGCTTTCGCCATATCGTGAGCTGAACCTACTCAAATATATACATATTTCGCATGTCTATCTCGGTTGTGTAACGATACGCTACCAGATCGAAATGTACTAAAACGCAAGGAAACGCATACACAACTAGTCTTTCTAGCAAAGACCGACCAGCGTCTCGCTGGATCTGAGTATGAACTGCAAATACACCAGAACTCCCCGCGGGGAGGTTGCTGCGCTAGTGAGTTCCACAACGCCCCACTCCCACGGCCCTACGAAGCGGGCCCTACCTTAACCCCTTGTTATTTTACGACGCCTAAAACTTCATCAACCAAAGCATAGCGCACATTGTTAAAAAATTTGTAATATGTATCTGTGTAGCGGTAACGCCAACAGATGGAATTGCTTTCGCCATATCGTGAGCTGAACCTACTCAAATATATACATATTTCGCATGTCTATCTCGGTCTGTGTAACGATGACGCTACCAGATCGAAATGTACTAAAACGCAAGGAAACGCCTACACAACTAGTCTTTCTAGCAAAGAACGCAGCGTCTCGCTGATCTGAGTATGAACTGCAAATCACCCAGAACTCACCGCGGGGAGGTTGCTGCGCTAGTGAGTTCCACGACGCGCCCATCCCACCAGCCCTACGAAGCGGGCCCTACCTTAACCCCTTCTTATTTTACGACGCCTAAAACTTCATCAACCAAAGCATAGCGCACATTGTTTCAAAATTTGTTAATATGTATCTGTGTAGCGGTAACGCCAACAGATGGAATTGCTTTCGCCATATCGTGAGCTCGAACCTACTCAAATATATACATATTTCGCATGTCTATCTCGGTCTGTGTAACGATGACGCTACCAGATCGAAATGTACTAAAACGCAAGGAAACGCCTACACAACTAGTCTTTCTAGCAAAGAACGCAGCGTCTCGCTGATCTGAGTATGAACTGCAAATCACCCAGAACTCACCAGGGGGAGGTTGCTGCGCTAGTGAGTTCCACAACGCGCCCATCCCACCAGCCCTACGAAGCGGGCCCTACCTTAACCCCTTGTTATTTTACGACGCCTAAAACTTCATCAACCAAAGCATAGCGCACATTGTTTCAAAATTTGTTAATATGTATCTGTGTAGCAGTAACGCCAACAGATGGAATTGCTTTCGCCACATCGTGAGCTGAACCTACTCAAATATATACATATTTCGCATGTCTATCTCGGTCTGTGTAACGATGACGCTACCAGATCGAAATGTACTAACACGCAAGGAAACGCCTACACAACTAGTCTTTCTAGCAAAGAACGCAGCGTCTCGCTGATCTGAGTATGAACTGCAAATCACCCAGAACTCACCGCGGGGAGGTTGCTGCGCTAGTGAGTTCCACAACGCGCCCATCCCACCGGCCCTACGAAGCGGGCCCTACCTTAACCCCTTGTTATTTTACGACGCCTAAAACTTCATCAACCAAAGCATAGCGCATATTGTTTCAAAATTTGTTAATATGTATCTGTGTAGCGGTAACGCCAACAGATGGAATTGCTATCGCCATATCGTGAGCTGAACCTACTCAAATATATACATATTTCGCATGTCTATCTCGGTCTGTGTAACGATGACGCTACCAGATCGAAATGTACTAAAACGCAAGGAAACGCCTACACAACTAGTCTTTCTAGCAAAGAACGCAGCGGTTCGCTGATCTGAGTATGAACTGCAAATCACCCAGAACTCACCAGGGGGAGGTTGCTGCGCTAGTGAGTTCCACAACGCGCCCATCCCACCAGCCCTACGAAGCGGTCCCTACCTTAACCCCTTGTTATTTTACGACGCCTAAAACTTCATCAACCAAAGCATAGCGCACATTGTTTCAAAATTTGTTAATATGTATCTGTGTAGCGGTAACGCCAACAGATGGAATTGCTTTCGCCATATCGTGAGCTGAACCTACTCAAATATATACATATTTCGCATGTCTATCTCGGTCTGTGTAACGATGACGCTACCAGATCGAAATGTACTAAAACGCAAGGAAACGCCTACACAACTAGTCTTTCTAGCAAAGAACGCAGCGTCTCGCTGATCTGAGTATGAACTGCAAATCACCCAGAACTCACACCAAAGGGAGGTTGCTGCGCATGAGTTCCACAACGTGCCCATCTCACCGGCCCTATGAAGCGTGCCGTACCTTTAACCCTTGTATTTTACGACGCCTAAAACTTCAGCAACCAAAGCATAGAGCTTAGTCAATTTTCAAAATTTGTTAATGAAATGAAAATATTTATTGGGAGCCTATACTCCATATGACAAATATTATTAATACAATGACGGTTTACATGCTAAGGATAAAAATATATACAATTGATTAGACATAATATAGTAATGTCGAAGTTAAGTGGAGCTACAGACACGTTTTCGTACCAAGAAGTCCATAACTTAGGCCTTAGAGGATAAATGGCAGTACTCATGGATAGCCCGGATAATCGGGTTGGTTGAATTTATTATTATTTGCAATAAACTGTATTGAGCACGTCTTTTTACTTCCGGGGAGCTCGAGACATTGCGGGTAGCAAACATTTGCGAAGCTGAGCTTCGCAGGGGTAATTTATGTAAGTGTCTAGAAGTCCTGTTTACAGCAAATTTAGAGTTCTGCCACAACCTTTTTTATAATTCACCCAGAGTTGATGTCCGTATATATTACTGCAGAAAGTACGAAAGTGTATCTCTCTGTGTCTGAATGTGTGTGTAGCGGTAACGCCAACAAATGCAAATACTTTCGCCATATCCTGATCTTAATCTACCTAAAAATATGACACTAACTCACAAATACATTCCACCTATTTAATAAATTATTTACTTCAAATTTCCAGTTAAGAAAGAAAGAAAAGCTGTTCAGATTTTCCGTGTAATTCGGTAGTCATGTTACCAAAAAAATTTTTACTCACCTAGAATATTTTTAAATTAATATACAAAATCTTCACTTAAATAATTAAACCAAAGTTCACAACCAGCATCATGAGCCACCATACTAACACTTAACAAAATGCAAGCTAAAATACTTCAATATCTAAAATGTCCACAACATATTGCGCTTTCAATCTAGTAATATATCGTTGCAGTTATAACGCTGATGGATACAAAGGTTTTCACGATATTCTCATTCCCTTCGTTGCCAATTTCCCAGTCATAATTATAATGGTCAGACTCAGAGAATGTCAAGGTAACGATAACGTTACTGGACAAAATGCTATTACTAAAATGTGCAAACGCCACCATACTAAATAAATTGCAAAACGTTTCTATTTCATAGCTAGAGTAACTTTCTATTCAGGAATGTATACATCAAGCGATAACGCTCATAGATATAAAGGTTTTCACTCGGTAATCCAACGTTTTGGTATTTCGATTTCAATTATTCTGATAATTACCAAGTGAGAACATTTAACGCTTAGCCTAATACCCGATTCACACTTGGTAATTTTAGGGAAATGAAAACGGAAAGTTCCCGATAGTCTGCGAAAATGCCTCGAGCGCTGTTTGGTAACTGAAATACAGTTAGTGAATCGTTTCCAAACCTGTTTCCAAAACAATATCGTACTCCCGAGCTTTAACTGTTTCAGAAATTCTGTAGCCTATGTTTCATAAAATGCATGCTACCTATTTTAGTATTTTTTTCTCAATTAGGCACTGATTATCAGTAACTACAAACTTATTATATCGGTATAGGCATACTTTTTCTATTACTGTCTTAAGAGACAATGGAGTTATTGAAAAAGGTGAACTTACTCAGGTTCTAGGACTAGGTTAACTTTGTAGCGACCTGGAAAACTTGTTCAGCCAAACCAGAACAATGTTGTGAAAATAGTTTTTCTGTACTATCTGGTGACATATTATTATAGCTTAATTAACAAATTATAATTAACTATCATAATTACATAAAATATAAAAACCAAAATACAAAACATATTTAGACACCTGTAGGTAAAAACTGTTCCAAGAGGGAGGTTTTTCATGAGGCATAGTTTCTGTGCCTAACCTAGGTATAAATTATTTTTTACAATATTAAATTAACCTAATGATTAATTTAAGAAAATAACATTTTTTAAACTTGTTCAATTTCCTGGTTAAATTTGTACGATACCTCAGTCATTAATTATCAGCACAATTTTCCTTAGATATTAATTGATTTTAGTTAAGAAACACTTACCCACATTTAGGCTGAAAATGAAGGAACGCTTTGGCTGACATCGGAATAACGGACACCATCTCATCTCCAAAAACATTTTATTTTTCCATAACTTCTTGGATTTATAGGTTTCAGCATATGCTGATTTTAAATCTGTTAGGAAATAAATTTTTTAGAAAAAAAAAATTCTAAAAAAAAAAAAAAAAAAAAAGGCATACAGTTGACCTAACTGGGCCTTCAATGTTATTCCGATGTCCGTCATTGAAGGCCAGGTTAGGTCAACTGTATGCCCTTGACAATTGGTTAGGTTAAGTTGTGTTATTTTCGTGCCAAATTTCACTGTCTATAGAAAACCCACTCACTGCAATTTGTATATTCATTATTTTTTATATCATGATGATGGTGTTAAAAGCTCAATTATTTCTTCCATGATTTTAAGAACGCTCAGGATGTGTAGCCCACATTTGCTGGACTCAGAAAATTCAAAGATTTGGAACATTTTTAAGGATTTAAAATACCCCGAGTGGTTTATCAGAAAGGCGTATTTTAAAGCCAGGACATTTTTTTATGCCCCTCTGGAACCTTTAGTTAACCAAAAACAATATTTGAGTTTGACTTACATTTCCGGCTTAGAAAGTGTAAAACCTTTGACGAAAGATTTGACGTTCAAATATTCGTCTACTGTAAAAAGTAAATTGGTTATGAATAACTTTGCAAAACAGGAGAAAGCTGGCGTCTACAGCATTCCCTGTAAAAATTGTGATTTAGTATATGTAGGAGACTGGAAGAAATATTGAAACTCGTATTAACATAAATATGCCTTCAGATGTAACGCTACTAATGCAATTTTTTATCACGCCAGCCAAAATAATCATGCCATAGATTGGGAATCAAGTAAGTATCTTTATAAATGTAATAATTATATAAAATGAAAAATAATAGAATCTGTATGTATAGAACAAGAGATAATTTTAATGTGTGAAGGTACTTATAAGCTGGACCCTTTAATGAGATTCTTGGTCAAAAAAACCCTTCCGGTGTCGGGTGAACGGGATTTACGACCTGTTTATGTGGTTTTCTTCTTTACTTTTGTCTCAAGAATACACCCTGCGATTTATCAAACACATTTATACATCACCCTATATATATGTGTGTGTGTGTGTGTGTGTGTGTGTGTGTGTGTGTGTGTGAATTTCAGATTTCAAACTACATTTCAGATTTTTAATGAAAATGATGACCTAACCTAACTGTTCCTAACCTGACCTAATTTAAACTAACTTTTTCTTTTTAGTACCTACCTCATTCAGATCTACTTTATTCAGCTGCGCGGAAGGAACCAATATGAAAGTACTGACTTCGGCCATTGGCCAAGTTACTCGATTATAATATTGCAATTTTTAAGAATATCAGTTAAATAAAACGTTATAAATTAAATACATAATTTTATAAGAATAAATTTTATAATTTTAAAAATACATAAATACATACAGACCACCAACCTACCTACCTGGCTACGCAGTGGTCGTTATAAATGCAGGCAGTTTCACAGAAAAAATGCAAGACACTACGTCAGTTCACACAAGTTAAAGTAGCAGCCCTCTTTGGTAACACTTCTATAATAAACATTTCTAATTTTTATACATTCAAGTAGGTCATCTGTGTAAAAAAATTTGGGACTAGTATGTTTTATGGACTGCTCTCGATTTTCCTACGAAATTGCAAACAAGGGCAGTCGACGACCTTGATTTTGTTTCTGCAATCGGTTTTCTTTAGAAATTATAAAGAAAAATTTTATTGGATATTGAATACATTTATTTACTGAAACGACGCAATACACTCAAACATTTTGCCATAGCCACTTCAAATTAATACAAACATCACTCATTGTTCTGCCAAAAAAATGACAAGAATTAGTGCGATATCGTAAAACACAATAGTATAAGAAACTCGATTAGGTCAGGTTAGGTTTCTCAAGAAAACCGATTGCAGAAACAAAATCAGGGTCATCGGCTGCCCTTGTTTGCAATTTCGTAGGAAAATCGAGCAGTCCATGAAACATACTAGGTCCAAAAATTTTTAAAAATTGTATGCACTATAGTACATTAATAAATGGAACATTTATTTTCCATGTTACATCACACTCATTATGGCGCCAAAAAATTACACTTCATGAATGCCATTCATATTTAAAATAAGGGCAGTGTGAAAGAGTAGTTAACATCAGCCACTTTCAAGGTAATGTTCAATAAAAAACTTGGGAACGATGGCCTAGGACCTAGGCTATAAGAGATAAGCCTAAATAGGCCTAGACCTACTTCACAAACTTCTAAAATTACCCAAACAACTGGTCTCTCTTAATATCACACTAAACAAATTCTTAATAAAATTAGAATTAGTAACTGCTAAATTGGTCTTATCATTTTCACTCTTCATCACGGTTTTCATGGAAAAAGTGCGTAAGAGATTTCGGTTCAGGTTGCGGTCACAGCGTTCTAAGTCGAAAATGACAAGGCCAAGAGCAGTGTTGGGCACTAAAGCGTTAATCCGATAACAGTTAATTAACGAAGTTAACTTTTTTTAACGGACTATTAACGGAAGTTAATTTCCATTTATCGTTATCGGACCAGTTAACTTCCGATAACTCGATATTTAGTCTGTTAACACGTTAACTGCGAGGAGTCATTCACGGAAGATCACCGCTCCGCGAATGAATTCAAACCGCCATAACTTCAGTCTGCCAATTCCGTCCTCTGCCGCAGTGGAACGGCTCTTCTCTCTCGGCAAGGACATCCTGAGGCCCAAGAGGTCAAGACTGGCAGTTGGGCCTAACTTTGAGAAGTTGGTCTTTCTGAAGAGCAACCAGCACATTGTGTCATAGTCTTTAATAAATGTGCCTAAAATTTAATTTTACCTTTCAGTTCCCGCCATAATAATTCTCTGGTAAATTAAAATTTAGTTAATGGTTAGTGGTTACAAGGGTTTCAAAACATGTAATCAGTACATTTTTTATTAAAAATAAAAAAAAAAGTTAAGCAAAAAAGTTGCAAAACTTGATAAAAATAGTTAAATACCTATTTATTGTTGGATTTTGCATAAATAAACATTTTCTATGAGTTTTAAAGCTTTTTTCCTTGATTTTTTTAAATGTTAGTAAAGAAATACTTATCGTTAACGGATTATCGTTAACTTCCGTCAACTTTGTAGTAAAATTATCGGATTATCGTTATCGAGTTAAAAATTGGGGTTAACGGATTATCGTTATCGAAGTTAACTTTTTGGTTAACGGTGCCCACCACTGGCCAAGAGCACATCACTGGTAACCATAGGAAAACCAATAAAATTACTCTAATATACGATGAAAAATTAGTCTCAAATTATGTATATTAACTTAAAAGTATTCGTAAAGCAGAAATCTGACGAACTTTCAACCCTACATTATTTACAGTTGACGTAGCTCGGGGAAGACCCGCAGATTTCTGTCGACGCTTTATTCCGCCAAATTTCACCGCCCAAAAATAACCGCCCGCACCAAAAAAAAAAAGAAAAAAAAAATATTACCTTTAAAACAATTAATTCCTCATTAATTCTTATATAAATTTACGTTACTCTTAGTTGCTGTAAAGTTCCCGTTTCTCTTAGTTACGCTAAGTTTACGTTATGTTAACTTTACGTTACTATTAATTATGGTTAACTTTACGTTGGATTAAATTTACGTTACAATTAATTAGGATTAAACTTGTTACCATTATTTACTTTATAGTTTATGTTTACTGTTAGTTACTAGTTAAATTTTCCTAATTTACTTATGCAATTTACAAATTGATCAACTACATAGGGGAAATTAAAAAGTTCAATAAATTAAAACAATCCACCAAAACTAACAAATTCAGCTAAGTGTCCCATCCCAGCGAACTCTTGTAGGCCTCTTCAGTGAAGTAAACACTTTAATTCTCGTCTTACAACACACCTGTCCGATGTTCCACATAAACACAGTCATCTACTCGAATTGTTTTCAGTGTTAAACTGAAGCAACACACCTAATTTATCGTAAATCTTCAACTGTAAAAAGTGCATAATTTTGGGTTCCCATCTAAACCTCTCCTAACTCTATTTTAATTTCGTTCACAAATGTTATACTCAAAATTGGCCTATTAACAAACGCAATACCGAGCCGTAATCACAAAAAGAACTCTGGTTATTAACCCTGACCTGCTTCGTAATGACAACCCACCTTATCCTATCACAAAGAGAACTAGCAACTGTACATACAACTCTTAATTCTAATAATCAATGTACAAACTGTAAACATAATAATACAATGATTAATTACGAGAGAGAGTGAGTTACAAGGAAAAGTACCTCAAAAGGCCTTGCGGCCCATACCGAAGTTACCAATGGCAACGGGTGCCAGGGAAAATTTTGTACACACTCAAATAGTGTGCAAGATTTGGTCTAACCTTTTCTTGAACTGATCCACAGAGGAACTGTTCACAACTTCCGAAGGTAACCTGTTCCATGTGTCACAGATCTTATACGTAAAGTAATTCCCACACACACTAGTCCTAAACCGTTTCAAATCCAACTTCCAACCATTGTTGCGAGTTGGGTTATCATTTAAACTAAACATACTTCTAAAATCGACATCGTTGAACCCGCGTAAGAGCTTGAAAACCTCGATCAGTTGACCGTGCAGCCTCCGAGTTTCAAGCGAAAACAAGTTCATGGCGCGTAACCGTCGATTGTAGGCCTAGGGTTGCCAGACGTCCTTTATTTCAAAGGACAGTCCTTTATTTCGATCTCTTGTCCTTGTCCTTTATTGAAGCGTCAAAGGACGGCATATGTCCCTTATTTCTATTTTTATGTCTATTTCAAAATCATAAATAATAAATCCTTTAAGAAATTTACTATAATTACATAGGTATTTTTTTGCATTTTGTTCCTTGACAGAGTAGGTAACCATTATCATTGCATCGTTAAGGCTTAATAAGTTAATAACAGTGTAGGCTCATTGATTTCTATGTAGCCGCAATAGATAATTCTGTGAGCTCTACTGCAATAAGCGGCGTGCCCCCACAAATGTGTACGACAACTTATTTTTCCATACGCTGCGTCGCTGAAAGATACAGTAGTGGTACTGCTCTCGTCTATATTCAAGAACATTTTAAATATAGTAAAAATCAAAGATGTTGAAATAAATATTTATCCTATAACATTTAAAAAATTTCTTGGGAGCATCTCTCTCTCTCTCTCTCTCTCTCTCTCTCTCTTATATAATATATATATATATATATATATATATATAAATTTGAGAATCTGGGAGTGGCAGCTTGAAAACGTTTTGAGTGTCCTTTAATCCGGTCATCAAAATCTGGCAACCCTAATTATTATTTGTAGCCCATATGCCTAACGGAAGGGATTAACTTTGTGGCCCTCGCCTGCACTCGCTCCAGCCTCTCAATATCTTTCCTGAGGGTGGGCGACCAGAACTGCACAGCATACTCCAGGTGCGGCCGAACAAGGGAATTGTACAGTGAGAGCACAATCTCCTTGTTCCGAAACTGAAATTGCCTCCTGATATAACCCAATAGTTTCTGGGCTTTCTTTTCCATCTCTACACCTCTACACCTTCCACCCCTCTCTCTCTCTCTCGGAGAGAGAGAGAGAGAGAGAGAGAGAGAGAGAGAGTAGAGAGAGAGAGAGAGAGAGAGACCCTTAAAAAAAGTAAGGGGACTACAGCTCGAAAACTTCATAGATGCTTACCTTAGCACATTGGTCGTCTTAATTGAGAAGTTGATCAGTGTATCCCCCTTCCTGCTCTCAATGCAGGCCTCCAAACGTGGACGCCACTGATCAATACACCTATTTACATATCGTTGAGACACCTTCTCTCAGCCAAGCAGATTTCTTTCGCGTAGTTCATCTGTTATATTGATACAAGGGATGTAAACTTTGGACTTCAGGGCTTCCCAAACACCATAATCTAGTGGTGAAAGATCGGAGCTACTAATCGGCCATATATTGGGTTCGATAAAATCCGGTTTCGTTCTCAAGGAATGTGACAGTTTGGCGCCATCTTGTTGGAAAGTATATCTTTCGCCCCTAATTCGTTAAATATCAGTTAGATCAAGTGAAAGATATACTTTCCAACAAGATGGAGCGTTAAGCAGGAAGGGGGACACATCGTTCAACTTCTCAATTAAGACGAACATGCTAAGGTATCTATGAAGTTTGGGAGCTCGTCCCCTTACTTTTTTTAATATGACAGTTTACCTCTAAGGGTCACTTTTTTTTACCAACCCCTGTGTGTGTATAAAATGATGCCACAAAGAAAAAAAATTATTCCAGGGACTTTTCGTGTAATCAGTAGTACACCTTGTCACGAAATATACAGGGTCATGCATAAATGTTTCATTAATCGCAAGGTGCATTCTTGAGACAAAAGTAAGGAAAAAATACCATATAAACAATGTTCAAGAAAGACCATATAAACAATGTTCAAGAAACTCGTAGGTTTCGAGCTATAGCACGTGACAGAAGAATGAAACTCCCAAACATTTTTCACATTTTATGCAAATACACAGTATGATACATTGCGTTTCCATGAGCACACTTTGCCATTGTTACTTCAACATGTGCCTATCAGAACTCGATAACTATGGTTCATGCATCATGGTGCACCAGCTCATTTCGCACATTTAACGAGAATATCTCGATGCTGTGTATCCTCACAGGTGGATAGAACGTGGTGGTCCTATTTTGTGGCCACCTCGGTCATCAGATTTAAATCTTAATTCATGTTACAGAAGTCTAAGCAAGTGATGAATTGTGGCAACGAGTTCGAGACAATTGCGAAACGATCCGCAATACTCCATCAATTTTTTAGTGTGCCAATCACTGGTGCGACGTGCTGCGGCATGCATTCAAGTAGGAAAGAATTTCGAACTTCGAATATTTACTTTAATGAAGCAAATGTATTATACTGTGTACAGTATTTGCATAAAATGTAAAAAATCTTCAGGAGTTTAATTTTTCTGTCGTGTACTGTACCTCGAAACCAACAGGTTCTAAGACCTAGGTTTATATGGTCTTCCTTTATTTTTTGTCTCAAGAATACACCCTGCGATTTATGAAACACATTTATGAATCATCATCATCATCATCATATATATATATATATATATATATACTGCAGGGCTGGGAGTGTGATCTTAGGATCTTTGTTAGCCTTTGCTTCTGTAGATCTGTAGACGAATTTGAGCGTAAAAATATCCTTAGCCTACTTTACCATGTTAATTTTAAATATCTTCCGACTTTACTTAAAACAATTGGTAGCAACGTAGTCTTTAAGTATAATAATAGCGTTAAATCACGCATAATAAGAATAGCCCGGATAATGTGGTTGGCTCGATGTACCTCAGTATATTATATAGGTCAAACGGGAAAACCTTTAGATATCAGGGTAAAACAACATAAATACGCATATAGAACAGCAAATAATTCTAGTGCATCGTTCGTTTAACCATATGTACACTGTACAGATGTAATCATAGTATCACGTGGGAGAGTTCTAAAGCGCTTGGTAAAAGCACAGATATAATTGAAAGGAATATTCTAGAATGAGCATTTATCCATTTTAAAAATAATTTCAACAACAGTGCGGGAATGTGTAAAATTGACAATATCCTGTTAAACTATCTTTTCCCTTTAATCAACTCTTGTTAATCATGTGCTAATCTTTTTATTTTTCTCTCCCGTTCTCCGTATGTATATATTTTCGCCATCTCGCCTTCTTCCTTCATTCCCTGATGAGGTGTACTTCTGAATACACGAAAGACCTTTGAATCATTTTTCTTTTTCCTTGTGGATTTGCATCATTCATTCATTTCACGTGTTTAATTATGAAATTCATCCCATATATATATATATATATATATATATCAGAAAAAAAAATGAGCGTGCATAATAGTAATTTTATACAGGGTGAGCGAAAAGTCGCTGTGCACCTGCAAGAAGTGGTGAACCTGTACCTGCACTGTGTTAGAAGTGGAAGGTGCACAGAGACTGTTCGCTCACCCTGTATTGAACATTTTTTGAAATTTAAAAATAGTTTATTTATAATATTTTGGAGACAACCTAGGGCCGCAAACAAATGTGCTGAAAGCCGCCAGTTGGACAGCCCTGATCAAGAATAATATCTTTATATACGCATAATACGTATTACAACGTCCTCCGTGAACAAAACAGTAGGTATTAAAAATGTTCATTTTGCAATAGTGAAAAGGATTTAAAGTGATTTTAGGTGCATTTCCTCAGGTTAAAATACTCATTAACACAATTTCTTCTGATTCGTTGGTTGAGCATGGGAAAATGTCTCGTGTTTTTTTTAGATATGATTCCATTATTTTTGAGGAATGAAATTAAGTCCAACACAACTGTTCCGCAGAAGGCAGTATGTAATGCTAGTTTCCAAACTGAATTGGCCTTCTTAACTGATATCATAAAACATCTGAATGAATAAATTTAAAATTGCAAAGGAAACAGCAAAATTTTCCTGATTTGTTGGGTCACGTACAGGGATTCCTAAGCAAAGTACAATTATTTAAACTTGGCCTGGAAAAAATATTACCTTACTCACTCTCCTTCTTGTGCAGAACTAGCCGAGGAACTGCGTGAAGGCGCAGATTTTTCAGTCTTCACTACCAATATAGAGAACATTTTGGACAAATTTAAAAATCGTTTCACAAACTTTAAAAATATGACGGATGACATAACCTTGTTTAGCAATCCACTCAGAGCAGAAAATGCGAACCAACCTCCTCAGTTACAATTGGAACTGCGTGATTTACAGGCAGACCCCCTTTTTCAGTAGAAGGGCGGAAAAGGGCGGGGACTTCTTCAGACTTTTGCCCAAAACGGTATCCAAACTTAAGAGACTTTGGATTAAGGATGTGCTCTATGTTTGGAAGTACTTACTTATGTGAGAGCGCCTTTTCCTACATGAAATTTATAGTCTCGTTATCGTTCTTCCTTAACAAATGAATCACTGTCACACTCGTTGAGACTCGCTACAACCGACATAAATGTGGATATTGGGCCTACCCAGATTGGTGAAAGAGATAGATCGTCCTCAGTGCTCTCACTAATTATGATTCAATAAAAGTAGTAAAAGTAGAGAGATATGAAGTTAATAAAGATACAAAGTATTGTAAAATGTTTTTTATTTTATTTATACAACCGCACAAGCTTTAGTTTATATTAATTTTTAGAGTGTGACCTCCCCCGCCCCCACTGGCAGATACCTCAGGAGCAATGTAGCCCCCTTAAGATTAGAAGTTGGACAGCCGTTCTAAATGAAACGTTTTTCAAAAGCAAATTTATAAATGCCTTTTTTGGCCTTTTTGAGGGTGTTTTACTGCCACCATACTAACACTTAAAATACAAGCTAAAATACTTACACATATAAAATTTCCACTACATTAACATAGTGCGCTTGCAACTTAGTAATATATCTATGCAGCGATAACGCTGATAGATACAAAGGATTTCACAATATTCTCATCCTTTCATAATCAAATTTTCCAAAATCATAAGTAGGCTTCGGATTTGTATGCATTTAAAAATTGCTAAATATGCATGCAAATATGCAACCAAAATGGTCGAAATATGCTCTTTTAAATAATCACTTAATCACCTTTTGAGGTAAATGTTGATTTTTAAGGCATTCATTTGAAGATAAAAAAAGCATATTTTGAAATGAAATTCACTCGAAAAATAAAGCAAAAAAATGCAGTTAGATACACGAAAATGTGGGTAAAAGCCCTTTTCTAAACAAAATAACAAAATACCACAATATACATGTGGTGGTGTAGTGGTTAGCGTCGCTGACTACGAATTCATCGGCTACGGGATAGAGAACCGGTGACGGCCGGCGGCGCGCAGCAAACCCAGCTGTTCTTCCTTCCACACAATAAACATTGGTTGGTAGATAAATGGGTACTATGGGTAGCCTAGTGGTTAAGACACTGGGGCGTTGGTGGGGCGTGGTTCGGATTCCACGTTAAACTTAGGTCTAAGGTAGAGTGACAAGCTTGGCCTTCGTCAGAATGAACAATTCGGGCCGAAGCTAAACCAAGGTTATATATATAGCATAAGGACACTATATCTACAAACAGTCGCACTTTATGACAACGTGATGCAATAAATGTTCGAAAACAAACTTTCGTCTGTTGTCGGCAACGATATTTTTGTATTGCAAGAAAATTTTCAACATCATAAGACACTACTGGTACGTATTCTAACTTAAGAATGTCCTCAATTTTCAACAGTGTCATCGATGCCAGCGGATTAACTTACAGGCTTTATTCATACAATGCTTTGCCCGAGCCCCGTGTTTTATTAAATTATTATCATTACATTAGAACAAAAACTTACGATTTCATAATTATTTCCCAAAATATGCATTTTAAACAAAAAACCTAGAAATATGCACTTTCGCTCAAAAATGCTTAAAATATGCATTTGCATATGCGCGTATGCAAATATGCAAAAATCCGAAGCCGAATAATTACCAAGTGAGAACATTAATTAACGCTTAACTTATTGCGAAAATGCCTCTAGTGAGGAGATTTTAGTAACTGTAACATTGTGAATCGTTTCCAAAACTGTTCCCATGAAAATACTCCCAACCATTAACTGTTTCGGAAACCGGTATGTAGCCGATGTTTGATAGAATGCATGCTACATATATTAGTTGTTTTTTTTTCATTTGGGCAGTGATTACCAGTATACCAGTAACTACAAACTTATTTAATGTTTCACCAACAGTGACCTTGACATTCAATAATTACCTAGTATGTATATATTATCATGGGGGGTCTGAGGGGCGAAGCCACCCCCGGTTAGCACACGCAATCGGAGAACACACGGGTTAAGGTTTGGTTTGGTTTAGTTATATATATATATATATATATATATATATATATATATATATATATATATATATATATATATGTTCCTCGCCCGTTTGGTTTTTGTTAATATCCAAAATACATTTTTCTAATGTATTGTGTTGTGTTTAGTTCATATATGACCTTCATTTCTAGCGAAAATGAACCAAAACATAAGAAAACTTTAATGTTTCATAACTTTGTTTCGGTTCATTTGCGCAAGATATGAAGGTCATATTTGAACAGAACACACTAAAATACATTAGAAAAATGTATTTTGGAAATTACTTTCAGTGTTGGTGAAACACTCAATAATTGCCCTTTTTTTATTATTGTTTTAAGAGACAATGGAGCTATTGAAAAAGGGAAACTCTCAGGATCCAGAACTAGGCTAACTTTGTAGCGGCCTGGAAAATTTGTCCAGCCAAACCAGACCCAAAGTCTGGTCGTATATTATTATAGCCTAATTAACAAATTATAATTAAATATCGTAATAATAACTACATAAAATATAAAAACAAAATACAAAATATATTTACACACCTGTAGTTAATTAATACTTTTCCAAGAGGGAAGTTTTTCATAGTAGGCCTAGTTTCTGTACCAAGCCTAGGTATAAATTACTTTTATCTTTACAATAGGCCTACGTCTATTAGTTAATTTATAGTAAAATAACATCTTTTAAATTTATTTAATTTCCTCGTTAAATTTGTACGATACCTCAGCCATTAATTATCAGCATAATTTTCTTTGAATAGCAATTTATTTTAATTAAGAAACACACCCACATTTAGGCTGAAAATGAAGGAACGCTTTAAATGAACAAAATCAAATTTCATAATGTCGACGTTTCCCCTTATGCAAGTAGGCCCCATGCGGATTTCAAATTTCAAACTACATTTCAGATTTTCAATTAAAATGACTGACCTAACCTAACGTAAACTACCCAAACTGAACCTAACCTGACCTAATTTAAACTAACTTTTTAGTAGCTAACTTATGCAAATCGACTTTGTTCCTCTACTAGGAAGGAACCAATATGAAAGCACTGATTTCGGCCATCGGCCGAATTACCTGATTGTAATATTGCAATTTTTAAGAATATCAGTTAAATAAGAAATTATAAATTAAATACATAATTTTATAAGAATAAATTTTATACTTTCAAACTACATAAAAACATAGACTATGAATGCCATTTATAATAATAATGACGAAATGTGAAAAATTAACTTGTTTCAAGGCAATGCTCAATAAAAAATCTGGGAACGATGACCTAGGCTAAGTAATAAGCCTAAATAGACCTACTTCACAAACTTCTAAAAATATCCAAATAACTGCTAAATCTATCTTAATATCGAAACTAAACAAATTCTTAGTAAATTTACAATTAGTAACTGCTACTACATTCGCTACATTCCCAAAAAATTTGGGAATGATGACCCAAGTGATAAGCCTAATTAGGCCTAGACCTACTTCACAAACCTCTAAAAATACCCAAAGTTATTTGGGTATCTTAATACCGAAACTAAACAAATCCTTAGTAAAATTAGAATTAGTTACAGCTTACATTGGTCTTACCATTTTCACTCTTGATCATGGTTTTCATGGAAAAAGTATATTACAGGTTGAGGTCACAGTGGTCTCAGTCGAAAATGACAAGGCCGATAGTGGCATCACTGGTAAGCACAGAAAAACGAATAAAATTACTTACATATTAGATAAAACATTACTCTTGCAAATTATTCTTACTTTAAACGTATTCCTGAAGGAGAAACTCACGATATTTCAAGCCTACATTATTTATAGAGTTGACCTCTCAGAAGAATGACTAATCGTTCCTAGTTCGGGAGGTCCAATAGATTTTTCCCGCAAATTTCTACCGCCAAAGTCATTCGCCAAACAAAGAACTTAAAAAAAGTAAAACCGCCAAAATCCACCACTATTTTTTGTTGCCAATGAAGGCGATGTGATGTCCCTTGCATACATTTGGAGGCCCCGTAGCGCCAATTTTTTCATTATGTTTAGAAATGAAGCGCGCCATTTGCAAACGGAAATGGAACTTATGAGTTACGAGTATAAGTAAAAATGAACTAGCCTTCGCTAAGTTCTCCCAGAGTTTATCTTTCATTAAATTTATACTAAGTTATTAATGGTTCTCATTTTTACAAACAAATATTACCTTAAAAAAAAGTAATTCCGAATTAATTTTTTATCTAAATTTACGTTACAGAAAGGGCGTGCCCAGCAGGGTTGCCAGGTTTGTCCGATTTCGGACAGTCTGTCCTATTTGAGGTCCGCTTGTCCGAATAAAATTCAAATGAACCGGACAACCCAAAACTGTCCGATTCTGTCATATTTGAAGTCCGCTTGTCCAAATAAAATTTAAATGAACCGGACAACCCAAAACTGTCCGAGTCTGTCCTATTTGAAGAACATCGTAATACAAATTAAATCAAACAAACTTTTAAAACAAATATAACTTCTGTATTTATAGTTCTGCTTCTTTAGATTGGTCAGATCGCCATGTAGGCACTGAAGTCTGAATATACGTTTTGAAACGTTTCATAAGCGTCTACTGAATATGAGTTGAAGTGCAGTCTTGGTTTTTTGATGGAAATTATCAAACAAGTTGACCAAAGAATTGATAGCTCCACTATGAAAATGAAATATGTTAAATGCTTTGATCCAAATATTATACTTAGCCCACACTAGACCACTGTTTAGTGAAGTCAACATTGAGCACCTAATCAAACAAGAAAAATTCAATGGAATGACGGTAGCTAACCAATACGAACGAATTTTAATGAAAGTTAATTGGCGGGATGAATTTCCAGACAAACAAAATCCGATCGACTTTTGGGTGTATGTTCTAAATGGTTCTAGGACAGTTCATACCAGGACAGCTCATACCAGGACAACTTATGCCCAGACAACTCATACCCGGACAACTCATACCTAGGACAACTCATACCTAGGACAACTCATACATAGGACCAGAAAAAAAATGAAAAATTAATAAAAAAAATTATTTTGTAAAATTAAAAATCAAATTTAAACATTTAGAATTCATGCAAGTTATTAATGAAAACATTTTGAAATGAAAACATTTATTTTTAAAATTAATGAAAACATTTATTTTGTAAAATTAAAAATTAAATTTAAACATTTAAAATTCATGCAAGTTATATATATATATATATATATATATATATGCCCAGTTAGGTTCATTGAATGCCCGGTTAGGTCAACTGAATACCCGGTTGGGTTCATTGAATGCCCAGTTAGGTCAACTGTACGCCCTTGACGATTGGTTAGGTTTAGTCGTGATATTTTCGTTAAAACTAACGAAAACATCACGACTAAACCTAACCAATCGTCAAGGGCGTACAGTTGACCTAACCGGGCATTCAAATTTTATCCTATGTAAATAATGGTTCTCTATTTATTATATGTTTGCAATAAATAATAAATTTGTTGTTATTGTTTTCTTATCTTATTTTGGTTAATTTGCAGAGTTTAAATTTTCGGGGTGGATATAGATGAAAAGATCAACACTGGGGTGGTAATTGTTGAAGAGAGTATGAGTTGTCCTAGGTATGAGTTGTCCGGTATAAGTTGTCCGGGTATGTGTTGTCCTGGTATGAGCTGTCCGGTCACGCTTTGTAAGTACTCCATTATCAGTTTCATTATATTAAATGCTAATAAATGCAAAAATTTCTGAGCTTCGGACCAGAAAGCTGAAAAATAATGTTTCCTTTCCCTCCTAATAAACTTTTCCAAATTAATCAATCCTATATAAATGTTCTACGAACTTAAAAATATAAAAAAAAAGATTTATTTTCATTTAATATGCCTACCTTTTTTAAAACTGCACTGAAAGAATGTCATCAAATGACTCCAGCACCTCCAAATTTTCAGCATCTACTATTTCACTCGTATTTGGTTCTGTGGGATCGTTTGGGGTTTTGACATTGTACATTTTGCTGTTAATTAAAAAGACTTAACATTTTTTTCGTAACTTCAAAGTTTTTGCAGCACTGTTCATTTGTTAGAAGATGTGTTCTTATATGCAGGAGCGCATCTAAGTTTCCAGGGACTATTTTATTTCTAGCTTTGGTCTTTACATTTGTTACGTGGGAAAAGACTTTCAACAAACGCAGTACTGACAGGAATACAATACGAATCCAAGGCAATGGTTGCAAGTTCATGGTAGCACTTTTCGCCAGCAGCATTTTCATAATTCAGAACCGTGACCGGACAGCTCATACCAGGACAACACATACCCGGACAACTTATACCGGACAACTCAGACCCGGACAACTCATACCTAGGACAACTCATACCTAGGACAACTCATACTCTCTTCAACAATTACCACCCCAGTGTTGATCTTTTCATCTATATCCACCCCGAAAGTTTAAACTCTGCAAATTAACCAAAATAAGATAAGAAAACAATAACAACAAATTTATTATTTATTGCAAACATATAATAAATAGAGAACCATTATTTACATAGGATAAAATTTGAATGCCCGGTTAGGTCAACTGTACGCCCTTGACGATTGGTTAGGTGTAGTCGTGATGTTTTCGTTAGTTTTAACGAAAATATCACGACTAAACCTAACCAATCGTCAAGGGCGTATAGTTGACCTAACTGGGCATTCAATGAACCCAACCGGGTATTCAGTTGACCTAACCGGGCATTCAATGAACCTAACTGGGCATATATATATATATATATATAACTTGCATGAATTTTAAATGTTTAAATTTAATTTTTAATTTTACAAAATAAATGTTTTCATTAATTTTAAAAATAAATGTTTTCATTTCAAAATGTTTTCATTAATAACTTGCATGAATTCTAAATGTTTAAATTTAATTTTTAATTTTACAAAATAATTTTTTTTATTAATTTTTCATTTTTTTTCTGGTCCTATGTATGAGTTGTCCTAGGTATGAGTTGTCCTAGGTATGAGTTGTCCGGGTATGAGTTGTCTGGGTATAAGTTGTCCTGGTATGAGCTGTCCTGGTATGAACTGTCCTAGAACCCTTACAAAGTATGTTATTGAATTACAAATGAGTGATAAGGTGGTTGGAAGATTATAGTATTCGATTTTAGCCTAAAATAATGGAACGAAGCGAAAATAATTTGGGTCTGTCCGATTTCAATGTTAAATGTCCGATTTTAAGAAATATCTGGCAAACCTGGTGCCCAGTGTTTTAGAATTCGTGTTTCCATAATTGAACCTTCGTGACGTCCATGGTTTTCGAAAACATTTATTTCTGTAAGTTTGATACATAATATGACCTGAACACTCCAACTGTGTGTTGACCTGAAGCAGGCAACCTGGATAATAATAATAGTAATAATAATAATTAATTAATTAACTTAGGACCTTAAGGGGTGTTTCCCGGCATTACTACAGTTACTGTAAAGTTTGCGTCACTGAATTACGGATAAGTTTACGTTAGGTTAAGTTTGTTGCTGTTAATTACAGTTCAATTTACCTTAGAATTTTACGTTACTCTCAATTACAGTTAAGTTTACGTTACTGTTAATTACAGTTAAGTTTACGTTACTGTTAGTTACTATTTACAGATAAATTTTTCTAATTTACAAATTGAACAATTCCTTACGGGAAAATGTTAAAATGTTCTATGAATTAATATAACCCACCAAAACTAACAAGTTCAGCTGCATGTTCCCAGGAACGGGACGTATCAAGGGGGGGGGTCGACGGAGGCGGTCGCCCCTCCCCCTTTGGAAAGTCCAGGGGAAAACTCTGCGGTAATTACAACCAAGGTTCACCGCCAAACTATAACATTTATATATATGTTATTTAGCTTAAGCGATATTTTGGATGTGTTTAAACACGTATCATACATCATAATATAGCTTAGATTGCACCAATGTGAATGTCCTATCCAAACTTTTGTTGGAAAGGGTACATATTTCATGTGGATGGCTGTATAGCGGCTGTTCAAAAATGGCAATTGCACTGACATTTTCAGACAGTTTTCACACAAAATAAGCTTAAAATGCGCTGGCTTACGGGGCTCCGCCCCGGACCCCGCTGGGAGAGCTTTCAACTCTCCCCCAGACCCCCTAACTGTATGGGCTCGCCCGATTCACCACGGAACCTGACGAACGTAGCTAAAGTTCGCCCCCCCTCTTGGGGCATTCCTGGCTACGTCCCTGGGTGTTCCATTGCAGCGAACAAACAGAATACTATGCCGTGATCACGAATGAATTCTGATTACACAAGTCTGCATTTCAAGCCAAAGTACGAGATGTTTTATTTCTATTACGTGATCTTATACAATTTTGTCATACTGATTTTAAATTTCACAACCATTTTTATATATCACGTCAGTGTTTTTCACAAAGTTTAAGTCAGAGAGATTCATAGTATATATTAAACATCTAAATTTCCAAGAGTACAAAATTATAAGAAATACAAAGACAATACATTTCGTAGTAAATTCATCTTTGATGCTTAATTGGTACATAATAGATCAATCGTGATTGATCATTAGGAAAAAATCGTCGTTTTTTTATCGCTTCTTGTGCTGCATTTCTTCCGAGCCTTCCCGTTTCAGAGATCAGTAGTACTCTGCCATCATGTTAACATCCCACCTTCGTTGGTATCTTTTTCCCATAGGCTTGATATCCTGGTGGAACCTTTCTCCTTGTTTCTCACTCACACGACCCAAGTTTTCACGAAAATAGTCCAAATGTGAGTGAAGGAAGTAAACCTTTAGACTCGCGTTGCAGCCTAGCTTTTCAAATTTGCTGAGCATTTTATATATATATATATATATATAGTGGCGTATTAAGGGAGGCCAATGGGGGGGCCATGCCCCAGGGCCCAGCTGTTTTAGGGGCCGATGTTTATAATGATATCAATGATAAATTTGGAATGCTCAACAATACTCTCAACTAACTTCAGAGGAAGCATAAAAAGCAACAAAAAATCTGGCTAGTTCATTACCCAAATGATTTTGTCAAACAAAACGCTTTAGCTGACACTCGCCCATTAGGAGTACTACAGGAAATTCACAAATTGAGGGCTGTTTTCCCAAATGCTTTCACTGCTTATCGCATTTATTTGTGTTTGATGATGTCAAATGCAACTGCGGAGCGTTCTTTTTCTCATTTGAGCATGATTAAAAATGTTAAACGTTAAATGCTAACCCAATAGAAATTGAAAAGTCTGTCATTGTTATGCAGAGAAAAGGATATTTTGCAGAATTTAAATACTGAGCTTGTGAATGGAAAATTTAGTGATATGAAGCAGCGCAAAAAACTTTTGTAGACTGATGGTGGATGATTTTGTGATCAACTTTTATACAGTAGATTATTAGTGGCCTGGTAGTTGTGTAATTGGTTTGATGTAATTGTAGCAGCTCGGTATATGTGTAAAACGTGCATTATTTGATTTAGAAATAAATGGTTTTATTAATTTACATGACTCGAAGATTTATCTTGTTGAGGGACCTGAAGAATATTTTGGCCCCAGGGCCCAAAAATCCTTAATACGCCACTATATATATATATATATATATATATATATATATATATCAGGTCATCCCATAAGTAATGTCGTTTTTTAGATCGGAATTTGAAGGACGAAAAAAAATTCAACTGACTTTTTAATCTAGTATATATTTTCCATCGGAATCAATGACACTCTGCCAACGTCCTACAAGTTTTTCAATGCCATGTTTATAAAATTCAGGCGGTTTTGAGGCAAAAAACTTACAAAGACTGGTGTGCAGGTCATCTAAAGAAGTATACTGTTTCTCGTCAAGATAGTTTTGCAGACTCCTGAAGAGATGATAATCTGAAGGCGCAAGATCTGGAGGATGTGGAAGTTTTTCCCACCCAAGCTCCTCAATTTTTGTAGAAGTGATCCAAGCGGTATGAGGACGTGCGTTGTCGTGGTGGAATACGATTCCTTTCCGATTAACCAAAGAAGGTCTCTTTTCTTTTAGTGCAGTGTTCAATCGATCCATTTGTTGACAGTAGACTTGAGCGGTGATTGTTTGGTTGTGTGGTAAGGTTTCAAAGTGTATTACACCACCTTTATCCCACCAAACACTAAGCAACACCTTCGAGGGTGAAGATTTGGTTTTGGCCGTGGTGTCGCTTGTTCGGCACAAACCCACTGTCGACGGTGCTTAACATTCTGGTACAGTATCCACTTTTCATCACCAGTCACTAAACGGTGCAAAAACGGATCTTGGAGTTCACGGGAATGAAGAGCTGTGCTAATGTTTATCCGCACCCTCAGATTGTCGACCGACAATTCATGTGGCACCCATTTTCCTAACTTAGGCACTTTCCCGAGTTGTTGCAAATGTCGATGGATGGTGGACGGGGATGAATTGAGTTTCTGGGCCAATTCTTCGACAGTTGTTGAACAGTCTTCTTCAAGTGCGGCTAACAGCAGGTCATCATCAAACTCAGCAGGGCGTCCAGAGCGTGCTGCATCTGTCAAACAGCAGTCACCATTCCTAAACTTTTGAAACCATCTTTGACATTTCCTCACATACAGAATATCGTTGCCATAAACGTCCTGAATGTTTCGCGTTGTTTCAGTAGCACTATTCCCTTTTTTGAACTCGTAAAGCATTATATGCCTGATATGCTCTTCTGATACCGCCATGTTTATGGGGGGTTCACATAAAGCAAAACACACGTCTTCACTGGTCAAGGTCTGTAAAGTATGTAGCGAAACACGATAGATCTCCTCTTAGATATAACCTTCGGAAAATTTATGCTTAAACCGAGTAGGACTAGTTTAGCCTTAATCTATCGTAAAAAACGACATTACTTATGGGATGACTCGAATCAAATCATCCCAAACAATTCAAATCGAATCGAATCAACTGTACACTTAGAGATTAGAGTGTTTCTACACACAATTAGTAGTAAGCATAAAATTAATTAAATCTTCTTGAGAACAAAGGACAAAGTAAAGCCTTCTAAAAAAGTGTATTAAGTATTCGATCATGAGGAGGAACAATGGTATTAAAGTATGATAAAAGTGTTATTGCACAAGAGATTGGTCTCAGTATATAGATTGAATTATAATCTAAGTAAAAAGAAAAGTGTTTATTTACGAAAGTGTTCTTCAAAACAACATCAGTGATGTTGTTTACCGGACTTAATGGAGATTCGAAAATATCGAATCGGAACCCAAGCTAACGAATCAAATTGAATCCTTTCTCCCGATTCGAAATCAAATCGAATCTCGAAGCTTCGCAGGGCTCTAGTTGTAACATCAGATATATCGCATACCAGTGTTGTTAATCCTGACCTGCTGGTTCTTAATACCAACCCACCTTAGCCCATTATGAAAATAATTCGCAACTGTTACACACTTACAACCCATAATTCTATTAATCAACCTACAAATTGTAAACATAATAATACCATTAATCAAACTTACAAACTATTGTATAATAACTTAAAATTTACCATATACTGTATATATCTTTGTTAACCTTAGTTTTACTTCTGCCGGAATTGTTCATTCCATCGAAGGCAGGGGCGTCCACAAGAGGGGGCACCAGGGGGCCAAGCCCCCTTGTTTTTCAATGATGCCCCTTCATTTTTTCGTCAACTGTTTACAGATAGATTTTATCATAAACCCAAAATCCAGTCATAATATTTGAAGATAGTAATTGGTTACTATATATATTATTAATATTGTATAATTTCCCATATTGTTGATATTTACTATACATATTATTAATATTGTATAATTTCCCATATTGTTGATAGGAAGAGAAAATCCTGTGATTAAAATTAAAACATGTAAAATTTGTTGTGGAGAACACGACTACGAGATCGTTAGGAAGGATATCTTCAGAGCTGGGCAGTAACGCGGTACAAGTAACGGCCGTTACGTAACGCGGTACTTTCTTAGTAACGGTAGCGGTAACGGCATTACATTTCAAATCAAGTAACTCTCTCAGTACGGACGTTACTTTTTTAGGGAAATAAATTCGTTAGTCTTACTCGTTACTTTTTTATCGTAGCTCGCAATTAGTTTCTTTCGATCCTCACTCATTATTCATTACCCGTTAAAAATTTGTCCCTTCACTATGAGCGAGGTGTGCATGCTGGCAGCCTACCCCCATCCACCCTCTCCCCCTACACTGACAGCACTGTCAAAGTAAAAAGGCGAAGAACCCTGGAGCAGGGAGACCCCTAAGTTCAACAGAGGTTTCGTCATTCCTCTCATCTGGGCCTTCACGGCACGTTAGCTCTGCATCCTTCCCATCCACTAACTTTAAAAATACAGTAGGTTTATTAAACTTAACACCCTATAGCATCTAGTGCCGCTGTTGAGCGGGTTTTTTCAGTAGGGAAGGATATACTGCGTCCGAAACGAGGCTCGCTCTTAGATGCAACTTTTGAGAAGCTTGTTTTCTTAAAGGCCAATCAAGATCTTTTGAATAATAGTTCTTAAGTTAGTATATTTAGCTAATAAATTTCAATTATCATTGCCATGCACAATAACTCATTTGATTCATTTCTTTAGTATTTTGTATTATTTAGTATTTCGTATTATACTTTCATGGTATATTCTAGCATTAGTAAATTAGTATCAATAGTATGCTACATCCTCTGTTATGTTGCAATTCCTAGTAATAAATCTTGCAGTAATTTTGTTTCACTTTTTTTTTTAAATATTATGCCTTATAAGTCATAACGCAATGAAGGCATGCACAGACTTCATAGCCTATGCATTAACCAGTGGATACAAACCAACACATACTCGCACATGCGAATGTTTATATATAATATTTTATGTACATATAAATTATAATATACCTATGCATATATATAGTATATTTACATTTCATTAAAAATAACGGTGCCGTTACTCGTTACTTTTTAAAAATGGTAACTGTAACGATAACGGCGTTACATTTAGACTGTAGTAACGGTAACGGTAACGGCATTACATTCATAAAGTAACGAGCACAGCACTGGATATCTTGTACATTACTTAAAGAGCTGAATACTGTCTTCAATAACCTTCTCAGTCCCATGACAATTATTTATATGTATATTATGTAAGAATAATAAACTTGTATGTCTACCAAGTTATTGTGTATCTGGTTTCACCCTAATATCATGGACATACAAAGGATGTCTAAAAAAAATATCCTTATTTTTCAGTATTTGAAGCCCTATAATTTGCCCTCCTAACTGCCTCCAGAAGGCAGAAATGCTGTCCCAGACAACTTACATTTTAAAAATTTCCCGGGGGGTGCCCCCGGAGCCCCCTAGAGCTCGCAAATACTTGTGCCCCCCCCCTGTATTTGGAAGTGCCCCTTACTTAATTGATCCTGTGGACGTCCCTGGTCGAAGGTCAGGCTTGTCACTCCACCTTAGACCTACAGTTTAACGTGGAATCCGAACCACGCCCCTCCCACTTATCTACAGACCAATTTTTTTTATTGTGTGGAAGGATGAACAGCTGGGTTTTCCTGCGCGCCGCCTGCCGTCACCGGGTCTCAATCCCGGGGCCGATGGATTCATAGTCAGCGACGCTAACCACTACACCACCGAGGCTTTGAATCTTTCTCGTTTATCGACAAAAATATGATTTTCCTGAAACTCTCCGAAAATTATTAGAATTAAGTGTAGTAATGGAAATTCAGCTTATTTTTTAATATACATACATAGTAAATAAGCAAATATTTTGTAAATTTGGTTATATTTTATATTGGTGTATTTGTGAGTAATAGCGGGAAAATGTCCCATTCCAACTAAACTACTTTGAATAATTATTAAATATTTCAAATAAAATTACTCCAAAGTGATTCCAGCAACTGTGCAAAATCTGAAGAAAATCGAAAGTATTTGGTTCCCCCCCCCCCGCGCCCTCTATAAACTTTTCAAAATCGATTTTGATTAAGGAGATATTTGATAAGTTGTTGGGTAAAGATTGGAAAATGCTCCATATTTCCTAAACTAATATGAGTAATTATTACATATTTTACATTTAGTACCTCTGTGAAATTTGGAGGAGGAGATTGTAGACACCAATCGACTAGGAAAGTATTCCGAGGAGGACGTTAGGTAGGAGACAGGGAGTGCTGGAACTCCCGTTTCTCCTGTCAGTGTCCTCCTTAGCTGATCTTTTTTCGTGTCTCATCTACCCTGTGAGCAACCCAGCATGCTTTCAAACACACTTCTCCACAGGGGCGTACCCAGAAATTTGCCAAGGGGAGGGCGAACTTGGAACTAATCGTAGAAGTATAATTGAAATAGAGATAAATAATTTTTATGTACGTTCATGATGAACTTATTGTTCAGTTAGAGATGATTAACTACCTACTGCTAAGACACATTATGAATAAAAATATAAAAAATATAAAAATATAAATATAAATATAAAAATCTGATTAGTTACATAATATTCAATGCAAACCGCAATTAGGATGCTCAGATTTGTATTAACATAAGAATAAAAAAGTGCTAATTTCGAGATTAAGCATTTCCTTGGACCGTTACCTTTATAAAAGAAAATTATTCTCAGGGCCGGATTAAGAGTTTTCGGGATCCTAAGCCATTTTAGATTTTTAGTAGTAGGGGAGGCAAGAGCTAGCTCCGAAAGCGCCGAAATTTTTTCACTTTCATTCTCATCCTGTTGTAACCGAGCAATTTTACTGGGAAAATAATAACAACTTATTAGCTCAAGGTGGGCGATCGCCCCTGTCGCCCTCCCCTTCGGGACGTTTCTGCTTCTCCCTCTACTCTTCGCTGCCTGCACATACATGCATTTTATACCCTACACAATCTTTTTTTTTTTCTTAAAAGGCATAGTGAGCCTCAGAGACCTAGTTTTCGGCTCTCCCTTTTATAGGGAGACATTTTCTTTCGACGATTGCCCTTGGCTTCTCCTTCGTACATAAAAAAAAAGAAAATCTGAACATCTGTGCAGAATTTGAAGACAATACATTGTGTTTGGTATTTGAAAAACATTTGAAAATTTCGAAGGGTTTTGACTTGGCGTTTTCCCATTTTCTGACAAAAATTCAATTCGGTTCAAACTTTTCCAGAATCGTCACAAAGAAGAATAATGAAAGAAACATGGGTTAAGTATTACTTTCACGCCTCCACGAAAATCAACTTTTTAATTATAAAAGTCATGTATTTACATAGATATAGAATAAGTAAAAACCCTGCTATCTCTAATTTTTTTTAAAATTTCTCCAAAAATTTTAATTAATATTTTTAATAAGTACTTTGTGCTATTCCGCCGCATGATTGCCTATAAAATGTGGAAATGCGTCAGTTTGGAGTGTAATATTGTTGTTGTTGTTTAGTCGATCAGCCCACCCTGATCGAGCAAGCCGGCGGCACGCAGGTAACCGATCGCCCTCTCCGGAGTGGACCCAGTGGCGGACCTACATTTTTGGGACCCTGAAGCTTGAACTGTTATGGGGGCCCCTTCGCAACCAGCAACAATAGGGCAACATCCAACAAGGTTCAAAGGGCCTTGCTGCCCTTGCAAGGACCTCGAGGCCCAAATGGCGGAGAACGGGGTGGTGGGGTGGCGTCCTTGAAAATGGGCCATACAGTGAGCCCCTTCCCACCAGCAACGAGGTCTGGGTAACCGCTGTTATCTTCTTCAATGGGGTTGTTCTATGGCAATTCTATGAGAATTCAGATGTCTTTTTATGGTTCCGATTGGCTCTAGCCTAAGGGCTGAGCTATAGAACTATTAAGCCGTGCACCAACGAAGGATTCGAGGATCCAGCTGCCAAAATGTAGACTATGAATAGATTCTGGCGGGCTCAGCGAGCCCATACAGCTGGGGGTTCGGGCGCTGCAAGCCCCCGAGAAAATTTTGAAATTTGACCAATCACAGGGGCATTTTGAGGCCATATGAAATGGGTATTAGAGCATATTCTAAGGTCAATATTAAGTACTTCAACCCATTGGCTTATGATTCTATCACTAAAATAGCCTTATTTTAATAACAAACACTTAAAAAAACTCCATCGATTTTGTTGAAAAATTCACTCATTAAAAAAAAAGTTGCTTCAGGGCCCCTCCTGGATTAGGGGCCCTGAAGCTTAAGCTTCATTAGTTTCATAGTAGATCCGCCACTGATTGTGGACCAGAGGTTCAGCGCACTAGTGATGTTGTGTCGTGTTCGTTGTTGTGCTAGAGCGGTACAGTCCGTCATAATGTGTTCAATTGTTTGTGGTGTGTCCTGGCGCAGGTGGCAGGTGTCGTCTATGGAGTTGTCTAGTCTGTGTTTATATGTCCGTAAGTTGGGGTGATGTCCACATCGGAATCGTGCTAAGTTAACTCGATCCGATCTGCTCAGCAGGGTTGCCAGACCGTGCTAAATTTGGCAAATATTGCCAAAAAAAATATTTTTTTTTAAATTTGCTATTTTTTTATTGGCAAAATTTTTTTTGCCAAAAAAAATGCCATTTTTTAAAAATCCTTTGCCAAAAATGCCAAAAACAGCTAACGGCCCAACATTAGCAAAATACCAACGCTTAATGACTTAGGGTGTGACTTAGGTGTTGATTTAAAAGATCAAACGAAATTTTGGTTTCATTTATATCAGTCTAAAAATGCAATTGGCTGTTATCCATATCGATCATTAGCACAGTTTGCTATAACTAATTTATGCCTCCCCATATCGAATGCTTTTGTTGAAAGAGTATTTAGCCAAGTCTCCATTGTCAAAAATAAGCTGAGAAATAGAATGGGTGGTAGGCTGTTGAACTCTATCTTGATGATCAGGTCTCATTGTATGTTAACAAATTCATGCTGCAAAGATTTTAATGTAAGTGATGAAATGTTGCTTAAATTTAATAGTGATGCTATATATAAATCAACTCAAAAAACTTCTAATGATTTGCTTGAAGATGAAGCTGAGGCTGAGCTATTATTGTCTGATGTAGTATTTGAATAAAGCACATTTGAAATGGGAAGGTGTTTTTATTTTATTTTTTGTCGAATTTTAATATAAGAGGTTTCAAAATGGTAACATATCCTTCCAAAATGATAATGCCAAAAAAAATGCTATTTTTGAAAAATCCTTTGCCAAAAACTGGCTGAAAGTTTGCTATAAACTCTCTCAACCATCTGGCCACCCTGCTGCTCAGGCTGATCTCTGACCTGTTAATGGGTGGCGGCTTCGCACCTAGGACCGCATTCGGACCGAGTCGTGTCAGTGCTTTGTGGGTTAGGTGTGTGTGTGTGTATGTGTTTTCTGTACTGTGTGATGTCTGTGGGGCGTGGTATGGAATGGAGTATTTGGTTATAATGTCTCTCTGGTGTTACCTTAATGGTGCGAGGTGTTGGTGCATGATTGTACATGTAGTGGCAAGGGTGTTGTGGGTTAGTTGTTGCTGCTGCCATGAATTGTGTTCCCCTCATGCAGGTGTTCTATTGGTGTTGTTTGAGTGCATCCTGTAATGATACGAAGTGCGTTGTTTTGTATTGTCTGTAAGGTGTTTATGTGTGTGTTTGAGATAATGGGTGCCCAGCATGGCCTAGCATAGTCCATAACTGAGCGAATATATTGTTTGTATATGAGTGATGTTGTTTCCCGCTGGTGTCCAAAGTTTGTGCCTGTTAGTACCCTAAGCGTGTTAAGTCTTGACGTACATTTGTTTTTAATGTCCTGAATGTGGTTTGCAAAAGATAATGATGTGTTGTATGTGACCCCAAGTATTTTGGTCCTGTGAGTGTGTGGAATGTTGATGTTGTTTGGTGTAAGCTGTGGAATTACCTGGTGTTCTTTTGTGTTGCTTGTAAGCAAGGTGATGGTTGATTTTGTGGGCGCTACTTTGAGTCTGTTGTGTGTGAGCCAGTTTTGTATACTGTTTATGTATGTTTGTAGGTTATTTGTAGCGGTGTCGATGTTGTTGTGGGTGGATGTTAGAGTGATGTCATCTGCATATAATGATAAGGTACGCTTGTTATCTATGGGTGTTGGAATGTCATGCATGGTGACAGGACAATTGCGTCCTGGTCAAGTGCGTCCCGGACAAATGCGTCCCGGTCATTGGCGTCCCTGGACAATTGCGTCCTGTTTTATTTCGTCCCGGACAATTGCGTCTCGGACAATTGCGCACTTCCCCAACTACTATATGAAGTTTATTTATTAGAGAAGTGAATAGAAAGTTCATTGTGACTTCACCTACGCAATTGTCCAGGGACGCCAATGACAAGGGACGAGTATGTTTGTTAATGTAATTTTGTATGGGATATAATGCCCGGTTAGATTAATTGAATGCCCAGTTAGGTCAACTGTATGCCCTTGACGATTGGTTAGGTTAAGTTGTGATATTTTCGTTAAAACTAACGAAAATAACTTTATCTTAAGTGGACGTAACCCATAAAATTTGACAATGATGTTGCTGATGATGGATAAAGTTTTAGAGAACAGTTTCGAACAGAACTTATGAACATATAACAAGTTTAATAGGTTAAAATGAAAAGTATATTTGAAATTCCGATACTAACTTTCTATTCACTTCTCTAATAAATAAACTTCATATAGTAGTTGGAGAAATGCGCAATTGTCCGGGACGCAATTGTCCGGGACGCAATTGTCCAGGGACGCCAATGACCGGGACGCATTTGTCCGGGACGCACTTGACCAGGACGCAATTGCCCTAGAACCGTCATGCATGTATAAGTTGAAGAGTGTTGGTGAGAGAACAGAGCCTTGAGGGACCCCGTTCGGAAAAAGCTTGTTTTTGGATGACTTGCCATTAAATGTGACATGTGAGTATCTTCCTGAAAGATAGTTGCTCAGCCACCTTTTGGTGTTATTGTGCATGTTTGTGTTGAGTATTTTGTTTATGAGAGGGAAGCGTGGGATAGCATCAAATGCTTTACTAATGTCTATTGTTGCTAATAGTGTACGTTGAGCTGGTCGTCTGGAGTTGATGCCATCCATGATGTGCTGCGTGAGGTTAGTGAGTAATGTCGTGATTGAGTGGTGAGGTCTGAATCCATGTTGAGCAGGCGATAGTGGAATGTGTGGGTCGGTGATTTGTAAGATTAGTCTTTCTGTTACTTTGGAAGGTGTGCATAGTAAAGTAATGGGTCTATAGGAAGCTGGTTCTGTTGGATTTTTGTTTGGTTTGAGTAGTGTAATAATTTTACCTTGTTTCCATATGTCAGGAATAATACAGTGTTGGTATGAATATGTGCTGATATTTGTGAGAGCTAGTATTCCTTGTGGGCCCAAGTGTTTAATGTGTATGTTAGATATGTTGTCTGGTCCAGTAGCCTTCGAATTCTTAATGTTTTTGATGATCTTGGTGGTCTGGTCTGTATTGAAGGGTGCAATGGTCGTTTCGAGTCTGTAGGTTTTCTTGTGTCTGGCTGTTTGTCTGTCTGCGTGTTTCTGGTTGTTGTCTCTGTTTAAGTGACTTATCTTTGCGTAGTGATTAACTAGAATGTTAGCTTGTTGTGTGTATGTTGGGATCAGAGTTGGGCACTAAAGCGTTAATCCGATAACAGTTAATTAACGAAGTTAACTTTTTTAACGGACTATTAACGGAAGTTAATTTCCATTTATCGTTATCGGACCAGTTAACTTCCGATAACTCGATATTTAGTCCGTTAAAGTCCGTTAACACGTTAACTGCGAGGAGTCATTCACGGAAGATCACCGCTCCGCGAATGAATTCAAACCGCCATAACTTCAGTCTGCCAATTCCGTCCTCTGCCGCAGTGGAACGGCTCTTCTCTCTCGGCAAGGACATCCTGAGGCCCAAAACATGTAATCAGTACATTTTTTATTAAAAATAAAAAAAAAGTTATTAAGCAAAAAAGTTGCAAAACTTGATAAAAATACAGTTAAATACCTATTTATTGTTGGATTTTGCATAAATAAACATTTTCTATGAGTTTTAAAGCTTTTTTCCTTGATTTTTTTAAATGTTAGTAAAGAAATAGTTATCGTTAACGGATTATCGTTAACTTCCGTTAACTTTGTAGTAAAATTATCGGATTATCGTTATCGGAGTTAAAAATTGGGGTTAACGGATTATCGTTATCGAAGTTAACTTTTTGGTTAACGGTGCCCACCACTGGTTGGGATATTATTTTGGCTGCAACAGATAGCCGCGTGTGAGGTGTGAATGCCGCTGTTAGAATGGGTAATGCTGTTTATAGTCTTGTATAGCCTGAATGTATCTGTGGAGTGGTTTAGTGTTGTTATGAATTCCCTGAATGTTTCTGTTTGTTTTTCTTTGAGTTTGTTGTTTATTTCTGTGTTGAGCTGTTGTATCTGCTGTTTTATGGCTTCTGTGTGTGGTGTTTATGTGTTATATTTGAGGTTGTTACGTTGCCTTATGAGGTGGGCTATTTCTCTAGTGTAATTTGGGTTGTATTTCCTAATGTTGCCCTTGGGTATGTATTTGTTTGCATTATTGATGATCTGGTTAAATGTCTTGAGTGTTGTATTGATGTTTATGATGGGTGTGCTGTTTAATGTGGTGAATTGTTCCTCAGTCTGTATTTTGAACTGTTCCCAATCAGCTTTCTTGTAATTTCTGTAAGTGTGCCTAAGGCTGTTGGGGCAGAGTGTAGAATGTGTTGTAATGATGATGGGCAGGTGGTCTGATGACAGTTGTTTTTCTGTTCTCCATTGTGTATGTGTTGCTAGTGAGGGGGAACAGAACGTTATGTCTGGGGAGGAGTTTGAGTATCCTGCTTGATATGGTATGTGTGTATGTTCTTCTGTATTGTTAAGAATGAAGAGGCTGTTTAGTTGTGTGGCTATGTTGACGCCTCTGGTGTTGTTTTGGTTGTGCAGGTACCAACTAGTGTCTTTGGCGTTGAAGTCTCCTCCTAAGATGACATTAGTGAGAGAGGCCAGATTGTGTAACTGTGGATTGTAATTGGCTGGCACCTGAGGTGAACTATCTGGTGGGATGTAAATGTTGATTAGTGTGGTGTTGTGTTTTGCGCGTGTTTTAATGTTAACTGCCTGTATTTCTATCGTGTTATCTGCTTGGATTGTGTTTGTAATGTTTTGGGTAGCATCAGTGTAGCTAATGCTTTTACGTATGTAAGTGATGAGTCCACCCCCGTTACCCCCAGTACGATCTTGACGGATCGCCGTGAAGTCAGGGATGGTGGGTGTTTTGTGTGTGCGTTTTAGTTTTGTTTCTTGTATAAGTGCTATGTGAATGTTTTGTTTGTGTACGAATTCCCTAAGCTGCATGATTTTTTTGAGGCCATCTACGTTGTACTGTAATATGTTAATATTATACTTCTGTATGTGTCTCACGGTGCTATTGTGTCTATGTCTTTGTGTATGGTGACATGTGTAAGTTGTAGTGGGGCCTGGATTAGTCTTAATGTCGCCAGAGAGTAAGAGTAGTTCGGGGAGCACGCAATTGCTCCCTGTAATTGAAAAAATAGCACGCTGAGAATAGGTCCGGCCCCGGGAGCCGATCGGCACTCTGACCGTGCCACGCAACAGGCTGTCGACTGCCAGTCTGGCCAACCGTAGACAGCCCGCTGCACGGAGATTTGAGGAAGTTTGGCCACCAGCGCATTGATGTTTTTGTTTGACGTCGCCTCTTCTTCGCGTTGACGTGTCCCGCGCTAGAGGATGCAGCCACTGTTAGAAGCTTCCTCGTCAGCTGCTAACACTTTTTTTACGTTGTTCTAGCTACCTGTTCAGAGGTTTTTTATAAATAAATCTCAGTTTTCTGCTCAAAACGGCTCTTTCTAATTTTAAAATTGATTAGTCAAGGAAGGAAGATGTTGACTTCTATTTTGCAGCAACAGATGATGATGGATGTGTGCACTGGATGTTCCGTCAGTGAGCTTAAACTAGTTACAGAGAATTGTGTTAAATTTAGCCAGAGTCACAAACATGTAATAATGCAGTGCTGTGATCTATCTACTTGTCAGTTGCCCCTGGTCAATTGAATGGCCGGTTAGGTCAACTGTACGCCCTTGACGATTGATTAGGTTAAGTCGTGATATTTTCGTTAGTTAACGAAAATATCACGACCTAATCTAACCAATCATCAAGGTTGTACAGTTGACCTAACCGGCCATTCAATTAACCTTAGTTATTTAATTGGTGATAATTATTGTTTTTTTCTGCATTATTTGCTGATAGTACTCAAAGTGTGTAGAATTTTTTTGCATAACTTTGTAAAACTTTTTCGTATAAATTTGATCTGTCAATATAATATAATGATAATAAAGTTAAGTTCTTCAAGTAAAAATTATTAAACAAAATAACTATTACTAATGTAGCAATCCCGTAAAATAAATAGCATACATAATTAAAGTACAAGAACTACAGTTCAATTCCAAAAACAGACTAACCAGCCTAACGAAATATGGTTTAATTGACTAAATAAATATAACATTGATGGCGTTCTAATAGTAAAAAATCCTTTATAGATGACGCTAAAGTAAAAAATTAAAGTATTCACTACAACAACTTAAATTTTTTTTATAAAAATACAATTAAATATGCGCAAAAATAATTATATATATATATATATATATATACAGTATATATATAGTGTGTGTGTGTGTGTATATATATATATATATATATATACCTTACCTTATGAACCTTATGTTGTTTCGTGTGTTGGTCTCTCTTCACACGGAGGTCAAGCTGGTGGCCCCGCCTCTAGGTCTGGCCTGGTGGAGGAGCGAGTTACTTTCTTGCGCTCTCCACCGTACATAGCCAGGCACGCCCGGCTCATCTGGTACTGTCCTGAGCCAGGCATCCAGTCTTTTCTTGAAGACTTCAACTTTGACCCCCGTTACGTTTCTGAGGTCCTTAGGAAGCTGGTTGAAAAGTCTTGGCCCCCTGACAACCAAGCTATTTTCCTTCAGGGTTGAGGAGGTCCCTTGTCGTGCTTTTAATTTGGGAACACTACACATTCTGCCTTTCCTATTTTCCAGTGTTGTTTGAATGGTAATTGGGTTTAGTTTTAGGTTTGGTACCAGTTTTTCGATCATTTTCCATATGTAGATTATGATGTACCTCTCTCTTCTTCTTTCCAGTGAGTACAGATTTAGTTTACGTAGTCTTTCCCAGTAGTTGAGTTCTTTGCAGCCATCAATCTTGGCTGTGAAATGCCTTTGCGTTTCTTCTAGTTTATTGGTTTCTTCCTTTTTATATGGGGACGTCAAAACGGAGCAGTATTCAAGTTTCGGTATAATCAGTGTTTTTAGCAAGGGAATCATTACTGTCCTGTCCCTTCTCTTGAACGTTCTTAGAACTTGTCCGGCGACTCTTTTTGCTTTATTTATCGCTATCTGATTTTGTGTTTCGAATTTCGCATCATCTGTCATTATTATCCCGAGATCAATCGCTTTCATGCTTCTCTGAATTTCCTGTCTATCTGGAGCATAATATGCAGTCTGTTTAAGTTCTTCTTTTCTACCATATCTCAAGAGTAGAAATTTCTCGGCGTTGAATGACATGTTGTTGTCTTCTGACCATTTGTATATTTTGTTCGTGTCCCTCTGCAAGGCCTCCACGTCATGTACATCGCTGATTTTTCTGCTGATCTTTGTATCGTCTGCAAAGGATGTTACTATACTATTGCTGTTTACTCCGCTGTCTATGTCTGTTAGCATGATAATGAACAGGAGTGGGGCCAGTACTGTCCCTTGTGGTACTGAGCTGCGTACTTCCGATTCTGATGATGATATACCTTGAATTTTGACGACCTGCAGACGATCACTAAGGAAGTTGTAGATCCATTTTCCCACTTTGCCTGTTATTCCCATGTCTTTAATTTTATGTCCTATTATACCATGGTCACATTTATCGAAAGCTTTAGCAAAATCTGTGTATATAACATCGTAGTTGTCATTGTCTTCCAATGCATCTAGGATATTGTTGTAGTGCTCTATTAGTTGTGATAGGCATGATCTACCTGATCGGAATCCATGCTGATTTTCGTTGAATCTTTCCCGTGTCTCCAGGAAATCATAAATTTTCTCTCTAACTATTCTTTCAAATACTTTGGTGAGGTGGGACGTCAATGACACTGGTCTATAGTTCTTTGCTTGAGATCTGTCCCCTCCTTTATATATAGGGACAATGTTTGCTCTTTTCAAGATGCTCGGTATTTCCCCAGTGTCTAGGGATTTTCTCCATATCCAGTATAAAGGTGTAGCTATTTCATTTTTACAGTTTTTAATCAATAATGCGTTCCAATTGTCCGGACCTGCAGCTGAATGTAGTTTCATTTGTTCTATAGCTCTCGCTACATCTTCTGGTGTAAACTCAAAGTCTGTTATATACTCTCCTTGCAATTCCTCTTCAAAGAATGCATTTATGTCAGGTATCGCTTTGTCACTTTTTGGGGTACTGAAAACTGATTCATATTGAGCTCTCAATGTATCAGATATTTCTTTTGGATCGTCGGTTAGTTCATTATTTCCCGTCCTTAAGGGCCCAATAGCGGCGCGCGTTTTTGTTTTCCTTTTTGCATAGCTATAGAAGTATTTTGGATTTTCCTTTATTGCTTCTACCGCCTTTTCCTCTTCCCTCTCTGTATGGTCCTTAATCAGGGCTTGTATTTCCCTATCGATACCCTCCAGTTTTTCTTTTATTATTTTCCTGCCATTATCTCCGCAGTTTCCTAACTTCGCCTCCACTCTCTTTCTTTGCGGAATAGTCTTCTCTTTTGCCTTTCTAGCCAGCTCCTCTTTCCTTTTGGCTGTGATTTCGGAGCATATTTTTCTAAAATTCTCAGCGTTTTTTCCTCCAAAGTTGTTAGCATTTCTTCCGTTGTTTTATTCTCGAAAATTGTTCTCCATTCTATTTGGGCCATGTGCGATCTGATTGCTTCACAATTTATAGTCTTCGAGTTTAAGTTAAAGGCCCCGAATTTACTTCTTTCCACAATATGTGTATTGTCTTCTAATGCTGCCATCATATTTGTTGATATCTCGATTAAGTTGTGGTCTGAGATAATGGTTGGGGTTATTTTTATATCAGCAATCAAGTTCGTGTTATTCGTGAATACCAGATCCAGGCAGTTACTTTTTCTGGTATTTTCTGTTATCTCCTGTGTCAGCATAAACTCGTTTGTGAGAGCCATCAACATTTTTGCTTGTTCCTGATCTTCTCTTGTGCCCCCCTTGTCCTGGTGAATATATATATTCCTATTCACCTTTTTGTATTTTATAAATGGGAAGTTAAAGTCTCCGCAGATCATTATATTGGGGGATGGAGGGTTTATGGCCTTTATTAGCTTTCTAATGTCATCAATGGCCTCCGAGAATTTTTCGGTTGGGGTGCTTCGAGGTCTATAGATGACTATTACTATCAAGTTTAGTTTTTCTATTTTCACTGCTAGGAGTTCCACATAGCTGTTTGATTTACTTATTATCGTCTCTGTCATATGACCTTCCTGTACATATATAGCACCGCCACCTTTCCGTCTCGTCGTTCTATCCGCTCTTAGTAAGTTGAAGCCCTCTATATTTATCTCTTTCTTATCAATACAATGTTCGCAGTTTTCACAATTTCCTTGGCAATCTTTAAGATGAGTTTCTGTGAGGCATGCGATGTCCGCCCTTGTTTCGTCCATAAATCCTTTCAGGTACGAAACCTTATTGAGTGATTGGTTTGGTCTTATTCCTTGAATATTAGCCAGGACAATTTTTATGTTCTCTGTTTTTCGTTGCCCCTTGTGCATTTCAAGTTCGTTTTCCTTTGATATCGCTTGATTCGTTGCTCTATGATCCTCCGAAAGAGATCCGTTTCCTCCTACTTGTATTGGTAGCTTCTTGCCCGGTAGCGATTTGGCTCGGGGGTTTCCAGCTGTGTCAACTGCATGTGGATGACATTTAGCATTCGTAAGGTGTCTGAGATGTTGAAAAAATTTTCTTGTTCGCTTTTTGTGTTCCTATTGTTGTTCCTATTGTTATTTTTATTCCTATTGTCATTTAAACTTTTTCCTTTGTTCCTTTGTTATATATATATATATATATATATATATATATATCCTTTCCAGATTGAAAATGTGATGGAGATGTGATGTGATGTGATTTAACAATGGAACCAGTCTGCAGCCTCAAGAGACCAAGATCTTTAAATCCTGACGACTGTATTCTTTGCCAAGAAAGCACCAAAGAAAAGCTGTTGAAATTTACTGATCAAAGCATTTTGTTCCTGCAGCAGGCTTCATCAGCCAGAACAAAGCTCCATGATGCTAGAAACAAAACTGTGATTGAACGACTGACTGATGTATTGTCTTCCACACCGCGCCCGGTCGTGTTTTGGCACAAGTCATGCTTTGCAACATTTACCAGCAAGTCTCATATATCAAGGCTACAGAAATTTTCTTTACAGCAGAGAAGTTCAGGTCAAGGTAGGGATACAGCATCAAGAAAACCTTCCACTGTGCTTCGAAGCTCTGTGGCAGCGATGAACTGGGATGCTTGTATATTTTGTCAAGATGCAACAAACAAAGATAAACTTTCCTCGGTTAGTACATTTCAAACAAGTGTAAAGATTTTGGAGGCATCAAAGTATGATCAAGTTACTCATGTTCGCTTTGTTGGAATGAGTGATCTTATTGCGGCAGAAGGCAAGTATCATCTGACATGTTACACAAAGTTTACGAAATCCACATCTAAAACAAAAGAGCGATCAGAATCAGAGGAGACAGGTGTTCCAATGGAATGGCTAGTACTTGAACTGGAAGAAGCAGCCAGGAAGGCACACGTGCTTGAGCTGTCAGAAGTCTGGGAGAGATACCGCGAACTGGCAGTGGAAGCTGACGTTGAAATACTTCCATCTTATGTCAGCAAGCGATCAACATTCAAGATCAAGCTTCAGGCACACATTGAAGACATGTATGAGTTCATATCTCTGCCAGATAGACAAACACTGCTTGTGCCAATGAAGTTTGAAAATGTTCCCTTCTCTAAACTGTTGAATGGAGACCCAGTATCTTCTCCACTCCAAAGACATCAACAAACTGACGAGTTTCTTGAAATGGTTCATGTTGCCTTGAAGCTAAGATCTAACAGCCTTGCTCAGCCAAAGTACAAAGGATTTGCTATGAATGAAGAGGAAATGATTTCATGTGTTCCTGACAACCTCTTCATGTTCCTTCGCTTGATGTTTGGTGGACAGGAATTGTTGGAGGATGACACTGATGAGACCTCAGAGGCTGAAGGAACTGAAGGAATGACGCAGAGGGAGCGTAAGTCTCAGCAAGAATACTGATCATTGCACAGAATTTGGTCTATAATGTCAGTGGCGGAACACACTGGACTCCTAAGCATCTGGGTCTTGCTAGTACATTGCATCAAGCATCAAGCTCGCCTTCCATGCACAGCAGCATGCAAGTGCCATGACACTGATGATGTCTGCTACAACGCTTGAAGAATACTGAAACAGCTACCTGCCAACGTCATGCACAGCAAAAGCAAAAATATTTTTGTGAAACGGACACTATCTGTTAATTGGTTGCTGAAGTCGTGTCATGTCTTATGTCAAATAAATTTTGTCAAATAAAATTCAAAGCCCCTCTTCTCTCTCCCTACTTCTCTCTGGAACTTTAAATTTAGCTCTTAAACAGTAAATTAGGACCGCATTTAGAGATCATAAAAGCCTTTTATTTTCAAACTACGATGCATTACACCGTGTAACACAAAATTTGTCCATGAGTTAAAACTATTATTTTCTGATTTTTTAGGGCATAAATAAGTAAAAATGAGCAGTCACCAAGTTCAGACTTCGGTTCTGAGTTCATGAGATCGATTTATTGATTTTTTGCCATTTTTGCTTATTAATTTAAGGGTTTTTCACACTATCTGCTTTTAAATCAAATGAATCCTGTTAAGTATAATTTTAATTGATGTTAACACGATTATTATGATAAATCAATGATGAAAAATGAAGTTCTCCAGGCCCCGTCTTTAGAAATGAAAATAAAAAGAAGGAAACGAGTAGGGAATAATTATGTATTATAATATGTTAATATACAGACAGTGCAGTGATGCAGAGCGTTGATAAAGAGTATTGCTACGGAGAATTGATACAGAATTGATACAAAAATTCTAGCGTTATAGTTTAATCAAAAAGAAGTTTGTCTACGAGATTGGCGATTGTATTTCAGTTCACTTTCACGCAAAAGGTTCCAGATATAGTCCCCCATCATACTTTCATTGTACTGTCCCTTGTAGCGTTCCTCGAAAGAGCTGACATCCTGGTGAAATCTTTCACCTTGTTCTTCTGAGTAGTCTCCCATGTTTTCTTTGAACTCATCAAGGTGGGCGTGTAGTACGTGCAGTTTCAGCGACATCCGGCAGCCCATGCTCCGGTACATGTCCACAAGTTCGTCAACGATTTCCCTGTAGTTCTCTGCCTTGTGGTTTCCGAGGAAACCTTTGACTAGAGAAACGAAGCTTGTCCAAGCTGCCCGCTCAACCTCAGACAGCTTCTCAGGAAAGCTGTCGGAGTCAATAAGTCGCTTCACCTGAGGGCCCACAAATACTCCTGCTTTGATCTTCGCCTCCGACAACTTCGGGAACAGCTCCTGGATGTGCTTCAAGGCCTCACCCTCTGGATCCAGCTGTTTAACAAACTGCTTAATGATGCCCAATTTGATGTGCAGGGGTGGCATCAGCACTTTCGTTGGCTCCACCAGCGGCTCTTGCTTCACGTTATGGGCCCCAACTTCATAGCCGGTCCTGAGGGGCCAGTTCCTCTTCTCGTAGTGAAGGGCTGTATTTCGGCTATCCCAGAGCACAGATAGCAAGGGAACTTGGTGAAGCCTCCCTGAAGCCCCATCAAGAAGGCCACCATCTTGAAATCGCCAATGACCTCCCAGCTGAATTGGTCGTACTTCAGTGCACTCAGCAGGATTTTGACGTTCTGGTACTCTTCTTTCATGTGCACTGAATGAACCAGAGGAATCGAGGGCCACTGATTTGTGTTGTGCAGTAAAACAGCCTTGAGGCTTTTAGATGAACTGTCGATGAAGAGCCGCCAGTCAGAGGTGTTGCAGGGAATGCCCACAGCGTCAAAGAGTCCTCTGATGTCATGGCAGTAGCACAACCCATCTTTAAGAGTGAAGAACACTGAAAAGCCGGGATGCCGCTTCCTCTGGGAAGTAATTCGAACGCTGTCGTCCAGTAAGTCCCACTGCTTCAGTCTGGAAATGAGCAGCTCGGCGTTGGACTTTGTCAAGGCCATTTCCCTGATGAGGTCGTTGATGTCCTCTTGGTTGGGGTAGTAGGGGCACCTTTCACCGGCCACCCGGCGTCGACGGCGCGCAGCAGATGACGCACCTTGCTCCTCCTCGGAATCATCATAGCTTGCTTCTTCTGCTGGACAAGATTGATCTCTCAAGGGAGGCTGTGGCACAGGTAGGTCCGTCGCGTTATGGGGAACAGGTGCAATAGATGACGGAATGTCAGGGTACTCAATGGGAGGTGCATTCTTCCCCTTTCTTCGTTTTGTTGGGTCCACCATACAGAAATAGCAGTCCGTGAGATGGTCTGAGGGCTCACGCCAGACACGGGGGATAGCGAAACGCATTGCCCTTCTCTCCTCTAAACCAACCTTCAAGAGTGCGGCGGCAGTAGTCACAGATGACATGTGGTGCCCAGCGTTTGTCTTGGTCACCGACTGGCATTCCGAAGTAGGCATGATAGGCTTCCTTTGCACGGGTGCAACTGTCCAAGCAGTGTTTTTTAGCCGTCTTTGCGAAGAACTCGCCGCACACGTAGCAGAAGGAATCCGCTGGGTATTTGCAACCACGAGCAGCCATAACAGTAACTTCGTCACACGTCACACGTCTGAAAAAGTAAAAATAATGGATTAATTTAACCCTATATGGACATAATTCTTATTTTTGTCTTAAATTTTTTTTTACCTATATTAAACATTCATTTAGAGTACTTTGAACATAAATATGTGATTTTTAATGTAATATATATATATATAAAAATATATATAAATAATATATATATATAATATATATAATAATATATATAATATATATATAATGTAATATATATAATACAAATTGGACAACCTTATACCACGTGGCAAAGAAGGCATGGATGTCAGAGCCATCAATATTGTTACGTTTCAATAAAATATTCTAGTGCTCAGTTTATCAGAATTGTTTTATATTACTTCAGCCACTCTAACAACATATATTGAGCAATAAAAAATTATTCAACTTACCTTTAATCAAATAAAGTGATAAAAAATAAAAAACGAACTGCGTAACCATACACTTTTACTTCTACTGACGCACTAACTTATTTTTTTCATTAAAGCTCGGTTTTCTGCAGTAGGAGTTGCCAATTCGTGATATAAACTCCTTGAACCGTTACAAATTTGACGATATCGTCATTTAAGTTAAAATGTACTTGTTTCGGTAAATATATAGTAAATTTTGAAGCGTTTACAGATCTGTCGCAGATGTCCATATAGGGTTAAAAAATAATAATATTCTTATTTCAACAAAATCGATGTACTGACAACAAACCCGAAGTTTAAAATCACTGACAGCTTTTTTCCAGTGATTTGAAGCATAATGAATCAGAAAATAAAGGTTATTGCCCAGAAACAAAGAAAATTTTTTTTTTTGTTACACGGTTATAAGTGTTTCCATGAGTTAGAATGCTTGCGGCGGCCATTTTGAATATTTAATTTTATAGCACGAAATAAGCATTGAAGACTTTGGCTGACACAAAAATTGGAAAGAGCACACTTAAGTCCTTTAGAAAAAGCTTTCTGCCCACTTCTACCTCGAAATGCCGACCTCTTCTTATTGAAGCCCATATTCTAAAATTTGGCTCAGTATATAAGGAGATATTTCATATATGGTTTGGTAATGATTGGAAAATGTTCCATATCTCCAAAACTGATTTAGTAATTTTTAAATATTTTACATTTACTCCGTTTTTAGTAATCCCAACATCTATGGAAAATTTGATGACAATCCAAGTCTTATTAAGACGTTCCACAGTGGGCTGAAATCACCATCCTAGGTGGTCAAGATCACTGGTTTCCAAAATTCCAGTGTTCGTTTTTAAGTTTGTGCATGCTTATTATCAATAATTATGCTTTCTTTATGTTTTAACACATTGTGTATTTTATGCATATGTCCATGAAGTTGTGTAAAGTTGTGTGTACAAATATGCACATAAAATTGAATTCATAAGTGTATTTGTGTTATCATTTTGATTAGGATTAGCCAATACTGTAATGTTTTTTTATTTTCCATGCTGTTGTACAATTATCAGCAAGTAAACAACTTATTAAAATGTATGGCGGACCTCAATTTTAGGGCCCCATCCATTGCATTAAGAAAAATAAATGTAACTATATTTAAAAACATTATATATATAATATATATATATATATAATATTATATATATATATATATATATATATATATATAATATATTGACGATTGGTTAGGTTAAGTCGTAACATTTTCGTTAGTTTTAACAAAAATATTACAACTAAACCTAACCTAACCAAACAAAATGTAAAACTAACCCAACCTAATGAAAATATCAAGACTAAACCTAACGTAATTGAAATAAATTTTACATTTTGTATGATTTTTATTTTCTTATTAACCCATTAACGGCCAATGTCCCATTTTTGGGACACCACTTTTTAGGTGGATAGAATCATTACAGGAATGATTGATTAATTTTTTTTCTTTTCAGAATGTAATTCACAATCATATCAAAGTATCCCATAAAAATAATCATATATGGTTGACAGTTTTTATCACCAGGTGGCGCCAAAGTTGTGCGATTTTTGGTGAGAAGACACGTTAACACGTGAATGCCCTCAATTCCTCACTGTCTGCATAGGAGGAAGGTCGGTTGTGTTAGTAGTGTGTATTGGTAATAAGAGAACACGAGGAAAGCATCAACTGATTTGTAAAATATAAAATGTAAGTATTGTGTTGTTTATAATTTTGTGTCCCATTTTTGGGACATTGGCCAGATATTAGCAATTTGATCTAAATGTAGTTCATTTTCTTTGCATCATTTATAATTATTTTATGCAAAATTTACATACTAGGCCTTTTATTAGTAAACTCCAACATTTATGATTTATATATATATATATATATATATATATATATATCATATATATATATATATATTATATATATAGAATCACATTTCAAGATGAAAACTTGGTATATGATGCTATTATTTCTTTTTCAGAGGCCTACTCTTTAGCATTATGACACGAAGATCTTTATTGACAACTAATGAAGTTGCCAATGCGCTAATGAACTTGAGTGATGATGAAGCATCGAATGAAAACGTGGAGGTTGCAATTATTCCTCCAAGTCCAGATGAAATGACAGATGATGAAGCTATCAATGATGAAGACCTCCCTGAAGAAAGCATTCTTCAAGATGTTGCAGGTAGGCTGGAGTTGATTGTTCACAACAATGACGGTGGATCAATTGAATCAACTGAGGTTTCAGCAACTCAACCTCTTTCAGGTAAGCATAGAAAAAATGACACCAGTTCAATTCCTAAATGGAAAAAATGTTCTCCAAAATATAAAGGTGTAATGAATCTGCCCTCTCAAAATAGTTATGATCAGAGTATGACATATGCTAAGCAGAAAAATAATCCTAATTTTACTGTCAACATTGAAGAGATGAAAATATTTCTAGGAATTATTCTGCTTAGTGGGTACCATAAACTTCCTCAACAAAATATGTACTGGGAGCAATCGCCAGACGCAGGTTTGCCCTTTGTTTACAATGCTATGTCGAGACAAAGGTTCAAGGAAATAAAAGGTTTCTTCACTTGAATGACAATGCCAACATTGATAAAAATGATAAAATGTATAAGCTGAGACCATATCTAGATGCTCTAAGAGAAAACTTTCAGAAATTTGGCATTTTTGATTCCCATTTGTCAATCGATGAAATGATAAGGTATTATGGCATGCATTCTGCTAAAATGTTTGAGGGGTAAGCCAATAAAATTTGGCTACAAGTTTTGGTGTCTTTGTGGCTCCAATGGATACCTATACAACTTTTCCCCGTATCTTGGTAAGGGCAGTGAACCTAGCAGTGGACCTCTAGGAATAAGGGTTATAAATAACCTAACAGCAGTAATTCCTGAAGCTGAAGCTGCAAATCACGAAATCTTTTTTGATAATTTCTTTACAAGCATTGATACCTTGAAAGAACTGGGAGATAGGAGTTTGAAGGCAACTGGCACAATTCGTGAAAATCGTACAAAAAATTTCCACTTATGCCTTCTAAAGTTATGGAGAAAACAACAGAAAGAGGGTTCATAGACTACAGATTTGATTCTAGCAATGAAATTTTAGTCACAAAATGGCATGACAACACTGCAGTTGCAGTTGCTACAAATTACAGTCAGGTTTACCCAACTGGTACTACTACACGCTATTCTCAGAAACTCAAAAAGGAGATAGTAGTGCAAATCCCAAAAGTTATTTCAGAATATAACAAAAATCAATGGGAGGGGTAGACCTACTAGATAAACAAGTGTCCCTATATAGGGTCAGAATACGTGGGAAGAAATGGTGGTTCCCACTGTTTACGCAACTGCTTGACATTGCTATTGTGAACTCTTGGAGGATTTATCAACATGCAAATCCAGATGAGACACTCTCCCTGCTAGACGCAAGAAGGAAAATTGTTTTGGCTTATGTTTCAAAGCCTTCTCTATCAAGCCGTAAACGTCCTGGCCCACAAAGAAGTAGGCTTTTGGGAGGAAGAGTAAGTGAAGATATCAGGTTTGATCAAGGAAATCACCTTGTGATACCAATTCAGACACAACATCGCTGTGCATTATGTGGCAAGAAAACAAAGAGAATTTGCAGTCGTTGTGATGTTCCACTCCATGATCTGTGCTTTGCAACTTTCCACACTAAATAATATCGATGAACTACAGTAATTGGCCATGCATATCAAGAAGAAGGGCCTTTTTTTGCGTGAAAAATAAATTCTATTCCAAAACGAAATATTTTCCCTTTTTCAATTTATTTCATTATTTTTTCATTATGCAAGTTGGTTTATTATTTTCCATTGTTCATTAGTACGTCTACATTATGAAAAGAAGTGAAACATGTTTTCATTTTGATATATAGTTTTACATTTTTGTTCTTCATAGAAAAAGACAAATAAACAAATTTGAAACTTTTAATTTTTCTTACCCTAAAAATTCTATGCGTGACGGCCAATGTCCCAATAATGGGACGCCATTTTTTAGGCCCAAGATAAGTAAAAATTAATTATTCAATGGTTGTAACGCTATTCTTAGGTCTTCTGGAGAAAAGATCAGTCATGATATAATTAAAATTCATTACAGAATAATTGTGGCCTTTAATGGGTTAATGCAATAGATGGGGGGGCCCTAAAATTGATGTCTGCAGTCTGCCAAATATATTCCTTAACTAATGTTTTCATTTGGCTATTTAGTCAAAGGTAGGGAACCAATTAAAATTGAGGGGTTGGATAATCTTAAGGAAAGGTCCCGGTTCTTAATACGTAGTACAGAGATTTAACATATTAATAATATGAAAGATTATATTTTTCTCAATAAAATGCACTCCCGCGTTTTTATTTTTATTAAGGATAAGTAATTTTAATTGACGTTTTTAAAGTGGACGGCATTTCTTGCGCCTGGCAGCGTTGTGTGCAAATTAGATAAGTGTTGACCTTAAGGATAATCTTGGCTTGAAAAGTTATTTGCGAGTTAGCTATGGATTGTGAACGTTGTAACTACACTGGTTTAAAGCTGTTTTCCGAATTTAATTCCGATTTCAAAAAATTGATAGCCTTTCTGGTTCAGCATAAACTACTTTTAATTAAGAGAAAGAAAGTGCCCAAAGTGTAACAAGATCTGTAAAATAGATTTCAATAGAAAAGCCTTTAGTTTTGGTTAGGTTATATTTGTTGAGGGGGTTGGGGAAAGTCATAAACGAGTGATTTGCGACTGAAACGGATGTCAAATTCGAATAAATCACATAGAAATACATCGGGAAAACGTTTTATATCCAAAAAACTTCCCGGGACGCTTCCTTAAGATTAACGAGGGGTTAAGTGTTTTTAAACTTTGAGGCTAGAAATAAAGCAAATAAAATGTTAGTTATTATTAAGAGGAATGCGAGTTACAAGAGCAAGATAGTCGCCTGTAAATTATATAATTTTTATGTTAGGCTTCATTTAGAATACTGTAGTCAAGCTAGGTCCCCTCACCTTAGACAGACATGTCAACTCTCAGATTTTAAGTCTATCCATGGTCTCATTCATGGGCGTCGATTGGGACGCAGAGGACATAACCCCCCCCCCCCCACACACACTTTCGTGGATGAATTGCTATAAATGCTAATTATATTAATGGTACTATGATAATAAAAAAAACCACACTAATAGACAGAGTTTATTTCCACAACAGTTTCGATGCCCATTGTGGAAATAAACTGTGTATTAGAGTGGGTTTTTATTATCATATTGTGACTTTCACGTAGAAAAAGTGAATTTTTTTTGCATTTATTAATGGCACCTAATAAGACATTATATGTTGTATTATATGCATATGCAAATGTAATAGCAATATTATAAATTATTGTCATGAACAATATGTTAAATAAATGGTTTCGTTATGTATCATTTTCAATATGAAAGTGTGATCAAAGTGCAGTTTATTTGGTTTATATTTCATGAACATACTATTTTGTTATCAGTATATATACATTGACCTCTGGGTTATTATGTGTTTTATCACACTGTCATTTTACACACCAAAATACATTTTTCTAGTAGTATTTGATGTGATTTGTTCAAATATGACTTCCGTTTGTTTCCGTCGGAAATGAGATCCAACAAAGTTATAGTACTTTGAAGTTTGGCTCATTTTCAAGGGAAATGGAAGTCAAAATCTAGGTAATTATGTATTTTATCCCACTCAGTCATTTTACACACCAAAATACATTTTTCTAGTAGTATTTGATGTGATTTGTTCAAAATATGACCTCCATTTCCGTCGGAAATGAGATCCAACAAAGTTATAGTACTTTGAAGTTTGGCTCATTTTCAAGGGAAATGGAAGTCAAATCTAAGCAAAACACATCAAATATTACTAGGAAAATGTATTTTGGTATTAATTAACCTAAACCTAACCTAACCGTGGCTAAACGAGCCTAACCCTGGCTAAACGGCCTAACCCTGGCTAAACGAGCTCTCGTCTGTATCCACCACCTAATCCATAATAAGGTAATACTTTAGCTCGTTTAGCCAGGGTTAGGATCGTTTTAGCCAGGGTTAGGCTCGTTTATGCCAGGTTAGGCTCGTTTAGAGCCAGGGTTAGCTCGTTTAGCCATGGTTAGGTTAGGTAAGGTTAGGTTAGGTTAATTAATACCAAAATACATTTTTCTAGTAATATTTGATGTGTTTTGCTTAGATTTTGACTTCCATTTCCCTTGAAAATGAGCCAAACTTCAAAGTACTATAACTTTGTTGGATCTCATTTCCGACGGAAATGGAGGTCATATTTGAACAAATCACATCAAATACTACTAGAAAAATGTATTTTGGTGTGTAAAATGACTGAGTGTGATAAAATATATAATAACCAAAATCTAAGCAAAACACATCAAATATTACTAGAAAAATGTATTTTGGTATTAATTAACCTAACCTAACCTTACCTTACCTAACCTAACCGTGGCTAAACGAGCCTAGAGTATTACCTTATTATGGATTAGGTGGTGGATACAGACGAGGGATCGTTTAGCCAGGGTTAGGCTCGTTTAGCCAGGGTTAGGTTAGGTTAATACCAAAATACATTTTTCTAGTAATATTTGATGTGTTTTGCTTAGATTTTGACTTCCATTTCCCTTGAAAATGAGCCAAACTTCAAAGTACTATAACTTTGTTGGATCTCATTTCCGACGGAAATGGAGGTCATATTTGAATAAATCATATCAAATACTACTAGAAAAATGTATTTTGGTGTGTAAAATGACTGTGTGTGATAAAACACATAATTACTGACCTCTGTTATCTACAGGTAATAAAAGCTTTATTTTGGTTAAACATGTGTGTGATATTATGTTACATAAAAGGTTAAATGGGTTAATATTCGTTTTTTGACCCAGTCATACCCAGCTATAACAGCAATAGGTAATTATTCGTTTTTTGACCCAGTCTCTTTTTATAATGAGAGCAAATGTTTCTGGTCAATTTGGAGGTGCTCTGCACAAATATGCCATGGATCCATTTCCTGTGCAAATGCGTAGTTTTTGAGATATTGTCATCTCGAAAACTACGCATTTGCACAGGAAACGGATGGCAGATTTGTGCAAAACACCTCAAAATCGACCAGAAAAGTTTGCATTCGTGCTAAACACAACTTAACCTAACTTAGCCTAACCATCTAACCTAACCAGTCACCTTATTTTGGAGGATATAGTTCTGCAATTGCAGTAAGGAAGTGATGCAGAACTGTAGAATCGTCAGGATGTTCTGCCGGTAATGAGGATGTCTATTCCCAGCACGTAAAACCCACGATTTCACATCCTTCCATTTTTTTACGGCACCTAAACACCTTCGAGTCTTGTCTTAAAATACAGGCAGTATTACATTTAGGGCAAATCACGGATGTCGGAATTATGCTGTGATTGGAAAAAACATCTAAACTTTTATCTTCATCGAGGCCAACAAGGCGGATTAGGTCTTCAAAATCAAGTTCACAAGATTCACATGTCATACCAGTAGAACGAAAACCACCACACTGACCAGAAACAGAAAGAAGTAGCCAAAAAAAAGCCAAGAAAAATCTCCAAAAAAGGTAGCCCAAATAAACAAACCAACCGAAATTTATATACATACATATTAGAAAGTAGAAGATATTTTTTTTAAAAAAGTACATTTTATACAAATTTGCACAAGATAATATATATATTTTCTTATTCAGCTTTGATTGGTTATTCAATATATATTGCTGTTATAGCTGGGTGTGACTGGGTCAAAAAACAAATATTAACCCAGCAATATATATTGAATAACCAATCAAAACTGAATAAGAAAATATATATATTATCTTGTGCAAATTTGTATAAAATGTACTTTTTTAAAAAAAATATTTTCTACTTTCTAATATGTATGTATATAAATTTCGGTTGGTTTGTTTATTTTGGCTACCTTTTTTGGAGATTTTTCTTGGCTTTTTTTTGGCTACTTTTTCTTGCTTTTGCCTACTTCTTTCTGTTTTTTGTTAGTGTGGTGATTTTTGTTCTACTGTTATGACGTGTCAATCTTGTGAACTTTATTTTGAAGACCTAATCCACCTTGTTGGCCTCGATGAAGATAAAAGTTTAGATGTTTTTTCCAACCAATCATGGCATAATTCCGACATCCGTGATTTGCCCTAAATGTAATACTGCCTGTATTTTAAGACAAGACTTGAAGGTGTTTAGGTGCCGTAAAAAAAATCCAAAAAATAAGCATGAGTGTGGATTTACTATTTCTATCTTTAAGGGCACATGGCTGGAACATTGCAACTTCTCGGTGAATAAAAACCTCCGGTTCATAAATATTTATTTGCAAAAATATTTTTCACAATGTTATGCCGAGAAAGTTATAAAACTAGGCAGAGAGTCCATTGTTAACTGGAAATCTTTTTGGGTGGTTACTGGTTAGGTTAGGTTAGGTTAGGTTAGGTTAGGTTGTGTTTAGCACGAATGCAAACTTTTCTGGTCGATTTTGAGGTGTTTTGCATGAATCTGCCATCCGTTTCCTGTGCAAATGCGTAGTTTTTGAGATGATGATATCTCAAAAACTACGCATTTGCACAGGAAACGGATGGCAGATTCGTGCAGAGCACCTCCAAATTGACCAGAAACATTTGCTCTCATTATAAAAAGAGACTGGGTCAAAAAACGAATAATTACCGTTAAATGTTATAAATAGTTTATTGCATTTCTTATTTCTGCAAAAAAAATATTTGAATAAAGAAAGACGTAAAATGATTAAATACAATTGAGTTTTTTTCAACATGCTGAGAAAAATATAAAAAATGGGTAAATGGTAAATTATGTCATTGATATATTACATGCAATAGCTACTCAGAGTATTGTTTGATTCACTGTTTGAAGGTGAAGTGTCCCCCCCAGTATTTTAGAGCAATTGACGTCCCTGGTCTCATTATTATTAATAATAATAATAATAAAATTAAGGGGGGGCAGATGTTTCAAACTCCCTTATGTGGGATATGTTTCCAGTTATCAAAATCAGGCACATTGAGAAAGCTCTCAGATTTTCATACTTCAAGGTTGGCATCTCTGCCTTAGATATGATATTGATATGCTTGAAGGTGTTCAACATAGTGCAACCAAGATTATCCCTAACCTAAGAAGATTGGAGTACAGGGAAAGATTAAAGGAACTTGGTATGTTTAGTTTTGAGGGAGATAAGATAGAAATGTTCAAAATGTTTCCAGGTTTGGACAACTTAGATGTACACTTTTTCTTACTAGAGGCTGATGGGATAACTCATGGGCATAGGATAATAGGAAAATTAGAACACACTTGTAGACTTGATCTACAAAAATATTTTTTCAGTCATAGACTGGATAGAGAGTAGTAGATTTTTTGAATGAACTGCTATATGATGTGGGAAACAGTAGCTTCTTAGTTAATTTTAAGAAAAATTTGGACACTTTCATGAATGAGAGTGAGTTTGTAGATTGTAAATGGTGTATATTCTTAGCTTACGGTAATTTATGTAGGCTACTTTGGTAGTAGTGGATAGTTGTATGTTAATTAGCTGACTTGAGATTGACATTTTGCAAGATTTTATTATTAAAATATAGCTCATGACTTGGATAACCTCAATAGGTGCCAGTGGTTTCATGTTCTCCAATGAAATGTAATGTAATTTAATATATGAATGCACAGAATCTTGGGAATAAGAAAAATGAATTATTTAGTTATATGATTAGTTAAAATTGTAGTTGGGGGTGGTATGACATCATGTTACTCTGCGACTTAATTAGTTTGTTGGTGTCTGTTCTGGCTATTTTTTTTTTCTAATTGGATTCAGTTTGGTGGTGGTTATGATAGAATTATGATGTGCCATTCATGTGGTTTTGACTTTGAGAACTTGATTTGTCATGTACCCTAGATGAAGACAAAGCAGTGGATGTTTTTATCAATTATGGCAGGCTCATTCCATGACAAATCATGCGAAAAAAAGAAAAAGTGCACCATACCCTCATAGATTTTGCTTAAATTTGGTTTATAGAATGGTCTATGCTAGTAAGTACCAAATTTCAAATATCAGCTTAATCAGAGTTATGGTTCAAAGGTTATGCTCCCCCCTTTTTTGAGGGAGGATGAAAACTGGAAATTTTCAAACCACTATAACTCGGTCCCTAATTGACATAGAACAGTGATTTAAAGTGTGTATGAAAAGTAATTGCGCACACAACAAATTAGCATAAGCAGAAAAAATGCTAAAATTAACAGAAAAAAAGTTACGACACTTTATTCCATTTGAAGGGGTCCTGCCCCCCCCCTAAATTACAGATTTTTAAAAATTTTCTTGTATACAAAAAATGAGTTTCAACCTTATTCTATCAGTATATAAAAAGAAATATATGTGTATTTGCATATAAAATAGGTATTTACAGATTTGAAAATGACTACTTTCACTTAAGAGAGAATAATTTCTAACAAACTGTTCAGCATTCTCATTGACTTCTGGTATATAGATTGGTATACTTGTTAAAAATGTAAATACATGTGTGTTAAACTAGTATTCTAAGAACTAAACATAAAACACTATTACCTAACCATAAAATATCTTCCCCCATTCAATTGTTGGGTAAATTGGTTGAACAAAAAATCCTGTGTGGACATTAAAAAAGTGGCACTCCTACCCAGGATAACTATTGCCTAACTAGAGATATCTTTATTTTTTCTGTGATGCGCAAAGCATTCACTGTGTTCTCATTTAATGTATATATTTTTTTCATTTTGAACAGATTTATGTACATATATGCATAGTGTTTTAAATAAGTAAAAGTGTTTGATGAAAATGTCTACACATAAAAGCTATAACAAGCGCTGTTGCAACCCTTTTGAACTGCACAAAAAGCCTATTCTGCGAAACTTGAGGCCATTTCCAAAGCTTGTTGTTGAAAATAGTGACCCTAAATATAATTTCAGTGATGAATCAGAAATTTGTATAAATTGTCTGAAATTAATTAATTAACACACAACCTGAAGAATTATTCAGACTGCCAGAAGCAATAACTAGTAGTACTGAAAGTATGACTACTTCACCTGACATATCCCCAGAAAAAATTCCAAGAAAATATACTGAAACGGATAGAGATATTCAATGAGAAGATCTTAATGCAACTTTGGAGCAACTTCATGTTACCCCAGTGAAATTACGTAAGTAACTAGCTATTAATGTGTGTACAGATAATGCATTTTTATACTGTCAGCTGAAATTTAATTCAGATATACCGTAGTTGTCTTATACCTAATCCATATATATGAAATTATCTAAAAAATATACCTCAGTTCAGAAATTCAGATTATTGCCACTAGATATGTCATACGGTACTTATATTTATTAATTTCAAATATTTTTCAGATGCCCTGAGCAGTGGAAGCAAATCAAAGGCAGTTTCACAAAAATACAAAAAAGCTTCAACCTCCTTCAAGAGGAAGTTGGAAACTGCATTTGCCACTGAAGTTCAAGATGATGGCACGAGCCACTGAGTAAACAGCATCTCAAAGCAGATTTGGAGAGGTAAGAAACTAAAAATAATTAATGAGATGACTTTGAACTATTAATGTATGTATGTAAATACCTGTATATAGGTACAGTATTATAGGTTGTCATGTTTGGATATATATGTAGACATTAGCTGTATTTCCTAAAATGTGACATCATCCCATATACTAAATATACTGATATATGTTCAAATTCATGAAGTACAGTACTTCCTTAATTCTTGAATAATATAAATCATGTACTTACATCCTTAATATTATACAGTAATTTGGGGTTATGGTTTTTTTTTATAGGTACGAAAACCTCATGAGTGATCTTGTACAAGACTTCAAATCCACATCATTGTACAAAAGGAGGCTTCAGATACTTACACTCTCACCATTTCCTATTCCTAGGACAATGGATTTGTTTGGTGCAACCATATACATGATTGACAAAGCCAGACATTTGAAACATACATTTGGTATTATGCCACAGATTCCTATCTACAGTAAAGGAAGAAAACTAACTGGATATATAATCTCTGAAACGAAGATGAAGAAGTCAGTCATTTGTGTGCAGGGAAATCTGATTGTGTTAGCATAAGAAATAAAGCTGGTGAAAAAGAGTACAAGCAAAAATGTCTATTACTAGGAAATCTAAAAGAATTATATTAAAAATATAAAGAAAACAATGATAATAGCATAAGGTTTTCTACCTTTGCCAATCTGAGGCCTAAATGGTGTGTAATTGCTGGAGGCAAAGGAACCCACTCAGTTTGTGTTTGCACCCATCACCAGAATCCTAAACTCATGGTATCGGCAATTGCAGAGAAAAACTTAACCTATTACACACACATGTAAAAAAGTGTTTGTGATATAAATTCTTCTACATGCATGTTACATTGATGTCGAGCAACTTCATGTTACCCCAGTTACCTAAATGGTGTGTAATTGCTGGAGGCAAAGGAACCTACTCAGTTTTTGTGTGCACCCACCACCAGAATCCTAAACTCATGGTAGCAATTGCAGAGAAAAACTTAACCTATCACACACTTATGGAAAAAAGTGTTTGTGATATAAATTCTTCTACATGCATGTTACATGGATGTTGAGAATGTCCTGGTAGCATAGGCATATTTAATTTCTTAAATACTATACCTTCCTTGACAAGCAGAGATTCTGTCGAATATGTTCGGTGGACTAATACAGATAGATCAACATTGGAAACTCATATAGCTTCTCCAGATAAATTTATTGAACACCTTTCAGAAAACATTTTTTCTCTTACTAGGCACCACTACATTGCAAAAAGCCAGAGTCAGTATTTGAAGACTATGAAACAGAATCTTCACTGTGATGAAATACTTGTGCTTGGGGATTTTGCAGAAAACTAATAATTCATCACTCAAGATGAACCACAAAGTTTTCACTGGACAAATGACCAGGTGACCCTCCATCCATTTGTGGTGTATCACATGAAGGATGAGGAACTAATTCATACTAGTTACTGTATTATTAGCGATTGTCTTGAGCAGTCAACATCAGCAGTTCACACTTCAGCAATATTTAATGAAGGATATTAAACAGAAATTCCCCAACATACAAAAAGTAATTTATTTCTCTGATGGGTTTGGAGGCCAATACAAAAACATATATAATTTCAACAATCTATGCTATCATGAACAGGATTTTGGTGTGAAGGCTGAGTGGAATTTCTTTGCCACAAGTCATGGGAAAAATGCTTGTGATGGTATTGGAGGAACTATTAAGAGAGTTGTAGCAAAGGCTAGTTTGCAACATATTGATACTGGTCATATTCTAACACCAAGAGCTTTCTATGATTTTTGCACTGAATACTTTAATTCAATTATTTGTTTGTATGTTACAAAGGAGGAGGTTCATGCGGATAAATTCAATCTTTCTAGTAGGTTTAATGAAGCTTTACCTGTCAAAGGTACATGGGGTTTCCACAGGTTTGTACCAGAGTCAGAAAATCTAATACAAGCTTATTAGACATCTGATTCTGATAATTGTAAATTGTTTAGAATAAGTACTGGGGCTGAACCAGATAAAGACAGTCAACTAATTGAAAAAGATGAGTATCAAATTGGCCAGTATGTTGCCTGTAAATATGATGATAAAGTTTGGTTTGGAATTATTTTAGACACTTCAGAAGAATATGGTGATTATAAAATCAGTTTCCTCACCTCATCAGGATCTACCACTCAGTTCTATCCAGAACAAAGTAATATGATTTCTATCATGATGACACCAAATATCAAGCCTGGTGTTAAGATTATTTACTCCTTCAATCCAAAGCAAATTCAAGAACTTAGTGGGAGTTTGGAACCAAAACTAGGATAAAAATCTGTTGAAAATTAACTATATATAAGCTTAGGTAGGTATAGATTATTAGCATTAAGAATTATTGCACCATGTGTAAATTGCAATGTATTAATTACCTCTCAGCTTACATGAATTTTTAAAAATTACCTAGTCTTTTAAGTAAAAGTAGCCATTTTGAAATCTGTAAATACCTATTTTATATGCAAATACACACACATTTCTTTTCATATATTGATAGAATAAGGTTGAAACTAATTTTTTATATATATGAAAATTTTAAAAAATCTATAATTTAGAGGGGGCAGGACCCCTTCAAATGGAATAGTGTGTCATAACTTTTTTTCTCTTAATTTTAGCCATTTTTTCTACTTATGCTAATTTGTTATGTGTGCAATTACCTTTCATAAACACTTTAAATCACTGTTCTATGTCAATTAGGGACTGAGTTATGGTGGTTTGAATATTTACAGTTTTCATCCCTCCCCTCACAAAGGGGGGGGAGCATAACTTTTGAACCATAACTCCGATTGAGCTGATATTTGAAATTTGGTACTTACTACCATAGACCATTCTATAAACTAAATTTAAGCAAAATCTATGAGGGTATGGTTTGATCACTGCATGATTTGTCATGGAATGACCCGGCATTATTCTCTCATCCTTAACTTGCCCAAAATGTGACAGTGAGTGCCTAATACAAAAAGATCAGAAGATATTTAAGTGAAATAACCAATATTAACCTGTTAGGTCAACTGAATGCCCAGTTAGGTCAACTGAATGCCTGGTTAGGTTAATTGCCAGGTACGTCAAATGTACGCCCTTGATGATTGGTTAGGTTGTCGTGATATTTTTGGTAGTTTAAATGAAAATGATGAGAGCAAACTTTTCTGATTAATTTTGAGGTGTTTTGCATATTTCCTGTGGTAGTGCGTTATTTACGAGATCTCGCAACATGAACATGTTAGGTTATGCTTTATTGTATAAAATGTAGTCAAAAATATATTTTTGAAGTGTATTTTGATGTGCTTTGTTCGAATATGACCTTCATTTCTTGTGCAAATGAACAGAAATACAGTTGTCATTGCATGGCCCAAACATGTATTTTTGTTCATTTGCACAAGAAATGAAGGTTATATTTGAACAGAGCACACCAAAATACACTAGAAAAATATATTTTTGATTTCAACTTCAGGACATGTCATTTGCGACATAATTACTATTAAATAGTTACATAATATATATTTATCAGAGAATGGATAGGCAGGGGGATGGTTTGGTCTTATACATTAAGAATGATTTAACTTCAGTTGAGAATGATGGTATTAAATTAATCAATAAGGTAGAATCAATTTGGGTTGATATTTGTGTTTCAGGCATAGAGTATATTTGGATAGGTGCATTTTACAGACCTCCAATCCAAACAGGAATTTGATGACAGTATGGTTCAAGAAATTGATGAAGGTTGTAGTGCTAAAACATTAATTACACTGGTATGCATCAATTTTGCTGTCAAGGGTTTTGTAAGTGATTCTTATAGAGTTTTTCCTGCTGATTTCGAATCTGCAATCCGTTTTTCTCAATCAGCTCAGATTATACGGCTATGGCTTCATAAGTAAAATAGAATTTTTCGTGATTTTGTCAAAGCAGAATTGGAACAGTAACATCTATCATCACTTGTTTCACTTGTATAATATCTTTTTTTACTTTTCAGGCATATAGATAAAATATTTCATAATGAATAGAGCGTGTAAAAATGATCCCAATAGATTCTGCTACATATGTGGGACAGTTACCATGCCAAATAACCAGTCCCAAATCACTAAATTTGTGAAGACAATGTATAGAGCATACTTTGGAATTAAGCTAGGGGACCAGGACAAAAATTTCGCCCCTCATATGTGCTGCAAGATGTGCATTGAAAATTTGAGAAGATGGAGCAAAGGCAGAGCGAAATCTTTGCCTTTTGGAATTCCCATGATTTGGAGAGAAGGAAAGGATCACGTGACAGATTGCTATTTCTGCATGACAAACCTCCAAGGTGGGCTTATAAATTTATTTTTCTTAAATATTTTGAAATCCTCGTATGAAACTTGACATAATATTCACCATAATGTAATATTCACCATATCTAGCATAATATTCACCATAATGGTAATCATACATTTACATATACATATTGTTATAGAAAATACATTTACACATACATATTGTTATACAAGTTACATTTACATATACAATGATTGTATATTTTCTTTCTTTTTCATTCATATTGTCCGAAGGGACAATATGAATGAAAAAGAAAGAAAAAAAATATACAGACTCCATCGACCTATTTCATATCTTACAGACCGCAGCCTTCCCTCACGAGCCGCCACTGTCTGAATGCTTCTTCTATTTCATATGCAAGTTTTATATCCATGTTTCTGTGTTTCTATTTTCAGGAGTTAACAAGAAGAATAAACACATTGTTGTATACCCTGACATTCCTTCTGCTATGAGACCTGTACCCCATGGTCCTGGAATTTCAATACCCGACCCACCTCAAACCCTGGACTTCGATGATTCTGATGATGAATCAATGACCAGTCCCAGTCGTATATACCTCCAAATACCGCTTCAAATGAGCCGAGGCCTCTCAACCAGGCCAAACTTAATGATCTTACCAGGGATTTAGGACTTTCCAAATTAGCTGCTGAGATCTTGGGCTCACGACTTCGAGAGGACAACTTGCTGGCTCCGGGAACAACATTCTCCTGGTATAGGAAACGAGAGGAAGAATTCCGCAAGTTTTTGCAGTGCACGAAAATACCTCTTCCTTAGTGTACTGCTGCAATGTTGAGGGGCTAATCGAATCCTTGGGCCTGCCATATAACGCATCAGAATGGAGGCTATTTATAGACTCGTCTAAACGAAGTTTGAAAGCAGTACTTCTCAACATTGGGAATAGGGTTGCATCAGTCCCTGTAGCACATTCCGTACAACTTACTGAGAGCTACGATAACATGAAAATTTTACTGGATGCTCTCGTATACGACCAACATAACTGGAGGATCTGTGGAGATTTAAAGGTAATACTAATATCATAAGTAAACTATTGCTATTGACTATGTTGTTTTTCCAAAGGTTATTTGAGAGCGTATAAGAACACTTAACTTCCCCACAGAAGTGATACAGTCCAATGCATAGATTTTTTTTATCTGATAGAACAAATTCTCTAAATTCTTTAAATATTTTCATTTTTTTTCAGATTGTGGCATTTGTATTGGGAATGCAAGGGGGATACACGAATACCCATGTTTCCTCTGCAAATGGGATAGCCGAGCGGATGAGAAGCACTATGCACAGCGTGAATGGGCATCCAGAGAGAATTTTGAACCTGGGTCGCATAATGTCGTTTCAGTGCCCCTTGTACCACCAACAAAAATTTTGCTCCCCCACTTTATTTAAGCTGGGCTTGATGAAAAATTTCATCAAATCAATGAATAAGGAGGGTTCAGCATTCTGATATCTCGAGAGTAAATTTCCTCATATATCTGATGCTAAACTAAATGCTGGGGTTTTTGATGGTCCTCAAATTCGAACTTTGATCAAGGATACTCAGTTCGAAAACGCAATGACTCCAACTGAGAAGAATGCCTAGCAGGCATTCAAATCAGTTGTCACTGATTTTCTTGGCAAGCGTAGAAGTCCAGAATACGAGTCCGTTGTCGAAAACTTGATGGAAGCTTTCAAAGCTCATGGGTCGCGCATGTCCATAAAAATGCACTTTTTGTGGTCCCACTTGGACTATTTTCCTGAAAATTGCGGGGATTATAGTGAGGAACAGGGTGAATGATTTCACCAAGATATCAAAATAATGGAAGAGAGGTACCAGGGAAACTGGGATATCAATATGCTGGTGGACTATTGCTGGTGTTTGAAGCGAGACGTGCCCGAAGAAAAACATAGATGGAAAGCCAAAAAAACTTCATTCCTTCCTCAATAAATTTTTTTCCATATTCATTGTATGAATAAAAGTATTTATTCACACAATGTTTTCATTTTTCACGAGTGTTCTTATAATATTACTCGTATCTACAGTGTTTAAGCTAAAAAAAATCAATAAATTTGGAGATAAAATTGGACTTATAATAAATGGCCAATAGAGAAAAAACCTGACCTGATTGAGGAAAACCAATGTCATTTTCGAATTCAGCATGGTCAAATTATATAATATGAGTTGAAAAAACCCTCACAGCAGACAAAAAAATTTCATATGCATACCAGTGTTATAGAAGATTTCAACCTGCCTCATATAGACTGGAGCCATTTAGAAGGAAATAATACAGAAGGTAACTTCTTCATTGACTGCTATGAGTATTGTTTTCCAATGCAATTTGTAGACAGACCAACTAGGGATCAAGCAATCTTAGATTTGTTTTTTCCAATGATAATGAGCTTATTTGGGAACTTGCAGTAGGAAAGTCATTAGGGAATAGTGACCATCTGATCATACATTTTAAGATAGAATTAAATAGGATCTAGTCAACAATGACCATCTAGTCACTCGTTTCTCAAAGGGTGACTAAATAAGTTAGGCAGTTGTTAGGCTCAGTAAAGTGGGATAATGAATTTGCCAATAAAAATGTTGAGAGCAAGGTGTGAAACTCCCCAAAATTTTCTGATGGCCCACAGGACCAGTGAGCTTGAAAATTTACTGACTTGTAAAGAAAACTACTGGCCTGCTCTGTTCACAATGTAAATGAAAAAAAAAATGAATTATGGGGCAATAAAATTTTGGGGGTGGGGGCTGGCCCCTTAATGTTTAAAAGTCCATAACTCAGTCCCTAATTGAGCTAGGAAAAACTTTAAAAACCATTTGAAAGCTCAAATCCTAAAGAATAATTGATGCTAAGTAATAAAATGCATTTAATGAAATAGTTAAAAAGTTATATCAGTTTGAATATTTTTGGGGGGTGGCCCACCCCCATATGATACAGATATTCAAGATTTTGTTTTCGTCATTTTGTACCTCAATTACTCTTCTATATGACTTAGTCAATAACATTGTGTATTTTTACCTTTAAGTTGTATTTTTTTGCACTTTATTATAAGGTACTTGCTAGCAAAAAGATGACATTAGCCCAAGTTCAGGAATTGGGCTATACTAACTATATAATAGTTTTACCCTAACTATATATATATTACACACACACACACACACACACACACACACACACACACACACTAAAATAAGAGATAATTTGTACTGCCTGTTCGTGGTATCATGCTTGTGTAGTCATGCTACAACTTGTCACAGCAAAATGAGATTGTCTGAGGGCTCCTTCCATTAGCATGAGCCTTGGTTATTAAGGGTTCAGTTTGCCTTTTGTGACCATGTAATAAACACTGCTCATATATGGTATCTACTTGCTATGTCCCGTAGTGTAAATCCTTACGGTACAAAAGAGTTCGTCTCCGACGAATTGTATTCTAAACCTTGAACCCAAAATTCCTTTGTTCTGATATCACAGAGTGTGCATTCTTTCATGCGCGGAGAAATCCAATGTAATCCGTATAAATCCACATAAATCCCATTAATCCGTATAAATCCACATAAATCCCATTAATCCGTATAAATCCGTATAAATCCCAGTAATCCAAATCTAAATTGTTAGATGCGAGGTGCATATGAAAATATGCACATCGCATGAATTCTTCGATCCCTCCGTGTCTCTATTATTGTCAGCATCACGTGATGCAAGGCAAGCGTCTATAAACATCTCAGTTTTTATATTTTTTATTATTAAATTTTCCTAAAAAACCTGATCTATTCCCATAGATAAAGCATAATTGTGTCAACCTATAGCCCACCAGATTTCCCCTAGCTCGACCTACTCGCATACCAAATTTCAGCTCTTCCTAACCCCTATTTCTCTTTTCCAAAGAATCACGCAAAAGTGATTCTCTCGATTATGAAATTCATTTGCGCCCTGTAAATTCCTTCCAAATCAGTTCCCTTTTGTATAGGTTCGACCCTCCTTCCAGGCCGCCCCCCTGGCGCCTCTCGATCCTACAATTATGCTTTACTATCAAAAGAAAAATGTAAATTCCGCGAAACCTATTTCGATCATGATTGATTCGCCCCCGGAACTCTCCCGAAGTTCCATCTCCCAATCGAGGCAGTAAATTAACGTCGCCTCCGCTTAAATTCGAATATGGAAAACTATTATAGGCGCTTGCTGTTAGGCTCCGCCCGTAAGAGGGTGACCCTTAGTTTACCTCGTCTCCGCCTACCCCGAGGTTATAAAAACCCTGAGAGCGTCGGAAACGAGGTTCTTTGCTTTCTGACCATCTTCATAATACGTAAACTCTGTGACCTAAGTCTGTAAATATTCCTGCAGTGGCACTACCCCTCCCGGTCAATTTAGCTTCCAATTGATATTGGAACTTAACTTAAAATATATATATATTGTATATTGAGCTTTAGTCAACCTGTTCAAAGTTAATTTTACTAAGTAATTTAATTTAATTAATTTAATTTCATTTAATTTAATTAAATATTATTTTTGATATAAAAAGAATTCTGTATTCAAAGTGAATTATTAAAAAGACTCTGTTAAATTGAGTTAGTCGTTTCCATTCACCGCACCAACTTTACAACCAATTGGGGTCAGTGACTTCCACACACATTGTTGACTAGGCGCGAGCGCCGAGTGCATCCACTGGTAACCCGAGAGTGACGTGTCTATTATCCTTCGGATATAATTCCGACTCCAACCAAGGGGACCAACCCTAGTATTCATTGTCCGTAGTCGTCTAAAACAAATCGAGGGCCCATTCAGGGACGTACCCCTCGACACTGGAGGTCCCACCGAGACGCAGAGGACCCAGGAACCCCCAGGACCCGGAATTTGGGTGAACGAAGTCTTGCCCATCTCGCCCCGGGTTCTCCCTCACTCCTCTCGGAAGGCGCCAAGGCTGTACATGACGTCACCGGCTAGCCCTTGTCTCATCAGTGAGTGACCTTCAAATCGAGAGAGACGCCAGCTGATGCCACGTCACGAAGTCGCCTCAGTTTCCTCTCTCGGTCCACTTCGCGCGAACGTTTTCTACGTTGAGTGATAATTGAACGTAACTATTAAGTATCACTGATTACCTTTAACCCAATTATAATCTTTAAATTGTGTACGCAGATTATACACTAATCATTAACATTACTTTTGCCATCGTAATAATTCACGGTGAATGGTGACTAGTAATACTAACTACAAATAAACGTTAAGAAAATTTTAATTTTATTTATTTTTTTATTTTTCACTTTGAGTAAGTGGGATCCGTGAAGTGATTTTCACCACTTAATAATTTTTCTTAATTATCAAACTTAGTTTAAATTAACGTGTAATTTTAATTAATTACGTAATAGTGAAATACGCTATTATTGTGACTAAGTAGTCATTTATTATTATTTTTCTTTAACGATTTTAATAAGTGAATTATTTTAAATTCGTTTTCATTATTGAATTACCGAGTGTACTATTTTACTTTTTATTTCTGTAATTGAATAGGTTAGGTAGGGTTAGGTTTTTCTTTTCATTTTTAATTGTTTTACTTGGTGCTACGGAAATTACGCTTGTGACCTAATTGCAGGCCACATCCGTGATTACGATTGGGGCACGACTAGGGTACTTCCTTGCGGACTCAGGCAGAGGGTAGGATCCACCACCGCTGGAACTCACGTTGCCATCGTTAGGATCGAGGATACGAAAAGGGACTTTGTGTGGGACTCTTCATTCATTGGAGACCAACGATTCGACAATCGGATAACAAGTAACCTTTTGCTATCCCAACCTTTATTTTTTTCTTATTTCATTTTTGTTTATTACTATGATAACACCTATTTAAGGAGAGTGATAGAACAAAACTGGCATAACTTGTTTTTTTTAGCTATCACGTTGTTCCTGATATACGATATTTTAGTGTGTTACTGCAGTTGTTGAGGTTTCCTCGATTGTTTTGCGTTTGATTAGGCTAACCAAACTTTTAAACTTCTAATTTTTTTTAATTAAATAATTAGTAGTTTACTTAATTTGGACCATCCCCCCCCCCCCCCCAAAAAAAACAGAACAAAACAACGCAAACACGCTGATACTATATATACTAGGACCACACTGCCAAAACACACTTCAATTGTTTGTTTTCGCGCGTGACGTGTATGCCACATTCCGATTCCGATTCAGACCGGGAATTTTTATTACCACTTACACCTCCACGCCCGTCCTTCCCCAAAAGTCGCCGCATTCCCAACATCAACATGGCTGACACTAACACTGCTTCCACTGCTGCTGCCGCGACCCGGCCTGCCACGAATATTACGTATTCCAGGTTACTCAACTTACCGGTCCGTTCCAAGATTTAAGGGAACCGTCGCGGGAAAGACCACCGAGCCACTTGTTCACCACTGGCTCCACAAACTGGAAGTATATTTCGAGAATGAGAAGGTGATCACGGACAAGGATAGGATCTTGGAAGCACAACGGTTTGTAGATCTAGAAGAAGGGTCAGCATCGAAGTTTGTTGACACTAACCCCGACTTAGAAGCGGCCACTACATGGACCCAGTATCGTCGGATTCTCTTGGACAATTTCCGAGATGTCAGCGACACTCAACCATTTGTGGCCATGACGAATTTGTTCCGATTGCGTTGGCAGGATGGTGAAGATTTTATGGAGTTTAGGAATCGCATTCAAGGCACTATGAATAGTGTCATCTTAGCCCTTGAAGGAGCTTTTGATTATAAATGTCCTCGCAAACGGCGAAGATATTGTCCTTTTCGGCCATGTATGCGAACCTACCAAGTCACCACCAAGTTAGATTCCAGAAACACGCGGATCTCACCGCGTCGTTAGCAACGGTCGTGAACAAAATGAAGGAGTCGTGTCCAAACTCAACTGATCTGAATATTCGTCAACCGAGGGAAGAACGAACCAAAACCTCCCAGTCCATCCGTTATGCTACCGAACAAACAGGAAGGCCCCAGAAGCAAAAGTTTGCTTCTGCAACGCCCGCGCCGTCGAACCAGTCTCGACCAAACTCATCGCGACAGACTCCCCCAAGTTCGCCCCTACGGTGTTACAACTGCTGTCAAGTAGGACATGGTATAAAACAATGCAGGGCGGCTGCTTATTGCGATTCCTGCAGGGAATCCGGTCACCGGCGGGGAGATCGTCCCAAATGCCGGGAGAAGGGTGCACCGCCCCAGCGACGGGATGAGTGGTCCAAAGGATCTCGACCTCCCAGGAGGCCAAAGAAGAAGGGATACCCTGAGGGAACCCCCTCTTATATAACTAACCCTAACCCTAATCTATCGAACCAGGAAGTTCGAAATATTTTTACAGAATGTTTGACCGAGCTGGGATACACCAGATCACCAGCCTTAGAACTGGAAAGTCGGGAGACGACCAATCTGCCCGATGATTTTTTAGAGGACCTGCCGGCTCCAGGATTCCAGTAAGAGGACGAGCCGGGTTGCCCTCCCCAGGGGTAGCTATTCCGTTGTGGGAAAAACCAGGAGTTACTGCTCCACTTAAGGACCCCGAGGGCCCTGCACGGAATAATCCAGATACCACTGTAGAATCCTTTAAGTTCCCCTTTTCAGAAATCCCTTGCATTGAACCCGAGACCTATGAGTCTCGTCCCGCTTCACAGAGAATTGTGGCAAACTCTGTTGACGTTCCCACGTCATATGTTTGCACAATTAGTAATACGTTTGAAGATGCTGTTATTCCACTTCGCGTTCGAAGTGTAGATATGTTTGGTTTACTAGACACAGGTAGCAACGCTAACCTGATTAAACAGTCTAGTTTGAATAAAATTCCGGGAGTTTCCAAATTGGAACTTTTCCCGTCGAAGGTTGTTTTGAAGAACGTTAATGGAGGAACCATACCCTCCATGGGGCAAGTTAGACTTAAACTGAAACTCGGCAAGTTAGGCTTTGATGCCGATTGCGTAATCGTACAAGACTCTATGCACTTTCCTACCGACATTTTACTCGGTTATCCCTTCCTAAAAGGAAATGGTTGGGATCTTAAGTTTGAAACCAACGTTGTCCAAGTGCACGGACAACTTATTCCGTTAGTGAATACGGAGTCGAACCCAGAGGTTCGTTTTTCAACTGCTGTTGAAGCAGAGTTGAAGGTTTTTTCGGAAGATGTTCCCGATTTTGATGGAACCCTACAGGATTGTTGTAATCCTAGTAATGGAGGGATTCCATTTTTTCCGGCTTTGTCGCCGTGTGATGGTTTAGAGTCGGGTGAAAATCCCGTTGCACGCCAAGTCCGGCGTTCCTTGAAAGTTAGTTCAGAGTCTGTTCCAACCGATGAGTTTCAGTTGAGAGTTAAGGAAGAATTCGTTCTTGAGCCCAACCAACAGGTCTGCTTCCGCGTAATTGTTACCTTTAACGATGGTACTTACGTGGATCCTGCGACTTCAGTAGTCGTGGAGAATGTTCTTGAAAACCAAGTTCAACATTCAGGCTTAGTAATTGCACGCAGTCTGTGCACTAGCGAAGAGGCAACTATCCCTCTATTGTGCGCTAATGTTGGTTCCGAATCCATTACGTTACAACCTAATACGGTAATAGGCAAGGCCTATTTGGCCCAAGCTGAGCCTATTCGTATTTCTCACGACGTACGCAGGTGTACTCCTGGAGGCGTACCTCAGCAAACATTACGTGCTAATTACAAAGCATGTCTAGAGTCCGATCCCGCAAATTCTTTCCTTTGCAGCGACCCGGACTTGTTTGACCAATTATTGGACTTCTTGGTCGAACACGAAAGCATCATCGCACTCAAGGGTGATGCTTTGGGACGTTCAAACCTCGTCCCCTTTCATATTAATCTAGCGGATAACACAAAGCCCATCTACATTCCGCCATATCGCGTTCCGCACTCCCAGCAGTTGGTTGTTGAGGAACACGTGAAGGAGATGTTAGATTTGGATGTTATCCGACCGTCGGTTAGTCCTTGGTCTTCTCCGTTGATCCTGGTCAAGAAGAAGGACGGAACGTTAAGACCGTGCATCGACTACCGACGCCTGAATAAAGTGACCGTTCCAGACCGATTTCCGCTTCCCAACATGCAGGAGGTCATTCAATATGTTGGTAAAGCTAAATATTTTACCTCGCTGGATTTAGCTTCAGGGTACTGGCAGATGTCTCTGTCTCCAGAGTCACGGCCATGTACTGCGTTCACTACCAACCAGGGCCATTACGAGTGGAATGTTTTGCCATTCGGGTGCCGAAACGGTCCTGCGAATTTCTCTCGACTTATGAACATTGTGTTGTCCGGATTATTAGGGTCTCATGCCTTAGTCTATCTAGATGACATAGTGATCTATAGCGATACAGTCGAAGAACATTTCGTACGTCTTGCCAAAGTCTTCCAACGTCTTTCGAACGAGAATCTCAAACTAAAATTGACTAAGTGCCAATTTTTCCGATCCTCGCTTGTGTATTTAGGATTTCTTCTTGCCTCTGACGGAATCCGACCGGATCCCGCCAAACTTCAGGTTCTCCTAAATTACCCTGTTCCTCGAAACGTTGATGAAGTGCGAACCTTTATCGGGTTTGTAGGATTCTATCGCAATTTCATTCCTAGGTTTTCAGACATAGCCGCTCCTTTGACCAATTTGTTCAAAAAGAAGGCTACTTTTGAATGGAATTCTGAGCATCAGGAAGCCTTCACTGATCTCCGCGACAAACTCCTGCAAGAACCCATACTGCAGTTCCCGGATTTTGGTAAACCTTTTATAGTAGCCACGGACGCTTCTAACTACGGGTTAGGTGCCGTCCTACTCCAAGAAGTAGAAGGTACCGAACTACCTGTGGCTTATGCGAGTCGGTTACTATCCAAACCCGAACGTAACTATTCAGGGACTGAACGAGAAGCTTTAGCCATCGTATGGGCCCTGAAGAAGTTCAAGAATATTATCTACGGGTATAAAATAACAGTAAAAACGGACCACGCTCCGTTAACCTCATATTTTCTAAAAAACTACCCGACGGGCGATTAGGTCGCTGGGCTCTTACCGTCCAGGACTTTAGCCCCGAATACGTTCACCGTCCCGGAAAACTCAACGTTCTCCCGGATTGTTTATCCCGAATAAATAAACCCGAAGAGGTCCGTGGAATTCATCGGATTGAGACTATTCCCAATTTCGATAGAGACACGCTCTTCGAGGCACAACGCAAGGACTCGTATATTTCTAATTTGGTGCAGCAATTAAAAGCCCAACCAAATTCGGAACTTCACCAGTTGTATGCTTTCCAGGATCAAATTTTGAATTATCAAATTTCTCCTGGGCAATACGTGGTAGAAGTTCCCGAGAGTCTTCAAGACGTGGCAATCAAACTTTGCCACGACAGCGTTTGTGCTGGGCATCCCGGAATTGAACGAACCCTAAAGTTGGTCCAAGCGCGTTACCATTTCCCACTCACGCGCACCAAGGTAACAGAACATTGCAAGGCATGCTCGGCATGTGCCAGGCATAAAGGAGCGCGTCCGCCCACCGCGCATATGCATGCGTACCCCGTTCCTGTTAGACCTTGGGAGCGCGTAGGAATGGACGTGATGGGCCCCTTTATCCAAAGTCGAAATGGAAACAAATACGTTGTCGTTTTCACCGACCATTTTACCAGGTATAATGAAATTGTACCTGTGCCTGCCCATACATCGGAGATAATTGCCAAGTGTTTACTCGAACGAGTAATTCAACGGCACAACACGCCGGTCGTGTTGCTCTCGGACAACGCTCGGGAATTTACCTCCGCGATGTTCGTAGAGTTATGCAAACGTCTCCACATCCAAAAGGTACAAATAACACCGTACCATCCGGCAGCAAATGGTCTGGTTGAGAGGCAGAACGAAAAGATCCTTAACGTCCTACGACATCTCGTGGACGCGGACCAACGTAATTGGGACGAGTGCATCTCCATGGTGCAGTGGACTGTTAACAACAACCACAGTCAACTCATCGGGGACACCCCTCATTTTAGATTGTATCATTACGATGCAAGATTTCCTTTCGACCTCCCAAACGACTCCACCGAAGAGGGATTTGACCTACAGGAGCCTCAACGCTATGCGGACGACCTGGCTCGCCATTCGTTTCAGGTTTTCGAAGATACACGACGATGTCTCAACCATGAGACCGACCGAATGGTCCACTACCAACACAAGCGGTACCCTAAGCAACGGACCGTAATACCTGGAAACCGTTGCTGGTTGGCAGGTACGAAGCCTCCGGGCCTCAGTCGAAAACTCTGTCCAAAATGGGTAGGGCCATATCGCGTCCTCGAAGACCTGGGGCATAACACCTTCACCATCCAACACTTACAAACCTTAAAGAAAAAGGTTGTTCATGCCAACCAAATTAAGGTTACGAATGAGGATCCGAATCCCCCTCAACCGAAGTCGTCCCGACAACAAGGGGATACAACCCAACCCCGCGTTACCACTACCGAAACCGAGAAGTCGGACGAGTGGGAAAACTACCTAAGGCCCCCTCGGACTACCCTGTCCGTACAGCCTGAGGAAGCTATCCTTGAACCTGAAAATGAACTGGAGCCACTCCCTGCTGCTCCTTCCTCACCTTTGGAAGAAGCCCCGGAGACAACTCCAAACTTTAAAATTCTACCGGAGGGCCCCGCAGCCAGTGAGGAGCCCCCCGACTCACCATCACCACCCTCACCTATCGACGACCTTAAAACAGACCCTACGGTGACATATCGATTTCGACCACAGGAGTCGTCGCAAGGCCCGTGGACTCGCTCCCAATCGCGAATACCCGAGTCACTAGAACACACACATAGCCCTTTACTCGAGCCAAGCTCCGACCCCGTACCCACACTCCACTCCGTCCCTAAGACACCTACACAAGACAAGACACCTCCACAAAGCCCCTCCCTACCACCGAAAACCCCCCAGCTGCCATCGACTCGGCCTGCTCCAACTGCGCGAATACCCGAGTCCCTAGCCACTACCTCAGCGACCCATCCACCTCACCCCCTTCGTCCCCCGGACCGACCTTCGGTCAAACCCAAGGTGAGACCCAAATTCCCGTCCTGGAGAACTTCTCGGAAGTAACCGCTAACACACCCAAAATTATTAATAATGTTAACTTCGGCCACTATGCTTACCTTTGTCTCCATTCTCTATCATTATTGTTATACCCTTCTTCGATGCTCAAATATACAACGCTTATCTTTTCACCCCTTTTTCCCACAGTTTACTCTATGAGGGAAAACGTGACCCGTTTCATCTTACACACAGAACACCCATACTTTTTCCTTTCCAAAACCTACCAACAGTACACCCGGTTTACCACCCGCGACATTACTCACTGTAGAACACCTTTGTCAACCAAATTCCAAATAAGTTCCGATCTCCTCCTGTCCATCCCCCAAAAACGTGAAGCAACCCTGGATTGCCCGAACAACCGTAGTATGATACAATTGGATCCAGTTAGTAGAATCCCCTCCGGTTGTTCTATTATTACCTCTAGCTTTATATCCACAAACCCCAGAGTACGCTCCCTTAACAACACGCCTCGTCTTGTACACCCTATGGCTCACCTCCCACCAATTCCTCTCTTCAACCTTCCTCTTGCCTCTGTAACTCTTGTACCTTCCTTTAACTATCCCCCTTGGGATCAGCAATTGGATCGTATCACCGAAACCCTCCAAGAACGGTCTCATGTCTTATCCCACGTTCAGCCCCTCACCTACGTCAACGCCCGCCGCTGTCTTACTAATACTAATAATTATATTCATCTTCCTTGCTTGCCGCCCGTGTCGACGACTGAAGTGGAATGCCCCTACTTCGGAGCCCTCACCTTCGGAAGAAGCCCCGGACGGTCTGCCCCAATCTTCGGCCCCCCGTTAGCTGTCACTACACCGAGAAATCCAAATTTTAATTAGTTAGCTAGCATGTACATATTAATTTTTGTTTCTGCTTAAAACTGTTGACCGTATTATTTTTTTTGTTTAATTGTTACTTTTGCAGAAGGGGAGGTAGTGTCCCGTAGTGTAAATCCTTACGGTACAAAAGAGTTCGTCTCCGACGAATTGTATTCTAAACCTTGAACCCAAAATTCCTTTGTTCTGATATCACAGAGTGTGCATTCTTTCATGCGCGGAGAAATCCAATGTAATCCGTATAAATCCACATAAATCCCATTAATCCGTATAAATCCACATAAATCCCATTAATCCGTATAAATCCACATAAATCCCATTAATCCGTATAAATCCGTATAAATCCCAGTAATCCAAATCTAAATTGTTAGATGCGAGGTGCATATGAAAATATGCACATCGCATGAATTCTTCGATCCCTCCGCGTCTCTATTATTGTCAGCATCACGTGATGCAAGGCAAGCGTCTATAAACATCTCAGTTTTTATATTTTTTATTATTAAATTTTCCTAAAAAACCTGATCTATTCCCATAGATAAAGCATAATTGTGTCAACCTATAGCCCACCAGATTTCCCCTAGCTCGACCTACTCGCATACCAAATTTCAGCTCTTCCTAACCCCTATTTCTCTTTTCCAAAGAATCACGCAAAAGTGATTCTCTCGATTATGAAATTCATTTGCGCCCTGTAAATTCCTTCCAAATCAGTTCCCTTTTGTATAGGTTCGACCCTCCTTCCAGGCCGCCCCCCTGGCGCCTCTCGATCCTACAATTATGCTTTACTATCAAAAGAAAAATGTAAATTCCGCGAAACCTATTTCGATCATGATTGGTTCGCCCCCGGAACTCTCCCGAAGTTCCATCTCCCAATCGAGGCAGTAAATTAACGTCGCCTCCGCTTAAATTCGAATATGGAAAACTATTATAGGCGCTTGCTGTTAGGCTCCGCCCGTAAGAGGGTGACCCTTAGTTTACCTCGTCTCCGCCTACCCCGAGGTTATAAAAACCCCGAGAGCGTCGGAAACGAGGTTCTTTGCTTTCTGACATCTTCATAATACGTAAACTCTGTGACCTAAGTCTGTAAATATTCCTGCAGTGGCACTACCCCTCCCGGTCAATTTAGCTTCCAATTGATATTGGAACTTAACTTAAAATATATATATATTGTATATTGAGCTTTAGTCAACCTGTTCAAAGTTAATTTTACTAAGTAATTTAATTTAATTAATTTAATTTCATTTAATTTAATTAAATATTATTTTTGATATAAAAAGAATTCTGTATTCAAAGTGAATTATTAAAAAGACTCTGTTAAATTGAGTTAGTCGTTTCCATTCACCGCACCAACTTTACAACCAATTGGGGTCAGTGACTTCCACACACATTGTTGACTAGGCGCGAGCGCCGAGTGCATCCACTGGTAACCCGAGAGTGACGTGTCTATTATCCTTCGGATATAATTCCAACTCCAACCAAGGGGACCAACCCTGGTATTCATTGTCCGTAGTCGTCTAAAACAAATCGAGGGCCCATTCAGGGACGTACCCCTCGACAGCTATATTATTTTAGTACCTTTACCTATATTGGCTGTGCTTGTGTTTGCCTATTATCATTAAAAATCATTAACATTTAATATTCTTTCTATTTATTACAGGAACTGAAGCTAATATATAAATTTTAAACATGTCTTACCATTTAAATTATCATAAACAGTGTTGTAACCCCTTTAAGAGAGATCAGAAAAGAATCTTAAAGGGTTTAAGAAATTTACCATTAAATGTAACAGAAAAAAATCCTGCACTCCTTAATTGGAAAGTTTGTACAAACTGTTCTGTAAGATTAAATGAACTTGAAGAACCTGATAAATTATTTAATGTTTTTGAAACTGAGTCATCTACAAGTACCTCTTCATTTCATAGCAGTCCAGGAAGTACACATTTGCAAACACAATCCTGGTGAGATCAGTGATATTGAAATTTGTAGAGAACAAACCAAGAACATTCTTGAAGAAATGGAGATTTTGCCAATAAAATTTTGTAAGTAGTGTATAAATTATAATTTGGGGACATTTTTGAAAAGTATAGTTATCAGAAAATGCATTATATGATTTTTAAAAGTAATCTAAACTCTTTATCTCTGTGAATACATTGTTTTATAGGTTATCAAAATAATGCAGTTTTATCAAACTTGTAAACATAACATTCTTTAACAATTTAAGGAATTGCAAAAAAATAGTTATGTAGCTACAATAAATGAATTCTGATTAGTTATTAAATTATGAAAATTTGTTGCTGTAACTTAGTAATTCTAAATTTTGGATGATGCCTAATTTCAGATGGTGTGAACACTGAGGATATCTAAAAAAGCATTAGACAAATATAACAAGTGTGTATCTACTTTAAAAAATAATTTTGAACAGTCTTTCTCAGCATCTGTGGATGAGGGAGCATCTACATCCAAGAGTTTATGCATGGGAAAAGAATTGGAAAGGTAAGGATTGCTCAAATTCAACTAAATTAGCAACTCATGGTCACAATTAAAGACTTTTGACATATAATTTTAGATGTTCTAAATTTCAATATCATTCTTCTGTACAGAACACAATCACACCATTTTAACAATGTCTAAAAAATATCCATGAAAGGTAGATATTCTTATATTTTTTCTATTTAGGTCCTGATCTTGGAGTACATTAAATTAATAATTTCAATTTAAGAAAATTCTGATGTCCCCTACCTTTTATTTATCTAATAGGTACAAAACTATGATGAGGGAGCTTGCTGAACCATTCAACTCTACAACTTCCTACCATAGAAGGTTGCAGATTCTTACTCTATCCCCATACAAGATCTCAAAAACTCTTAGAGTTCTTTGGGCTAGTAGATATCTTGTTGATAAAGCCAGGAGCATGAAGCAACAGTATGGAATATTGCCAAATGTTCCTAAATACAGTAAAGGAAAAAAGATAAGTGATGAAACTCTCTAATGTGACAGCTTTTTATGAGGACCCAGAATTTAGTTGGGTGTATCCAGGAAAAAAGGACTGTGTTAGTGTCAGAGACAAAGATGGAAACAAAATATACAAAAAAAAAATCATCTCTTACTCAGTAATTTGAAAGAACTGTATCTTAGGTGTAAAGAAACTGACTCAAGTATAAGTTTTTCAACATTTGCAACTCTTAGACCCAAATAGTGTGTTATTGCTGGAGATACAGGTACACACTCAGTTTGTATTTGTACCTATCACCAGAACCCCAAATTAATGGTTTCAGCAATTGGTGACAAGGACTTGACTTATCATTCATTGATTCCAAAAAGTGTGTGTGATGTGGACAACATTAAGTGTATGCTACACCAGTGTAGAGAATGTCCTGGTGTTGCTGGTGTAGATAACTATTTGAACACATTAAATGTACTGACTTCCAGGGATTCAATTGAATATGACCAGTGGACCAGCACTGACAGGGCAACTTTGTCAAATGTAACTGTTACAGTGGAGGAATTCATTGAAAAACTTTCAGAATCAATTTATTCTCTTACTCATCATCATTATATAGCCAAGAGTCAAAGCCTCTACATGAAGACCCTTAAGCAAAATCTCAGTGAAGATGTAGTTTTAGTACTGGGAGACTTTTCTGAGAACTATTCTTTCATCATTCAAGATGCACCACAGAGCTTCCATTGGACAAACGAACAAGTTAGTCATCTGGGGTGTAAAAAAACATAGGGTATGTTGGGGTGAAAATGAACAGGCCCCTTAAAATAATTTTTAATATAAAGAAAATTTTGAAGAAATTTTTTTCAGGTAGCCCACTATATCCTTCAAAAGTGTTGGTAAAATGATGTCTTTATGTTTGTTCATTTCCAAGAAATGAGCACCAGACAAAAAAAGTGTCAAAAAATATGTAAAGGAAACTTTTTTGCATTTATTTTTTATTTGCTTGGCACTGAATTATTTTTCACTGTAGAATATTTATACTTACGTTGAAAAGTGTGAAGATGTGTATCTTGTAATGCATGAGGAGAAATAAAACATAGTCTGTGGCATAAGCCTTGTGAAGCTGTTTTTTTAACCCCATGCAGTTGAAGCCTCTTTGGGGTTAAAAAGAACCTTTTATATAGTAGTATGGGAGAAAAATGGGAGTGTGCAGGAATGTTGAAATGCAAATGCTCAATGTTGCAAATGGGTTATGCAACAAAGGGGGGTAGGGGTATGCAATATCAATGCTGTAAAGGGGGGAAGGGTTATGCAACAAATCAATGCTGCAAAGGGGGAGAGGAGAGGGAGTTAAAAAGAACGTTTTATGTATTAGTATGGGCACAAAATGGGAGAGTGCAGGAATGTTGAAATGCAATTGCAAATGTTGTTCAGTGTTGCAAAGGGGTTATGCAACAAAGGGTTTATTATATCTCTGTAATTCCATTGACACCAATATTGTATGTTTTGAGGACCATATACCAGAGTTAATGCTATATTTTTTTTCACCCCAAGCGCGGTTCGTTTTCACCCCTTTCCATGCGGTGAAAATTTTTTTTATTTTTTTTTATTTTACCAATTAAATATTTTGCAGGAAAAAAAAATGTATTGCCATCTCATTATGACACCTGGCCTTTATAATGTGAACATACAGGTTTGTGTCCATCCCTAATAATAAAGCCTGTATGCCTAAGTTAAGGCAAATTGTTTTTTTTCACCCCAGATGACTATACATTACACCCAATGGTTGTATGGTATATAAAATGGAAGATGGTAAATTGAGCCACACTAGCTATTGTATCATTAGTGATAGTTTAGATCATAACACTGCAGCAGTATATACATTTCAACAATTTTTAGTTCAAGACATTAAAGTGAGATTCCCTAATGTGAAAACAATGAAATATTTTTCCAATGGTTGTGCTGGACAATACAAAAACTTTTAATTTTAGTAATTTATGCCATCATGAAACAGATTTTGGTATAAAGGCAGAGTGGAACTTTTTTGCCACTAGTCATGGCAAAAATGCCTGTGATGGCATTGGAGGAAGTGTAAAGAGAGCAGCAGCTAAAGCTAGTTTGCAAAGAACAACAACAGGACACATCTTGTCTCCACAGAGTTTCTATGACTTTTGTACACAAAATTTTGAGTCCATCAAGTTTAAATTCATTACGGTACAAAAGAACAAATAAATCATAATAAAACAGAACTCGGTAGTAGGTTTGAAAAAGCAGTGACAGTGAAGGGCACACAAGTTTTCACAGATTTGTGCCAATGTCTCAGAGTCACATTAAAGCTTATTTAGTTTCAGACTCCAATGACTACAATGTTGTTAGGGTTATGACCTCTGAATGAGGTGACTCAGACATGAGTCCAGATTTATCAAATGAGCAAAAATTTCCTGTGGGAAAGTATGTTGCATGTATTTATGATGGTAGAAAATATCTAGGAATCATTTTAGATTATTCAGAAGAATTCCAAGATTATAAAATCAAGTTTCTAACTACTACTATTTCCAACAAAAACAATAGATACTATTTCCCAACTAATAAAGATGATGATTGTTGGTTAGAAGCCAAAAATATCCTTCATAAAGTGTCAACTCCTAATATTCAATCTGGCACCAGAGTTGTGTATATCTTTGAAATACATGATACTGAGAATTAGGCTAGGTACCAAAAATGTTTGATTTAATGTATTGTATAGCAATTAATTTTATTTGTGTAATGTCTTAATTTGTTCAATAAAACATAACTATACTAGCAGTATTTTTTTTGCCTTTGAAGATTGACAAAGTTGAGAGAGATTATTATTATTATTATTATTTTTATTTTTATTATTATTATTATTATTATTTATTGTTGAGTTTTAGGAAAATACTAATAAGTTTCTTATAGCTATACGTAATCCACTTGTAAGTCAAGGAAAACATCTTATAAGAGAGCTTGATAAGTAAAACAGGTATAATGGTGTAAGTTCAAAGTCCAGCAAATAGAATGTGTTTTTAAACTTCACCACCATCTAATGAAGGGGAAAAATACACAATGTCATTGAGTAAGTCATATAGAAGTGTAATTGAGGTACAAAATGCTGAAAAAAATTTTTTTGTATATATATGTATCAGGGGGGGGTGGCCCCCCCCCCAAAAAAAATATTTAAACTGATATAACTTTTTAACTATTTGATTAAATGCATTTTATTACTTAGTCAATTATTCTTTAGGGTTTGAGCTTTCAAATGGTTTTTAAATTTTTTTCCTAGCTCAATTAGGGACTGAGTTATAGACTTAAAAATTAAGGGGCCAGCCCCCACCACCAAAATTGAGGACCCATAACTTTTGAACCATTACTCTGATTGCTCTGAAACTCGAAATTTCATGTTTTTCAGCATAAACAAGCCTGTATAGCAATTTTGAGCAAAATCTAAGTGGGTGTGGTTTCAGGCAATGCCTGATTTGTCCTGGAATATTGTTATTGAATTTTACCCTTTTTTTTGCTACATTTTCACTGAAATGGGGACTTTATAAACACCCTGTACATGACATCATTCATTTGAGAAATTCCTTCAGTAGTATTGAGTCCATAATATAATAATGTTATTATACTATGATCAAGTCTACTACTGGCATCAAATTTTATCGAATTTGTGTGCAATAAATGCAAACAACATGGCCATTGGCTGGATACGTGAGGTTAATTGGCCTGGAGCCAATTATTACACAGTTTATATCTAGCATAGTAAATCATGTTTATATTATTGTGGTATTGGTAAGAGATTCGTCTGCTATGCACTAATTTATTTAGACCTACTATACATAAAGGTTACATTATATATTGTTGATCTTATGAATAAATAAATAATGTTGCACATGTATTATGCTTATTGTGCTTATCTGTGTCTTGTACTAGGCTTGTCAGCATAGCAGCAGGGTTAAAACGTTGCTGGCCACTCAGATCAGCTGTCTTATGAAAATTACTGATCCGATGTGAAAACAACTAGCCTAGGGCTAGTGGAAATTTTGCATGCTGATTGAGATGTGGTCTAGATTCAAAGTAATTTTAGAGGATGTACAATGTAGGTGTATTCCTTTCAGAACTGTTAGGAATAACAAGATTAGGAAACCCTTTTGCTGGAATAAGGAAATAGCTAAAATTATTAAAAATAAAAAAAGGGCATTCAGAGAATTTAAAGGCAGTGATAGTATCTTGGACTTGGATAATTATAAGCAGTTAAGAAATAAGCTAAATAGTTTGATTAGGAATAGCAGAAGGCATAGTGAAGTAAATCCAGCTAGAAATGGCAATAAAGATCCAAAGAAATTATTTAGTTTTTATAAAATTATAATAATAATAAAAGCATGATAAGTGGCCCAATAGAACATGATGATAGGATGTTTGTAAAAGATCAGGATATTGTTGGTATTTTTAATGATTATGTTAGCTCTGTTTTTACTGAAGAAAATTTAAATAACTTTGCCTGAATTTACAGAATCTAAAGAATTAAAATCATTCTTGATCATATTCATATAAGGAAGGATGATGTTAAGCAAGTGATTCATACATTGAAATCAAATAAAGCTGCTAGACCTGATAATATATATGCCAGGATTCTCAGAGAAGGGGAGGAAAGCTTATCTGAGGCACTAACTATTTTGTTTGTTAGGTATATTAATTATGCAGAGGTACCAGATGAATGGAAGAGAGCAAATATTGTCCCCATTTACAAAAAGGGTAATAAAAAGGAGGTAGGAAATTATAGGTCTGTTAATTTAACATCATTGGTAGGAAATATACTAGAAAGAATTCTGAAGAATAATATTTAAGATCATTTGGAAAATTTTAATCTTATTTCAAGTTCACAAAATGGATTTAGATCAGGAAGGTCTTGTTTGTCTAATATCTCAGACTTTTTAGAGTTTGTAACTGATCAGGTAGATAATGGAAATGATGTAGATAATATTTATTTGGATTTTACTAAGGCATTTGACAAGGTTCCACATATGAGACTTTTATATAAATTAAAAGCTTGTGGGGTATTGGGGTCAGTTATAAATTGGGTAGAAAAATGGCTAGAAGACAGAGAACAGAGAGTAATTTTAAATGGTCATGAGTCTGGCTGGCAGAAAGTGAAAAGTGGGGTACCATAGGGATCAGTTTTAAGTTCACTACTCTTTATTTTATATATAAATGATTTAAAGAAGGGAGTAGGTAGGTAAAGTTTCTACAAAAGTAGTTGCCCCAGTTACAAATATAGAAAATTCTTATGAACTGCAATAAGATCTTGATAGATTAGTTGCTTGGGCTAATAAATGGCAGATGGAATTTAATGTTAAAAAATGTAAAGTCATGCATTTCGGTAGAAATAATGAAAACTTTAGTTAGGAGATACAAGGGAACTGGTTAGATGTTAGACAAGAAAAAGATCTTGGCATTATAGTTGGTAGTGATCTAAAATTTTCTAAGCAGTGATTAGAGGCTAGAAATATAAAGCAAATAAAATGCTAGGTATTATTAAGAGCAATGTTAGTTACCAGAGTAAGGAAGTGATCTGTAAACTATATAATTCTTATGTTAGGTCTCACTTAGAATACTGCATTCACATTTGCTCCCCCTTCACCTTAGACATGATGATGATGATATACTTGAAGGTGTGCAACCAGAGTTGGGAGTCGGGAGTCAGGGCTTTTTTGAAGAGTCGGGAGTTGGTAAAAACGACCGACTCCCGACTCTGATTCAATTTCTATATGCCAACAATTTACCAGAATACTACTCTGCCCTAAATAAATATCTTCCTGAACTAATTCTAGATTCACATTTCCACATTTGATTTATTGTTCTGGTAAATCTTAGCAAATGAATTTCATATTTCTATTTTAGGATACTAGGTACCATATAAAAATTAGCAATATAATTATTATTTAATTAGCCCCTATTAGTAATGAGTCATGGGCCTAGTAGAAAATCAGCAGTCTTTCAATATTTTAAGCTAAATGAGGATGAAAGTATTTTTATTTGTCAAGTAGAAAAGGATGGTAAAGAGTGTAATGCAAAAATTAGTGCTTACACTGGGAAACATGCTAATGCTCCAACTAGAGCCTCAAACTTGAAACGCCATCTACGAAACAAACATCCCAATATTTATAAGGTTGTAGATCAGCATGATAAGGAAAGAGTTGGGAGTCGGGAGTCGGAGTTGGTTTTTAAAAATACCGACTCAGGAGTCTGGAGTCGGTTGTTTTTGGCCGACTCCCCACCCCTGTGTGCAACATAGGGCAACCAAGCTTATCCCTAACCTGAGAATATTGAAATACAGGGAAACATTAAAGAAATTTGGTATGTTTAGTTTTGAGAGACATTGTATGAGGGGAGATATGATACAGATGTTTAAAATGTTCTCAAGTTTGGACAGTTTAGATTTACATAACGTTTTCTCACTAGAGGCTGATGGGATAACTCATGGGCATAATAAAATTAGAAAACAGACTTGTAGACTTTATCTACGAAAATACTTTTTCAGTCATAGAGTAGCAGACTTTTGGAATGAATTGCCATATGATGTATTGAACAGTAGCTTGTTAGTTAATTTTAAAAAAAAAAGATACTTTCATAAATGAAAGTGAGTTTGTAGATTGTAAATGGTGTATATTCTTAGCTTAATTTATGTAGGCTACTTTGGTAGTAGTAAATAGTTGTATATTAATTAGCTGACTTGAGATTGACATTTTGCAAGATTTTATTATTATAAAATACAGTCGACCCTCGTTTAACGTCATTGATTCATTCTGGGAAAAGTGACGTTAACCGAAAGTGATGTTAAACGAAGTACATGTTCAATGGTGTTTTAGGTAATCCGCACCAGAGATTCAGATTCAGATTCCTTTGCCATCTCTTGGAGGTCTGTTGCATTTAACTCCCTCTCATGCTCTTGAAGAAGTTCTTGCACATCATCAGCATCAACTTCCAGTCCCATTGCCTGCCCAAGGTGGAGAATTTCAGCTTTAGGATTGCTTTGTTCCTCAAAGCCCACAAAATGATAGATCACAGAGGGCCACAGTTTCTTCCACGCAGAGTTAATAGTGGTTGTGGTTACCTCTTTCCATGCCTTTACAACAATTCTAACAGCTGGTAAACAGGGTAAGTGACGTAGAATGAATGCATGTACACCAATGGAGGCTTTGACGCTAAATGAAAAGACGTAAACCGAGCGTGACATTAAATGAGGTTCGACTGTATAGCTAGCTCATGACTTGGATAACCTAGATAGGCCCCAGTGGTTTAATGTTTTTTGATGTAATGTAATTATCATCTTTTTTTATTAAAATATTACTGTATAAAGCTATTAGAAATACAGTGCCCACGAAAAGTAGCCGATCACCCTTGAAATTTGTATTTTTTACATAAAAAACAATGTTTAAATGTATACTAACCTTATATTAGTATTTTGTCATCTGTCCTTTGGTTTGGATGACTTGTTCTAGACATTTTGGCATGGATTTAATCAAGTTTTGACAAACTTCCACTGATATTTCCTTGCACCATACCTTTTTGATGGCCTCTTGTAATTTTTCGACTGAGCCAGTGTCGTGGCATTCAACCTTATTTTTTATTATTAGCCACAGATTTTCTATCGGATTGAGATCTGGACTATTACCAGGCCAATCCAAAATATCAAATTTATTGTCAGTAATCCATTTTGTCACTATTTTGGCCCTGTGACATGGTGCACCATCATGCATGTATGTTTTTGTCCTTTGGATTGCCATTGCCATTGGAAGTTTATCCTGTAGCATTGCTAAATACCGTGCACCATTCATAGTTGTGTTCTTCGGAAGAAAATATAAGTTTCCACGCCCATAGTAACCGAAACAACCCCAAACCATCACACTTGGAGGGTGTTTCATTGTCTTTAGGGTGTATTTAGGGTCCATCCTATTTGAGCCAATAGGCCGGCGAACCTTTTTTGGACAACTTCTGAATGTCAAAAATGTCGACTCATCGCTAAATAAAACCTTCTTCCAGTCATCAACAGTCCAATGAATGTATTTTTTACAAAATGTGACACGTTTTTTACGCATTTTTTCATTAATGAACGGTTTCTTAGCAGCATGGCGAGATGGTAATCCGAGTTCTTTTTGGAGCCGCTCCTGGATAGTTCGTTCAGAAACACCAGATAACAAATTATTCATATTAAATTTTATTTCTTTCGCAGTTATTGTTGGGTTTTTCAATACTAAACGTTTCATAAGTTTGTCTGTTCGCGAATTTGTTTTTCTCGGTCTGCCAGATCGTTTTTTAGGGACTGGCGTGGTTAGGCCACCATTGTTCTTAGCCCGTGAAACCCATAAATTAACGGTACTTTGGGATATGTTTAATTCCTTAGCTATCTGTCTCTGTGATTTCCCACATGCATGCAAAGCAACAATAGCACCTCGACAATCACTCTTAAGTTGTTTTTTAGCACACATTATATATAAATTTTATTTACACCACTTTCTGTAAAAAAAAAAAAAAAAATCAAGAAATTTACACAAACAGTGAAATCTGACAAATTTGAGACACAGCCACCCGCAACGAAGGCTACCAGAACACTAATTTGAGAATGCGTTGGATAGCTCTCATATCAGCGAGCAACCTCAAAGTTACCAGATGTCGCTAGAACAAATAGAAAGTGAATTACGTGTCTCTGAATATCAAGGGAAAATATTGTATTTTCTTGAGTGATCGGATACTTTTCGCGGGCACTGTATATGATGTGGTGAAGTGGTTCCTAATTGTCAGTCTGTGGTATTTTGTAGCTGACTTTTGGGTAAAATTGCAGTTTAGCATCCAACTGGTGAACTCATTTTTTGGGGGAGGGGGGATTCTAGTGCAGTTTTTTTGTCACTTTCCAAATACGGAATATAACTTTGTTACAAATAAATAATAAAGTAGTTACAACTATTTAAAGTTTACCAAGTCACTAGTTGGGTGCTAAACTGCAATTTAACTGATTTTTGGCAGTTCTTGTGTAGAAGTTTAACCCTTTAATACTGACCATTGCCTTATGGCAACATAAGCTTCAGACTCAATTTTGAGCCTTACAATCTGAATATTAGAGTTTATTTTGGCTTGAACAAGAAAGAAATTTGAAAATAAAAATTTTGTAATTCAGGCATAAAAGGATTAATTAAGAACCGCTGGCCTTAGCCAAAAGACATTGTTTTTATTGTTAGGATTATGTCATTTTAGCCTCAATTTTTTATACCTATTAGGCCTAGACTGCCCTTATGAAGAGAGAGGAACTTGCCTTAGACCTGTTATAATCTTAATCCATAGTTGAGATGATTTTTAATTTTAGACTTTTGGAAGTTTAAATACATCCCTCTTGTCTCAAGTATTGCTCCTATCTGACGTGAGTTCTGTTAAATTTTTTCTTTGTTTTTTATGTTTTGTTTGCTGAGATCAGGAAATAGAAGTTTTCATGTCTTTTTTATATATTCTTTTTTTCTTATTGCATTGTTTCTGTTGACATCAGTGCATGGAAAATTTTATACATATTTTATTAATAATTTTGTTGTCAATGTAGACCTAATGGCCTAGTCTTTGTGATAGTAAGCCCAGTGCCTACATAATCTTTTGTTCTTGATATTTTCCATGGTAATTTTCACCATCTCTGGTGAGCATCACCCCAAGGCAGAGACAATTTGTTGTTCTAAAAGAAATATAAATTATTATTTTGTATTGAAATATGACTTGTAAGTTAAAGTGTATGATAGGCGTGTTTAGTTTTTCATAAGAGCAATGATAAGTTTACCGAGCATGCAGGTTATGCTCATAACATTTCTGCTTGTAGATGCTGTTGAAAGTTGTCAAAATGAATTTGACACCCTTTGGCCTTCTTGGGACTTGCAGGCATGTTATCCATCTTGTACATAACAGGAATAAATACATTTTTCTTTTTGAGTTTTAATAATTTGTTAAAAACTTCTTTTCTGTATTCACAGAGTGATTTATTAATTGAAAATGAAATGAAAATAAAAAGGTTTATTGGTAGACTATAGTCCATATGACAAATATTAATAATACAATGACAGTTCATACTAAGTATAGAAATATATACAGTTGATTAGAAATAATACAGTAATGTTGAAGTTAAGTTAAGTGAAGCTACAGACAGACACGTTTTTGTACCAAGAATTCCATAGCTTAGAGGATAAATGGCAGGACTCATGGATAGCTTGGATAATCGGGTTGGTTGATTTTTTAATTCTTTGCATTAGACTGTTCTGAGCATATCTTGTTACCTCTGGGAAGCTCGGGACATTGCAGGTAGCAAACATTTGCTGTCTGTATATATTAATGCAGAAAGTATGAAAGAATATGTCTTTAGCTTCACTTGTACAGAACTGAAAGTTCCTTATAGTCATATTCACTTTAGCACAAAGGCTTTGAGATTGTTTTCTTATATCTGAATCATCATTCAAGGAGCTGGTGATAGTTTGATCCAAATACTTAAACTCTTGTACATACTCAATTACCTTGCCTTTCATTTTAAACCTAATATCAGCTGGCTGGTTACAGCTTTTAGGATGAAATTGCATAACCTTAGTTTTTGTAACATTTCAAAACAATATCATGTTTCTGCAAATACACTTTGCAGACTTTTAGTAGCCAATCCAGACCTTTAACAGAGGGACTTATTAACACCATATCATTGGTATAAACTAAGTTATGTAGCCTTCTGTTATCTATACAACATCCCACTGTTGCCTCATTAAGTGAAGCAATTAATCCATCAATATACACATTAAACAGCATAGGAGAGAGCAAGGAGCCTTGCCTCACCCTGCAAGAGGAGCCAAAACATTGAGATAGGACATTGCCCCACCTAATGGTAAAAGATTGGTGGGAATACCAAAATTTCAATAAATTTAATATGTACATGGGAATGTTTGTCTTCTAGCTTTTTAAATAAAGTATTGTGGTTCACTCTATCATATACCTTACTAATATCTAGGAAACAGCTATAAATAGTTGAATTACTGTCAGTGTATTTTGGTATTATTTCTTTAAGTACATAGATACACAGGTCAGTTGAGTGGAACCTTTTAAAACCAAACTGATTAGATGTCCATAGGTCAGTGGTCTCCAAACTTTTTTGATCATGCAAAAATAAATAACACGCACCCCTAATGAACATATATATATAAATATATATATATTAGGGTGGCCCTTATATGACCTCAAAAACAGAAAGTGACGGAAATTTTGCTCTCACACCCCAAATAGATGCTATTTCAGGAGATAATTCATTGTGCAAAATTTTATTTGTATTGTTCAATATTTAGAGGTTGCCCTCATTATCTATATTTTGACACTATTGGCCCCAGGGCAATCAGGGCATGCAGGTCCCCCCTACTCAAAAGTAGTATTAGCTGCTCAAAGGCAGGGGTATCATGGTTGCCAGCCACTCATTGTTACCTGCCTTTGTTCAAAAGTGTCGCTTTCTTGCAGTCTGGGAACTACTTTCGGTGGTCTGCGATGACTTGAAGGAGGAATTGGAGCTGCTCCTCATCGCTGGTCAGCTTCTTGTTAAAGTCTTGAATAAGGGCAACTCCTCTCTCTGCTCTGTCATTGACCATAGCCAGGGACCAGACCAGATTTGTGGCAGCTTGGAAGCTTTGGGACTGGGGCCATTCATGGGGGTCTTGTCGGAGGAAATCATCTGGAAGGGCCAACTCTGTACTGAATGGACGCATTTCCTGAGCTCTCTGATTTTGCATCTACTTTTGTATATTGCTGAGAATTTTACTTTGGATAGTTTTTGAATTTTATATACTTGCGTTTAAATTTACATTGTTATAGTTAAGTAATTGAATATTAGTGTTTTTTAGCGATTTAGAAGTTTTTATAGCGTGCCGGCTTAATTTAACTTATACCTGTGATGGTTTAAATTTTTATCTCCGCGATGCCGTCGCAGAAAGCGTCGTGTGTTAGGTGTAGGGTTAACCGGTGGTATTCGGAATTTAAGGATTATAACGGCGGTCCAGTGGTGATTACCGATAGATCAGTTTGTTTCTTTTGCGAGTTCATGGAGGAATTAGTGGACATAAAACGCAGTGTACGTGAGGTAGCGGATAGACTTGCAACGCTTGATGATGGCAGGGTTAGGGCTATGGTTGACGGAAGCCGAACCAATATTAACGTTGAAGACATTAGTAATTTGAAGGGTGAGGTGCGTAACTTAGTTTCTAGTTTAGGTAGCTTGTTGGGAAGGTTAGATAGAGTTGAGGAAGAGGTTAAGGTTAGTCCGAGAGTAGTAGATAGCGAGGGATTTAGAGAGGTTAAGGGTGGAGCTAGGCCGCGTACATTAGGTGATAGGAATCCCCCCCCTATCGAGGTTTCGAACCCTTTCGCCCATTTGGAAAGGGACGTGAATGAGGGGGAAACTATTTTAATTGGGGATTCTTTAGTGCGCCACATGGACAAAGAATTCATTAAACGGAATCCAACCAAGAGGAGGAGGGTCTGTCTCCCAGGGGCCAGGGTTGACAGAGTTAGAGATGAAGTGGATAGGGTTGACGTTGCTTCCCGTCACTCAATGTTGGTGACGATGGTAGGAGGCAACGACTCGTATAGGCCCGATACGAGAGTGCCTGACCTTTTGGAGAGATATAGGGGGTTAATTAGGTCCCTGAAGGCGAGGTCAGATAGGTCTTTAGTTCTAGGTATTACCCCTAGGCACGGGTTGGGTCTTAGAATTATGTCCAAAACAATATTTTTGAATAACAAATTAGAAGAGATTTGTGCTGAGGAAAATGTACCCTTCGTAAAGCTGTGGTCCGAATTCAATGATCCTAGCCTTTTTATAAAAGATGGGGTGCATTTTAATGAAATAGGTAATGCTAGGCTAGGTAGGTTAATAGACGAAAGCGTGCAAAAGCTGTATAGGTCGAAGCCTTCTTTAAACGTTGTGGGTCCGGGAAACGCGGGCCCGACGTGATAAATAGTTTAAAACGGGGGCCTGTGGTAAAAAATAACTTAAACGTTTTTTATTGCAACGCGCATAGTATTGGAAATAAATTAAATGAATTTAAGGCGGTAATTTATTCCGGCAACTATGATATAGTTGCTATCACTGAAACTTGGTTAAATACCGTGACTCGGGACTTGTTGGGGGAACTTGAGATACCGGGTTTTAAACTCTTTACTAATGATAGGTTGCATAGATTTGGAGGCGGTGTTTTGCTGTACATTCGTAATTCCCTTAGGGCTATCGAGGTTAAGTTAGATTTTCCGGCAGCAATTAATGCAATCTGTGTTGAAGTTAGGGCGCGTACTATTAGTTTTATTTTTGTTGTTGTTTATAGACCTCCCGTTCAACCCCTCGATATAGATACTAGATTTTACTCACTTCTTGGTAATTTTATTGACAATCGGAATAGCATAATTGTCGGAGACTTTAACTGCCCTAATGTTAATTACGAGAATTTTACGGGTAATGAAGAGGGTTTGAGATTGGTTGAGTTTATGGATGATAACTTTTCACGACAGATAGTTACCGAACCAACGCGCGGTGATAATATTTTAGATTTGGTGATGACGAATGGCGAGAATATAGTCGAAGGTTTAGAAGTAGGCGAGAGTTTAGGATGTAGTGATCATCAAATTCTTAGGTTTAAGTTATTGATAGAAAACACTCAGGATAGTAACGTAATAGAAGTCCCTGATTTTCGTTGGGCTAATTTTGATAGTTTCGCGGATAGGATGAGAGTAGTGGACTGGGATAACTTATTTATGGGTAATGACACAAATTTGCGTTGGGTGGCGTTTAAAGAAAGTTTTAGGAATATTGAAAGGGAGTTTATTCCTCATTGGCCCAAGCGCGCTAGTAATCGTGGTAGACCGAAGTGGTGGAGTAGGGAAATAGGAGAGTTTATAAATGAGCGTAATAGAGCGTATAGACTTAGTAAGCGTAATGGCCAGGTAGCTAACTTTAATAGATATATCGAGCTTAGATGTCAGGTTAAAAGATCAGTTAGGAATGCCAAGCGTAATTTAGAGATACTTATAGCTGCGGATAGTAAACATAATCCAAAAAAGTTTTTTGAATACGTTAATAATCGTAAGCCGGTAAAAAATAACATAGGCCCTCTAGTGGATGTTAATGGTGCTTTGGCTTCTGACGGTCAGGCGATGGCGGGTATTTTCAATAACTTTTTTGTGACAGTTTTTACCGTAGAAGACGTAAATAATGTTCCCGACGTGGATGATATCGTTCCATTTAGTAGCGAGACTATTTTGGATGAAATAACTGTTTACGAGGCTGAGATTGCGCATTATATCGATAGGCTAAAAGTTAGCAAGGCTCCAGGCCCTGACATTTTTTATCCCAGACATTTGAAAGAAGTTATCGTAGGCCCCTTAACGAAGATCTTTAATCAGTCACTCGAAACGGGGATTATTCCTGAAGACTTTAAATTAGCTAATGTCACGGCTATTTTTAAAAAAGGCGACTGCGCGGTAGCTAGCAATTATAGGCCCATTAGCTTAACGTCAATTGAGGTAAACTTTTGGAATCCGTAGTTAGGGATCATATTATCGATCACTTAGAAAGTAGAGATTTGATTAATAGTAGTCAGCATGGGTTTCAATGCCATAGGTCTTGTTTAACTAATTTGTTAGAATTTTATAACGAAATAGTGCGCGAATACGATAGGCATAGGTCAGCTGACATTATTTATTTAGATTTTAAAAAGGCATTCGATACAGTTCCGCATAGGAGACTAATTGCGAAGGTTAAAGCGCACGGTATACGCGGTCAGGTAGCTAACTGGTTGGAAGAATGGCTTCGTGCTAGGAGACAGAGGGCCGTAGTTAATGGTAGTGAATCAGGGTGGTTAGATGTAGGTAGCGGTGTCCCACAGGGTTCAGTGTTAGGCCCATTGCTATTCGTAATTTACATTAACGACATAGATGTAGGATTGACTAGTAAATAGCTGGAATAGTTTGCTGGTAGAAGTAATTAGTAGCATGTCTATAAACATGTTTAAGAATCGATTGGACGCGCATGTTGATAGAAAGGGTATAGTTTAAGGTAGTAAAATTAAGGCTTTGTGGGGATAGATCCCACAGCTCAACACAAGTGTTGTGGGATATAGGGAGGCAGCGTCTTGGGTTAGGGCAGTGATTCCCAACGTGGGGCGCACGCCCCACAGGGGGGCAATTTGAATATTTTGGGGGGCAATTTGAAAATGCTACAATAAAATGAAATTTATACATAATAATTTTTATAAGTAAATATATTTTAAAATTTCAATAACATATAATTAAATTACTTTTTTGTGAATTTAAAATTGCAACTTTTCAACTGAGAAGTTTTATTTCAAGGAAATAATATAGTTAGCTTCAATCTCAAGTTTCTTGACTCATATTTAATGTAACTCATATTGAATGTACTCATATTATTGAAATTTAAAATTATAACTTTTCAACTGAGAAATTTTATTTCAAGGTAATAATTTAGTTAGCTTCAACCTCTAGTTTATTTACTCATATTGAATGTACGGTAACTCATATTAAATGTACTCATATTATTGTAAATTTTAAATAATACCTTTTTAACACCAAATTTGTTTTTATATTAATGGGGGGCATCAAATTTTTTGAGGTGTCGAGGTGGGGCATGGCGCAAAAAAGGTTGGGAACCACTGGGTTAGGGGATACTCTCTGTCCTTACACACCCCATTTAAAGAGATTCCTCTGCCGAGCGGTGCCCCCCATAGTACTGTGAGGTATTGAAAAACTCATGATCTTCACTTGCCCCACAAACACCTTTAAATGGGTGCACACACATTTCTATATTACTGTACAGTCTTTACAGCCACACCTACACTTTTCCTCGTAAGTGTATATATTGTAATGTATATGGTTGTAAATTTGACTTGGTCCGCAATCGATATAAACCGTGACTTGATGGATACCGTAATGAAATTGACTGGATTCTTTGGATCTGATATATTTGCATATCCATTATAAATAGATATAGAATGTAACATATTTGTGGATAGTAGTCTATTATGACTTGATCCTCTGGATCGAGAGATTCTATCTTTAGTTTTAAATCGATAATTAATTATTTTTAAATTGATAATGTATATGGTTGTAAATTTTGACTTGGTCCGCAATCGATATGGACCGTGACTTGATGGATACCATAATGAAATTGACTGGATTCTTTGGATCTGATATATTTGCATGTCCGTTATAAATAGATATAGAATGTAACATATTTGTGGATAGTAGTCTATTATGACTTGCTCCTCTGGACCGAGAGATTCTATCTTTAGTTTTAAACCGATAATTAATTATTTTTAAATTGATAATTATTTAGTTTCGTAAAAATTGGTCATTGCCAATTTACTGGCAGTTTTTAAATAAGTTTCTTATGTTCTTGTAGTTCGGAACCCACGTAAAATTGTAGGTCCCCTCCGCCACCACGGAGGACATACACAATACACAATTACGAACACAGTTAGGTAGACCAGCCATGAGTGGATCCTAGGGTCTTTGTTGGTCTGAAACATTATAACATTATAACAAAATTCGTGGACGATACTAAAACAGGCGGTAAGGTTGTTAATGAGGACGATAGAAATAGGATTATGGAGTGGACAGATAAGTGGCAGATGCAATTTAACGTAGACAAATGTAAAGTTTTGCATATAGGTTCTCGCAACAATAATTACGCGTATACGATGGATGATAGGGAGTTAGCGAGCATTGACGAGGAAGTAGATTTAGGCGTACTTGTATCTAAGGATTTAAAGGTTAGGAACCAGTGCCTGGAGTCTTGCGCAAAAGCTAATAGGATGTTAGGCTTCATAGCGCGTAATTTCGAATTTAAATCGAAGGATATTATATTGCCCCTTTACAAGTCCCTAGTCAGGCCTCATTTAGAATATGTAGTTCAGTTTTGGTGCCCGTACTTGCGTGAGGATATTGATAGGTTAGAAAGGGTTCAGCGTCGTGCCACGAAACTTATTCCGTCATTGCGCAATAAGCCTTATGAAGATAGGATTAATGAGTTAGACCTGTATTCACTCGAAACTAGGAGATTAAGGGGGGAGCTTATTGAAGTTTTCAAAATCGTTAATAACATCGATAACGTAAATTTTGACATTGTTCACTTTTGATAATAGTAATACTCACAATAACGGATTTAAGTTGCGTGGCAGGCGTTTTATTACTAATATCGCTAAAAACTTTACGTTTAAAGTAATTGATAAATGGAATAATCTTCCCGCGTCAGTCGTTCATTCTACCAGCGTTAATATGTTTAAGAACCGTCTTGACAGACATTTTAAAGGTATTAACGTTGTTTAATTTAAAAAACAACAAAGTTAGCAACAGAAGCTCTGGTGGTGGTGCTCGAGGATGAGTCTGTTGATGATGAATGCCAGCTTGTGACATGCCAGCAATAAAATTATTTAAAAAAAAAAAAAAAAAAATTAAACACGAATGTAGATGTAGCTCATAGCGTAAACTAACCCACTTTTTGTTTAACTTTACCTACTTTTTTTTTTTTTTTCCTCCTTATCCTCTCCTTACTTTGCATGTCTCTAACTCTTTTCTTGCATGTTTGTAGTTTGCATGGTATGACAGTGAGTTAAGACTGTGTTTGCATGGTTTGTAAGCGTTCTTATTTTACTTCTTTTCATCTTTCACCCCTCTCCTATTCTCTCTGACTATTTTTCTGACTTGTCGGCAGTGGCTGGCGGATGATGATGGTGAGACACTTTTCCTCTTTTTCTGAATGAATGTTAACCCATGAGTGATAGGTGTTGCTCTTACTTAACCCCTTATTCTCTTCTCTTCTCTTAACCCGCTACTCTTTCCTTTCTCTCGGGCTAACCTTAGAGTGGATCTTAGGGTCTTTGTTAGCCTTAGCTTCTGTAGATCCTTGCATCCAGCTTTGGTCTTTTGGGAGGATCTTCTTCTTCCTCGCCTTCCATGGCTTCCACCATCAACTGCTTTGTTCCCCAGGACACCCTTTCATCGAAGAGAGAGAAACCAACCAGTTCCTCGGAAAGATACCACAGATGGTGTGAGAGCTTCTTGGTGGTTGCCTTGCTGATGGCCTCATGTGGGTACTTCAACAAGGACTTCATGAGGAGGAAGTCATTGAGAGGGGCCTGGTGAGGAAGTGGAGCCATTGTCCAGGCTTTTGCCTACATGATGACAGCGAACAAGGCGAGTTCTTTGATGCCCTTCTCCTCCACTACGGTCAACTTGAACTGGTCCCGAAAAAGCCAGATCTTGATGGCATAGAGGACCTTGGCCAACCAGCGAGCTCAATGCATTGCTCCAGGAGCACTGAAGTGAATGCCTCGCTGTGGGGTCCCCCCAAGGAAGATGATGCAGAGTTCCACGAGTTCCCTGTAATCTTCCCTGGTATGCTCCATCTGGGACTGGAAGAACTGAAGGAATTCTTCCTTGACCGGGGCAACTGCAGCCTTCACAACAGGATCAGTGATCGCGGGCTTGAAATCCTTCTGGTTGATGAAAGACCACTTCTCCCGAAACTGATTGAAGAGCTGGATATCCGGTCCTGTTGATGGAACTCGCAGTGTGGCCTTGAAAGCCACTCTGATCACCAGTTCCAAGATGTGGTGATGACAAGCAAGGTAGAGAAGATCTCTTCCCAGCTTCTGTTCAATCAGGCAGCTGGCTCTGGAGCAATGTCCTGTGTTGGATGCTGTTGTATCAAAACAGAGTTTTAACCCAGTCACTGATATCCCACTCCTGCAGGCAAGCAACAATAGCTGATGCTTGAGCCTCCCTGGTTCCTGTGTGAAGCTTTGGGACCCCAAGAAGCTTCTCAACTTGCCACGAAACAATGATTGGAAGACACTCTACGTGCTCCCTGCTCGTCAAGTCCTCCATCAACTTCCTGTCCCAATGGATGATGAGGGGACCTTCACCTGGGAATTCTTCCTTCATCTTTTGTGCCATCTCCGATCGGTGCCAAGCCCGGAGTTGCTGAATGGAGTTGCGGTTTATGTTCAGCTCTTCCGCATTCCATCCGAGACTGCTAACAGCTTCCGTCAGTATGTAGGTGGCTCTCCTGGAGGAGATCTGTGTCCTGTCAAGTGCAGCTGCCAGTCTGGCTGTCATGATGTTGGTCCTCCCCCTACTTCGCTTCAGAGGGCACGCTCCTCCACAGGCACCTGAGTCATCCCCTGTCTCCTCTTTGGATGTGTAGGAATAAGATGACTCAAAAATGCTCGAAAATGCTCGGCTGGTAGATGCTTCGCACTCCTCAGTGGCTTTCCTCTTCCGGAGCTTCCCTGAACATTCCTCTTCGCTGCTGCTTCATTCCTTCTCATTTGCTCCAAGTCCAGTCCAGTGATGTATCCAGTCCTGTCCTGCCTCTGCATCTGGAGGAAGGCCTTGTCTTCAGGGTTCTTGATTATCTTCATGGCATCCGCATGCGCAATGTCGAACAAATCATTCAACTTCTTAAAATCATCATCTTTTTTCTTGTGCGCATCGCCAGTCCTGGTCTTGTTTTTTTTCAGCCCTTTCCACTCATTGAAGGTCTGTTCGAGTTTGGCAATGCAGTGCTGTTCAACCTGAGTAAGAATGCTTGCCAAATGCCAGAATTCCATTATGGTCCTGATGGTGTTGCGGCTTGCCTCATGGACAGGCTGCTGCTTCTCCTTGTGAAGGAAGAGGAAATAGCCAAAGGCCTGACCAATGGAAGGAAGCTTCCTATCCCTGATTTCTTCCACAAAATAAATACCAAGATAATGCTTCTGTCACATATCCATCATGTATCAATCCTGCAAATGAGAACAAGAGTATGATTAATTAGTATGAGTAATTGAGTATACCGAAAACCTAAAAGAAGGAAAACTTTGACATGCCAGGGCAACCTCTAAATATTTCTCAAAAACTGTCATATTTCGCACAGTGCAGTTAGATGAGTAACAGAACAAATTGAGTGGGTGAGAGGATACAAAATTGACACTTCAGTTTTAAGGGCCACCCATATATATATATATATATATATATATATATATATATATATATATATATATATATATATATATTTTTTGTATAATTTATGTATAATTTATGTTCCAACTATCAATGTCTGCATAATGAATTTGTTTTTTTAAGAAAATATTTTGTGAATAATGGCTATCCTTTGCAGATTGTAGAAAACGCTATCAATAGATTTCTAGCTAACATTTACAAACCTAAAAAGTATAATTTTAACGTTCCAAAAAATGTATATTATCTTGTGCTCCCAGAAATGGGGTATCTGAATTCCTATTGCCGTAATAACCTTCTGCCACTTCTTAGTAAATTTTATTGTCAAATAGATTTTAAACTAGTATTTGTCAACCGTCGTTCTATTGGCTCATATTTTAATGTTAAAGACCGTGTATCGGATGCTCTGCGCAGTGCTGTCGTTTATGAATTCAAGTGTCCCCGATGTGATCGGAGCTATATTGGTAGCACTGTGCGGAGCCTCGAGTCGCGTTTCTGTGCCCATATGGGCATAAGCCATAGAACTGACAAACCTTTGAAAACTAAAGAAGCTTCAGCTATACGCAGCCATGTTGTTCTATGCAAAGTCGATATAACTTTAGCTAATTTTAACATTTTAGATTCCGCTCCGTGTGAGCAAACGTTAAGACTTTTAGAATTGTATATTAAAAAACTCTCCCCTTCGCTTAACTCTGATATTTCATCCGTTCCCCTCCGTCTAAACTGAACATCTTGAACAACCAACCTTTACTTGGTTTTAGATGCTTCTGTTTTTTAGTTTTGCCTCGGAATCTGTGCTGCTTAGACTTAAGGTGTGTTCCTTTTAGTGTGGGTTTTTAATTTTTTAGTGTTTTAAAAGATAGCCTGTGAATTTTTAGTTTTTTGAGTTTTACATTTTGTATTTTATAGCTGTTATTCATTGTTCGTTTTTAGTGTCACTTTTATTGTTTTAAAGCTTGTTAATTGTTCGCTTTTGTTTCATAATAGTCATTATGGTTTTAATTGTAACTTTCTAGAATTTTTTTAGTGTGACTTTGTTTTTAATGCTTGTGGATTTTTTCCCTATTTTAATTTGTTAATGTCATTATGGTTTTTAATATTATGTTTTTAACTTTTTATATATATATATATATATATATATATATATATATAATATATATACTTTCATTATTTACTATTAAGTTAACAGTATACAACAGAAATACGATAGGGTGAAGATATACTTACCAGTATAATTTAATGAGAACAATTTGTTTGACTGTGCTTCATAATTTCTGAAAATCTTGGTTTGACACTGTGATACAGCGATTTGAAGGTCCGGTTCGAAGTTGTTTATTTCGATTCTGGGTTTTAATACCTATCACAGCAGAAAAAGACACCTCACACAGATATGTAGATCCAAATTGAAGGAGCGCATCATTCGCTGCACTTACTAAATCTGAGTACTCATTTTTTAATCCAATCCACCAATTGTGCACAGTTTTCTGTTGAAATTTGGTTCGTAAACTTGTATCACCTCTGATGTCAATCAACTGTTATTTTACAAAATAATGCAGCAGTCTCGAATTGTGATATTTAGTTTGCTAAATTTTAATCGCAAGTAAGCGATATCACAGATACTATCTCGTAAATTCCTAGGAATGACTGTGTGTTAGCAAGTATTTTCTTTCTTGGTCATCTTCTTGAAATTCAAAAACTTTCTATGAAAAAACAATGATAAATCAGAATCATCAAATTTTCTTCATGCACCCCCTAGATTGGCAGGCGCACCCCACTTTGGAGACCACTGCCATAGGTAATCATTTAATTGTAGTAACAGGAGTTTTTCTAGTAGTTTCGAGAAGCAGGAAGCAACAGCAATAGGCCTGTAATTATTGCTGGACACAATGTCTCCATGTACTTATTTTTGACCAGGGGCAAGATATATACCCTCATGAACTCTGCAGGGATATAGCTATGAGCAAGCATGGCTGATAAGAGCAGTATTGGCATATTTTAAGTGCTCATTTGATAGGTCATCTACCCCTGACACAGAACCAGTCTTTAACTCTTTAATTAACCTCTTTACTTCAAGAACTGATATCAAAGTATTTTCCCTTGTCCCTCCCACAAGCCATTTTGCTGCAATCTATCTTAAGATTATCCCTACTCACACTGTTAAGAATGTTTAAGTAGTGGATTTTCCACAGCTTTGCAATTTCATCCTTCCCTGACACACCATTGATTGTCGGAGGGAGGACATTTTTTACACCTGTTTGATTCTTAACAAATTTTCAAAATTTATTATTGTTATTTATGTGAGCTTCACAGGCTTTTGATGCTTGAATAGACTCTTCTTCCTGTTTACATTGCTTTATACTGACCCCCCTACTTCTACACACATTCATGTATACTGGTCCCAATCTGGGTCTACCATGAAAGCACCACAAATCATAGGCATCTTTTGATTCCCTATTCAGGCGGCCAATAAAATCATTCCATATTATTATTATTAAATATATTTGGTTTGATTTGTATCTTTGAAGATTAAATTACAATTTAATTAAATATTTGTTGAATAAAATTCTTCTAGACTTGTAGTGGCAGAGACATTTTCAAATACTTTAGCGATGTTCCATCAACATAAACACGACCAAGATGATGTCACAGCATGGGACTACTTCAAGGCATGTCATTATGCCTTGCCTCACACCTCAACTTCGTTACAAGGACTTCTCAAAGCACCTCGACTCTCTCTCTTCGAAGAACAGTGACATGAGAGATCTCACCATGTAACAATGTGTACAGGCCCCAATTTGGCCTGGTGTCATTCACCTTACTTTATATAAAGACTAATCATTACCTTGCATGTTATTAATATTGAAGTAGTCATTATATTGAAGTAGTCATTATATTGAAGTAGTCATTATATTGAAGTAGTCATTATATTGAAGTAGTCATTATATTGAAGTAGTCATTATATTGAAGTAGTCATTATATTGAAGTAGTCGTTATATTGAAGTAGTCGTTATATTGAAGTAGTCGTTATATTGAAGTAGTCGTTATATTGAAGTAGTCGTTATATTGAAGTAGTCGTTATATTGAAGTAGTCGTTATATTGAAGTAGTCGTTATATTGAAGTAGTCGTTATATTGAAGTCGTCGTTATATTGAAGTCGTCGTTATATTGAAGTCGTCGTTATATTGAAGTCGTCGTTATATTGAAGTCGTCGTTATATTGAAGTCGTCGTTATATTGAAGTCGTCGTTATATTGAAGTCGTCGTTATATTGAAGTCGTCGTTATATTGAAGTCGTCGTTATATTGAAGTCGTCGTTATATTGAAGTCGTCGTTATATTGAAGTCGTCGTTATATTGAAGTCGTCGTTATAGTGAAGTCGTCGTTATAGTGAAGTCGTCGTTATAGTGAAGTCGTCGTTATAGTGAAGTCGTCGTTATAGTGAAGTCGTCGTTATAGTGAAGTCGTCGTTATAGTGAAGTCGTCGTTATAGTGAAGTGCACATTTAATTTCAACTGTAAACAACCAACTTATATTTTTCTCATTCATAAATCATTTATTTTGTTTAATAAAGGAAGAAAACTCATCCTGTCAATCAACCTAGTTAATGACATTATTTGATCTGAAAAGATCATAGTCACTCCAGCCTCATCATCATTAACAATCAATTATAACTATTATTTATCAATTAACCATTATTATCATTATTATTATTATAGTGCTAACATTCATGCTACAGACTTTGTTTTGTTTGTTTTATCATTTAAACACTTATCTGTATAATGTTGTTAACTAAATAGTTGTACGTATAAAATCCTTAAAGATTTTTCTCCCACCCTGTATATATAACAGACAGAGCTGGGCAATAAATACATTGAATGTATTTAAATACTAAATACTAAATACATGGGAGAAATGTATTTAAATACTAAATACTAAATACATTTTACGAATGTATTTAGATACTAAATACAAAATACATCAATTGTATTTAAATACATTTGTAAATACATTTTAAATACATACAAATTTTAACATATGAATTCACTAAGCCATGACACGCACACGATAAAGAAATCAACCGCTTTCGACTAAGAGTGGCACACAACGGATTGAACTGACACGTTGAAACATGAACCATGCTGTACTACACTGTCGACGCGTCGTACTGTGCTAGTACAGAACGTGTATTAAACCAGTAAAAGTATTTACATTTTTATATTTTGAGTATTTAAATACATTGTATTTAAATACTCATTAAAGTATTTAAATACTGTATTTAAATACATGAAAAACAATGTATTTATAAATACAGTTCTAAATACACAAATGTATTTAAATACGTATTTAAATACAAATGTATTTAAATACTGCCCAGCTCTGATAACAGAGTTATGTTCATTCCTATTTGGTGCTGTCTTTTGTATCACTTTCCTCCTACATTGAAAATAGCTAAGTACTACTTTATTGTAAATGTTTTTTGGGTTCAATTTAGAACTTCCCTTAATGCAAGCAAAAGTGATTAAAAAAAAAAAAAAAAAAAAATGTATACAAGAGCGTAACTTCAGTGACCACTGGTGAGAATGGAGGAATTTCCACTTTTATAAGTAGGTGTGTGTATATATATATATATATATCGCACATAGCCAGGTACACCCAGCTCATGCCTGGCTGAAGATAGTACCAGGTGAGCTGAGTGTACCTCACTCTGTGCAGAGGAGATTGCAAGAGAGCAAATTGCTCCTCCATCAAGCCAGGGCTAAAGGCGGGGCCACCAGCTTGACCTTTGTGTAAAGAGAGACCAATGCACTTAACCAACAAGGTGTACAATAAATATATATATATATGTCAGGTCATCCCATAAGTAATGTCATTTTTTACGATAGATTAAGTTTAAACTAGTCATACTCGGTTTAAGCATAAATTTTCCAAAGGTTACATCTAAGAGATCTATCGTGTTTTGCTACATACTTTACAGACCTTGTCCAGTGAAGATGTGTGTTTTGCTTTATGTGAACCCCTCATAAACATGGCGGTATCAGAAGAGCATATCAGGCATATAATGCTTTATGAGTTCAAAAAAGGGAATAGTGCTACTGAAGCAGCGCAAAACATTCAGGACGTTTATGGTAATGATATTCTGCATGTGAGGAAATGTCAAAGATGGTTTCAAAAGTTTAGGAATGGTGACTGCTGTTTGACAGATGCAGCACGCTCTGGATGCCCTGCTGAGTTTGATGATGACCTGCTGTCACCCACACTTAAGAAGACTGTTCAACAACTGTCGAAGAATTGGCCCAGAAACTCAATTCATCCCCGTCCACCATCCATCATCATTTGCAACAACTCAGGAAAGTGCCTAAGTTAGGAAAATGGGTGCCACATGAATTGTCAGTCGACACTCTGAGGGTGCAGGTAAACATTAGCACAGCTCTTCATTCCTGTGAACTCCAAGATCCATTTTTGCACCATTTAGTGAATGGTGAATAAAAGTGGATACTGTATCAGAATGTTAAGCGCCGTCAATAGTGGGTTTGTGCCGGAGAACCAGCGACACCACGGCCAAAACCAAATCTTCACCCTCGGAATGTGTTGCTTAGTGTTTGGTGGGATAAAGGTGGTGTAATACACTTTGAAACCTTACCACACAACCAAACAATCACCGCTCAAGTCTCCTGTCAACAACTGAATCGATTGAACACTGCACTAAAAGAAAAGAGACTTTCTTTGGTTAATTGGAAAGGAATCATGTTCCACCACAACAACACATGTCCTCATACTACTCGGATCACTTCTGCAAAAATTGAGGAGCTTGGGTAGGAAAAACTTCCACATCCTCCATATTCTCCAGACCTTGTGCCTTCAGATTATCATCTCTTCAGGAGTCTGCAAAACTATCTTGACGAGAAATAGTATACTTCTTTAGATGACCTGCACACCAGTCTTTGTACAATTTTTGCCTCAAAACTGCCTGAATTTTATAAACATGGCATTGAAAAGCTTGTAGGATGTTGGCAGTGTCATTGATTCTGATTAAAAAGTTTAAGTTTTTTTTTGTCCTTCAAATTCCGATCTAAAAAACATCATTACTTATGGGATGACCTTATATATATATATATATATTTTTTTTTTTTTTTTAAAGTTCGGGAAGAACCGATTCGCCTCTATTTAAAAGGGCATATCTCGGCGGAAAAACAAAGAAAAAGTGAGAGGAAAGACAGAGGAAAAAGAAAGGGTAGAGGGGACAGTCGAAGTGGAAAAAGACCAAGGATGACAAGGACTGCAGGGTTGAGCCCCATCATCCTTGGGTGCTAGGGCCGGGAGGGCGCACGTGAAACCTCCAGGAACAAGCATGTACAAACGAGCACAAAGAGCACGAGCTTAGAATATATATATATATATATATATATATATATATGCAGGGTGGCACACAAAGTTGCGCATCATATTATTTTTTCTTTTAGGTAGGGGATGGCTGCGAAATTAATAGTAGACAAGAGGGTGAGCTTGGTTTTAATGTATGGAATATCAGACCTGTACAACAAATTGATGAATTGGTACAGAATTTAAATTCTGTACCAATTCATCAATTTGTTGTACCTAGTATTCCATACATTAAAACCAAACTCACCTTCTCATCTATTGTTAATTTCACAGCCATCCCCTACCTAAAAGAAAAAATAATATACAGTAATCCATTGTTTTATGTGGGGGGTTCCATGCTTGCGTGACCTGCATAACAAAAAACTGCATATATGAGACTATATTTACATTCAGTTTACGGCAATACATCCATTTACAAGTTACATGGGCCTATATATAGTCATATTTAACTTTATTAGCAAGTATGAAGCCATAAATACAGTTAGTAAATAATATATAATACCGTATATAAATAATATGTAATATAATAAAAGAAATAAAATTTTACTAACCAAAAAAAATAATAATAATGATTAAGATGATGATCTACAGATCTACAGAAGCTAAGGCTAACAAAGACCCTAAGATCCACTCTAAGGTTAGCCTGAGAGAAAGGAAAGAGTAGGGGGTTAAAAGAGGAGAATAAGGGGTTAAGTAAGTAACAAAATCTATCATTCGTGGGTTAACATTCATTCAGAAAAAGAGAAATAAAGACTCACCATCATCATCCGCCAGCCACTGCAGACAAGTCGGAAAAATAGTCAGAGAGAATAGGAAAGGGGTGAAAGATGAAAAGAAGTAAAATAAGAAAGCTTACAAACCATTCAAACACAGTCTTAACTCAAACACTCATACCATGCAAACTACAGACATACAAGTAAAGAGAGGATAAGAAAAGAGAAAAAAAAAGTAGAAAGAGTATAACAAAAAGTGGGCTAGTTTATGCTACAAGCTACATCTACGTTTGTGTTAGTCTATTTTTTTTTTTCCCTTTAAATAATTTTATTGCTGGCATATCACACACTAGCATGTCACAAGCTGGCATTAATCATCAACAGACTCATCCTCGACCATCACCCCCAGAGCTCCTGTTGCCAATTGTTTTTTTATTTTAAACAACGTTAATGTTTTTAAAATGCCTATCTAAATGGTTCTTAAACATATTAATGCCAGTAGAGTTCACAACTGACACAGGAAGATTATTCCATTTATCAATTACTTTAAACAAAAAAGAAGTTTTTAGCAATGTTAGTAATGAAATGTCTGCCACGCAACTTAAATCTGTTACTATGAGTATTGCTATTATCGAAAGTGAACAGTTTGTCAAAATTTACGTTAACAATTTTGAAAACTTCAGTAAGCTCCCCCCTTAATCTCCTAGTTTCGATTGAATGAAAGTCTAACTCTTTAATCCTATCTTCTTAAGGCTTGTTGCGCAATGACAGAATTAGTTTCATGGCATGATGCTGAACCCTTTCTAACCTATTAATATCCTCACGCAAATATGGGCACCAAAACTGAATGACATATTCTAAATGAGGCCTGACTATGGACAGCAAAATGCCACCACCAATCCTATATAACCTTTCATTAGTAAAGAGTGTAAAACCTGGCATATCAAATTCCCCCAACAAGTCCCAAGTCATGGTATTTAATGATGTTTCAGTGATAGCAACTATATCGTAGTTGCTGGAATAAATTATCGCTTTAAATTCATTTAATTTATTTCTAATACTATGCGCATTACAATAAAAGACGTTTAAGTTACTTTTTACCATGGGTCGGTGTTTTAAACTATTTTTCACGTCGGACCCACAACATTTAAAGAAGGCTTCAACCTATACAGCTTTCGAGCATTTTTGGCAATTAACCTACCTAGCTTAGCATTACCTATTTCATTAAAATGCACCCCCATCTTTTATAAAAAGGCTTGGATCACTGAATTCTGACCACATGATGGTGAGGATTGCTGTGCAGTACTATTTATGAGTGATGAATACTTGATGAGATGTACTGTACTGCACAGCACAGCTCTCCTTTAGTTTTCTTCATCCTGCCCAAAATCATCAAATGCCAATGCAAGTGGTGGAGAAGAATCTGAATCTGGATCACGTAGAACTGGCATGCAATATTTATCTGTTCAAATTTAGCATTTTAGGTATGGTGTGGCTTACCTGCGTATATGCAAAACTGTGTGAAACAAGGGATTACTGTATTATAATCAACACTGAAAATTCCTATGATGCGCAACTTTTGTGCCACCATTACTAGTTTTGTTTGTACCAATTTAGTGTATATAAAGTAATTTGTTATCCATTGCATTAGGTCCTGTTTATCATCATTTACCTAATATTCTTATAAATTAGTCTAATTAGGCCCTATTTATGCAGTGTACAATTAACTACTAGAAAAATTCAGTTGGCTTAAGGATTGAAAACCACAAATTTAATAATTTTCCTTAATTTATTAGTTAGTGTTAATTAGTCTAATTAGACCAACTATATATATAAATTTTTTTTATTGGTGGTGTTTAATCATCTCCGCAACATCTAAGGTCATATGATGGAGTGGACCTACAGCTTTACATGGGATCTGAAACACAGGTTGCTACATAATTTGGATGTGGATGATGGTCTCCCATTCAATTACTACCCAGACCCAATGTCACTTAACTTTGCTGATCTCTGGGAAGTGGTGTTATGACATTGGCCATGATGTAGCCCATATACAGTACACACACACATACACACACAAAAGTAATTTCCAGTTCTCAAATATTACTTTTGTAAACTGAAACATAGTAACTTGTTACAAACAAAATTCCTCAAATTTTGCCATTTATGGATCTTTGATCTGATTCAATTTGACCTGCGATATTTCTCCTTTTTATTATATTTTGTTTTAACTCCAAGTGAAAATGCATTTGCAGTTTAGGACTTGGTTATATTATGTTTGAAAAAAATAAAAATAATATACTCCCCAGTCTAAACTGACTTCTTTCACCCCCTCCTGCAACAGGAATCCCACCAAGTGCCAGGCCCAGTGTTAGAACTTGCAGTGGCAGTTTTGCTCTGAGATGGTAGTTCTTTTTGCATCATTACTTTGTCTCTACAGAGGGCCTATTTGTAGCAGCATAACAGAAAATTCCTTTTCCTCGCCTTCCTCACATGGCTGTAGAATTCCAAACATGTGAGCAAGAACAGACCACAAAGAAACACTTAATTTTTACTTTTGTTTCTCAAAAGTGCCTGCCAAATTTGTTACATCATCTGGTCTTTTAGCATCACCAAGCCTATAAACAAACAAACAAAAAAAACACAAACAACTAAACATCTTTATCGCGGATCATTTACAATCCATAGCCACACACAAGTACAATCTTACGTATACATTGAACTTAATACAAAAATAATATAAAAATAAGGCCAACATAGCAATTTAACCTAGCAAACTGGCATACTATTTGATCAATTATCTGACAATTTTATGTATATTGTTATACATAAAGTGACTCCACTTCAGATCATTGTCATTTGCCCTCTTTTTGAGTCTTTACTTCACATCCTGCTTCATTTACTTCATCGTGTAATGCCACTTTCCTTCAAAACTCCTTTCAAGCATGCATGTTGATAATTTCTATTGAGGCCTACTGCCATTTGAATGCCCCTGGAAGCAACCTCACTTGTGCAAGATTCAACTTGTGCCATCCTTCCAGTCCCTTTGCCTCACTCAACATTCATCCATTTTGACCTGCAAATCTTCATTTCCCTTCAATGAGTATTTTGTCATTTAAACAGGCTTGTGAACAAATAATTTATTTATTTTTCTAATTAAATGAAAACTACAAGGTCATTTGTATCTCCTTTATTAAATATTGTTTGTTTGGCTGAAACATCAAACTGGGGACCCCAATATCATTTAATTTTATTTTACATATTACAGTGGGCCTACCATTGGGCCACTACCGTATATACTGGTAACTAATGAAACCAGCAAAGGGGGGCAAGTTTCAGTCAGTGAGCTTGCTTGTATATAGAAATCTAGTCATCCAACCAAAAGTGTATAGGCCTAGTTTTGTCTAGAGTCCAGTGGTTCCCAACCCAGGGTAAATTACCCCACTGGGGTAATGGCAATTACTTTGTGGGTTAATGACACAATCCAGAAGTTATAAAAAATAATAATGTGATAATTCAGAAGTTATAAAAACTAAAATCTAATGATTGGGGTAATAGAGTTGGATTAGAATTGAGTTTTGGGTAATCATACAAGTATGGTTGGGAACCACTGGCTAGACTGTTTAAGTATTTGTACAAATATATTTACTTCCATATGTTAAGTGTTTTATTTTTTCTAGGCTAAACAGGGGCTACATACTGTATATTAGCTGCAATAATTTATTCACAAAACTGCATTATGGATTCCAAAGGTGACACATTTGGCAGTAGAAATGATAAAAGAAAATCTGAATCAGAACTGGATTCCCCATGTCTAGTTAAAAAAGTTTGCACACACAGTACAAGCACATATTCATCAATTTTACCTTCTGAAGTTAGTACTAGCAATATAGAAATTTTTCCTGCATCCTCATCAGATTTAAGAGTAATCTCAGAACAACATCATGATCTTGGAGAGAAACTTTCTTTTTTGACCAATACTGATTCTTATTTAGAAAACCAGTCTCTTAATATTGGATCAACTACTGAGTCCTTAGATGGCTTACAAAGTGAGGTGTCATTAAGCGATATAAATGTAGATTCTTTCATTTCTGCTTCATGTGAGACATCTCAAGCAGTTGCTGGAACAACTGATATGGAAATTAATTCTTTTCTTAAAGTAGGTAATGAAAATGAAGAAGCTGTTGATACAAGTACAAATGTTGATTCAAGTGTAAGTATTGGAATTAGGAAAGATTTATCTAGTGTTACAGCTTGTCTTGGTACACAGACAAGTGTAAGTATTGGAATTAGTAAAGATTTATCCAGTGTTACAGCTTGCCTTGGTACACAGACAAGTGAAGTTCAAATCCCTCAGACTGGAGAATTAATTACTACTGGTAGTATTGCCTCAACATTGGAGAAACAAAGTTCTGAAGTCACTGGTAGTGATCTTAATGATAATGAAGATTTGGATAGTTTGGAAACCCAAATTGTGTCTAGTTCAGATCAGAATGAGATATGTACTATACAAGAAATAGAAGATAATTCTTCAAGGTTTATCGAAGGAAAGCCATCTCCCCACAGAGTTGAATTCTTTACTAGTAAAATATGTAATATTGATCAAACAAAACAGCAGCGATTTTCCTTGGCTGTAAACAGGAGTACAACAGGCATTAGTTCTAATCCACTGTTAAATATTGAGAAAGAAATAGGGAGGCAAACTGAATGCTTTCGATCAGAATCTCAGATAAGTGGACGAAATGAACTATTACAGATAAAATTTCCTTTACATGGACAAAGCAGTGAAGATCTAAAACTTGATGAAATTAAAGATTTATCTCGAAGATCATCCCTTCAAATTGTAACATCTCGCAAAATACATTCAGAAATTTTACAACTGCATAGTTCTAAAGACAGTATAGAGCAAGTGAAGAACACAAACACTGAGATGATGAGGGGGATTAATAAAGAAAAGTTGCTTGATTTACACTCCTATAAAACTGGATCCAGTACTGTTAATGAAAAAATAGAAAATAGTGATAAACGTCTAACCTTTGAAGGATCCCTGAAAAATGTCTCATTACCTTCAACTAGCAATGAAACAAATCAAAAAGCACTACATACTGCTATCTTATCAAGCACTGAGCCTAAACCTCAAGTCCCAAAAATAGATTCATCCTTTGCCTCTTTAACAGGAAGTACTGTTGGTTTTCCAATGGGTGAGACTGAAGTTGAACTAGATAAAAAGTCAGAAATTTCTGCTATGGAAATTGACTCCACAAACACTCCTGTTGAAGGGTCTTTGGTTGATACTCCTTGTGAATCTGAGGAAACCTCTCCTTCTCTTTCTACTCCTGTAGACAGCTGTCAAGTATCAGCAGCACCATCTCCTCTCTTGAAGGAGGATGCAAATTTAACTTCTGAAGGCTTGCTGTATGATGAGAGTTCTATGGATACCAAAGATATTGGAGAGGAAGGTATGGATGGGAAAGAACAGGAAGAAATTAAACCAGTCAAACAATCTAAAAAGAAGAGTAAGAAAGCTACAGTAGAAAATAAAAAAAAAGGCAAAACAGGTAAGCTCTTTGAGCATTTTGTTACTTAAAACATTATATGCATATTAAAATGATGATCTCGAAATCCCTATGTTAATATATTGTTATTGTATTACCATTTTGTATTGAAAGGTATGATACGTCATAGATATAGCTAGTTACTGGAGCAGATAAGCTAATAGACTTTGGCTATTTAGCCTACTGTATAAATTTAAATTTTTAATCTTAAGAATCTAGACCTAGTCCTTATAATTTCCTTGTTTATTAAATGCAGTGCCAATGTAAAAAGTATATGTTTACCCACCATTTGTAATGAAACAAGTACTGATTTAGTTGTTTAGCTCCAGTGTTGGTAGATGAAGAAACAAGAATGTCAGCAAATGGAACTTCAGATATTGGGATTGATGAAGACTCCCAAAGCTCAACAGGAGCAAGCTCTAAGAGGGAAGTCAGAAGGTATAGGTGTGAAGTCATCGTCCCAGAAAGGTAGGGCTGGACTGCAACATATCCTTATTATTTTATTTTTCTTGTTTTTATAATAACTTCATACCATTTACAGTTTTGTCATAAATTTAATGCAAACTTGAGACAGGGTACAACTTAGTGTGTTAGGAGTACTATTTCACACACATTTTGTGTATATATAGTTTTTCAAATTAATTGGTTGTCAAGAAATTAATGTCGTTTTTGTGAATATCTTTAATTAAGTACTTACAACATAAATAATTTGGTCTAACCAACCACCTAAACACAAATTTTATGTAACAAGATATTTATTTTCCTTCTGTCTCTTAGACAAATCCTCATTTTTGTGTTTAAATATGACTTATGATGAGAGAGACATTTTGGCATATAATGCTGTATGAATTCAAAAAGGGAAACACCACTACTGTAGCCATGAAGAATATCAGAGATTTATGGAAAAGTTCTGAATGTCCACAAATGTCAGCAAATGGTTCAGCAAATTCTGTTTGGAAGACATAAGCCTCAAATTTTGCGCTGGCAGGGGCCACCATATTGAAATTGACATTGAAGCTCAAGATGCTCATGGAGTCTCACCCTCGGCAACACACCTGTCAATTGGCAGCCAAACTGCATGTCTGTCATGAATCAGTAAGAAAACACCTCAGAAATTTTGGCAAAGAGCTTAAAGAAGGTGTTTGGGTGCCTCACAAACTCGCCAACAATAATCTTCCCCAATGTGTCAACATTGCTTCTTCTTCTCCTCATGTGCCACACACGCGAACCATTTTTGGAATGAATTGTGACTGGTGATGAAAAATGGATTCCTTACACCAATATCAAATGCAAAAAACAATGGCTGAGTCATGGCCAAACACCAGTTCCTACTCCAAAGCCTATGGACTCCATCCACAAAAAGTGATGCTCTGCATTTGGTGGGACATTAAAGGAGTGATTCATTTTGAGTTCCTAAATTCACATCAGACAGTGACTTCCAACCTGTACAGTCAGCAACTGGATTGATTAAATCAATCTCTTTGTCAGAAGTGTCCATCACTGGTCAAACTGTAAAGGTGTTCTCCTCCTTCATGAATCAGGATAGTGCATATCCCCATGTGGCAAGTTTAACTCAACAAAAGATCAGGGACATCGGATAGGAAGTTCTCTCGCATCTATCATATTCTCCAGATATGGCACCCACAGATTACCATCTGTTCCGTTCATTACAACATAATCTGACTGGAAAAGAATATGCAAATGAAGAGGCAGTCAGAGAGGACATCAATTTATTCCTTGCATCAAAACCATCTAAGTTCTTTAAACAGGGAATTGATAATCTGGTCATGAGATGGGAAGCCATCATAGATAAGAATGGAAATTATTTGTATAAAACTTGTGTCCTTTTGTTCTCCCATAAAAACGACATTAATTTCTTGACAACTTAATATGTTAGATGCTTTAAAAATCATTAAAAGTATTTTATCTATAAAGTATAGGCTTTATTTTAATTAGAGGTGTAGTTTACATATTCAGTTTTTCTAAAATCTTCAGAGCTTAAAGGAATTAGTAATGGTAGCTATATAGTTAACAGAGTGTACCATCTTAAAAAGTGTATGTATAGGAATAAATATTATTGGCAAATTAATGAGTAATGGAGTGATTAATGCATCCCCATAATGAAATAAATTTTGCACACATACTTTAGCCTATAGAAGATAGTGAACAGATCATATTTGCCAAAACACTTTTAGCAAAGCAGTTATGATAGTAGCTACGAGTGTAAAATAAAATGCTCTCTGCCATATACTGATACTGTCATGAAAATGAAAGCAAACTGGCAACTAATGTCCATTACCACATGTCTATAACACATGAAGTAAAAAGTAATGGCTAAGGGATTCAACAATTTTTTTAAAGATTAATTAAGCTAATAGTGCTTCTCATATAAATCTGTTAAATGATTTGTACATTATTGTGGATTTAGCAGTTAATAATATGATTCTAAAAGGAATCTGGCCCTGGAGCCTCTAGTAGTTTTTATTTCAATTTTTTCATTGTAATTGAAACTAGTATATCTAGGCCAGTGGAATGAAAGCTTTATATTTGTCTTTTAAATTTGGTCCAAATTGAAAGGAAATATCAAATCTGTTTAACATTTGGTAAATAAGTTTTTGTGCATTATTTGTTTACTTAAATTATAAGATAGAACCAAAAACAAAAGAAGGGAGCAGGGGATAGGAACAACTTTCTTTTTTAACATGTTAAAAAAAAAAAAAAAAAACCTACAAAATATGTACAGTGCTTACAAGAAGTCTCATGCTTCTATCTCATCCCAAGCTAGTCTGTTAGGTATAAAATGGGTGGTCCTTATGGCAGCAGAGGTGTGTTTGGATTGGTGAACATAACTGCTCTAACACAATCAATGATGTCCATTATTACGTCACTTCTGCTACATTTTAGTGTAAAATACAAATGATTAAGAAGCAGAATGAAGCAAGTTTCGGGATGTTGGGATGGTTATGGAGCAATCCTAGTCATCATAATATTAGCTGGGCATTACATTATACTGTCTCAATATATACTGTAGAGTATAGAGAATGACTAATTCGGCAAATATCCCAAATCATGGCATGATACCCAAGTTATTTTGACGCAGGTCTAAATTATTTGCTCAAATGCAATTATTGATATTAAGTAATTGTTGGGAATTGTTAATATTGTTGTTTGTGATATATATCCTACGTGAAGAATCTAATGACCAAATTCCTCAGTGAACCTCTCATGCGCTTGCATTTCAAGGAAGTCATGGTCGTCTCACTAATAGATAGTTTATCCATTGTTTTAAGTGGTAACCTATTAAATGAACTATGTTAAACCTATTCCATCTTATGAAAGTCATTAGTCTAAAGCAGTGGTTCTTAACCTTTTTACTACCATGCCCCCTCTAGGAATTGGTCCTTCCCTCCATGCCCCCCTTGGAGGCCGGCTGTCAATGTACCATCTCCTTCTGTAAGAGCATTGCCAAGACCAAAAATGGCACTTGCTAATCTGGTCTTCTTAGCTTCCATTATTTCTGAAAGACAATAAAGGATATTATTAGACTATAAGTGAAGTTTCGTTTATGGTACATGTTTTATGTAAATCACCCCTTTAGGGTGCATCAAACGCCCTTAGGTTCTTGGATTTTAATGTCTATTCTCTCAAATGTTATGTAAATCACCCCTTAGCAACTCTATATTAAAAGAAACAATGTAAGTAGTCAACTGGTTGGTAAATAAAAAAAATAGATATTTTTACATAGCGTGGCCCCTGAAAATTGCCGCGAAAATATAAAAGTGACCGGTGGCCACCCAGGACCACCTCCGATTTAATTAATGTTTGGCATACACACTTCTAGCAACAAGTTTAACATTTGAGAGAATAGACATTAAAATCCAAGAACCTAAGGGCGTTTGATGCACCCTATTGGAGGGGGATACTTTTGCATTTTTTCATAAACTTCTCAATATTAGCCCATGCTCTCATTAAGAGAATAACAAATACAATTAGTGTTTTTCCCCAAGGGATCGCGCCCCCCCTGGAAATTACCTAGGGGGGCATGCCCCCCAGGTTAAGAACCACTGGTCTAAAGCAAGACTGGTGGGCCGTGAATCAGAGAAATTTGCATTTGATTTGTTCATCGTAATTATTATGTAATATAGTATACTGTATATTAAAGTAGTATATAAGAGTTTATTGGTAGTATATCATATGACAATTCCCATAAACATGTGATGACCTCGATGTTGCCAGTTTTTTTTTTTTTCCTGAAACTATTACCTTCTCATAGTTTGTTTCAACAATGCATATATTATCTCCACGAGTGTAGACATTGCAAGAAAAGATTCTAACTAAGGATAAGTAAAGTTCTTTCATGGTCACAATATATACTTTTATAGATGTCAAACATAAAAATATAATAAAATTCTTTCATGGTCACAATATATACTTTTATAGATGTCAAACATAAAAATATAATAAAATTCTATATTAACATAAATATATATTTGATACACATTTATGTCATGGCTTTAACATCAGTATTTCGTATAGCTTCCTCCAGCATCAATAATTTCTTGCAATCATTGCGGCATAGAAGAGGCCAGATTGTAGGGAATGTTTGGTGTTTGGCGTAAGCTCTCCCAACTATTCCTTGTGTGAGCTAAAAGTGCTTCAAATGTTCTTTCATTGCATTGCTCCCATTCGTTAATCATTATTGCCCAAAGGTTTTCAATCGGATTCAAATCAGGAGAACGTGGTGGTAGAATTAGATTAATAATCTCTGGGTGATCATCATACCACGCTCTCACAACGTTACTCCTACGAATGGGACTGTTATCTTCCATTAAGTAAAATGGTTCCGGTGCTGGAACCAGATACGCACGAATACTGGGTAGCAGCACCTCTTCCAGTATCTGCCAATATTGCTGTCCAGTAAAGCATCCATCTACTTGAGTCAATTCTCCAACACCATAGCCAGACATCCAGCCCCACACACCGAGATTGATGTGACCACTATGTTTGCCACTATGTTTGCTCAGGAAAACATTTCCTTCATAGCGTTTTCCGCGCTGCCTCCACCAATGCAGGGAACCATGACTATCTGTTGAAAATGTTTTTTCGTCACAGTACACAACTTTTCTCCAGAATTCTTCCTCCTGCGGCAAGTATTGCAAGGCAAATCCCATCCGCGCCTTTTTATGCTCAATTGTCAATGCAGGTTTTATAGCTGGATGGCGAGAAAAATACCCTGCCTCGTGAAATCTGTTGTTCACTGTATTTGCGCTACAACGAAGGTTCAGGTGTCTGTAAATATGCGTCGCTGGAACAAATGGATGCTCTCTGGCATGATTAACAATCGCAGCATCTTCCTCTTGAGATGTTGAATGCGGAGGACCAGACCTTGGCAAAGTAGCGATTGAGTTTTCTGCTTCATACCAATGAATCCACCATTCCACAGTGCTTCGATGAACGTCTAGTCATCTTGATATTTCTCTTATTGGCACACCATATTCATGCAGTCACCATTGCTCCCCGCATTGCCTGGGTCGTCTCGTGGTGCACAGACGGCTTTTCCATCTTTGTGTAGATGGCTTATGTGAAGCGTGCTGGGACGATAAAGGAAATGAGGATACCATGCACCCCTTCTGAAATTGATTTTGGTTGTGAAGGGTACCAACCCTTCAAATGGTAATAATAATCAGCCAATTTCCTATTTTGTTGAACATATGCATAAAAAATTTGTCTTAAAAGCCAAGGATCCAAAGATTGTCAGCAATAGTTTATATCCCAACTGAATATAGTCAGCCATCAACAGTATAATCATATTTTATTTCCATAACTACTCATGACTACTCTGTCATAGTAAATAACCTTATTATGACTTAGGTAGTAGTGGTAATTCTGAGTGGTGGCCTCTAGCCACATACGTTAAATCTATCAGTGTGTCTAAGACCAGACTCTTCTGTTTCTGTCAATTCATTGTTAGTTTAAGGTATTTTGCTCTCTGTCTTTCTAGGTCTAGGGCATTAAAGTAAATATTTGAGTTTGTGTTTAGCATTTCCTCCTCCCTTCGTAATTCCCCACCCAACCTCGTTTCTTTCGACATAGCAACACTAACCTCCATCCTCATTCCACTTCCTTCATTAAACCTATTATCGCTTTTACTGTCCCTTCCTTCCATCCTTCAATGCCAGCATTCTTAAACCTAGCACATAAATTATATAATATGGAATCTAACACCTTAGATCTCTATGCATTCATGTTAATTGAAGATGCCTGTGTCTTAGGGGAATCCAAGTGTTGAGAGTGGGCTTGAGGGGTAGTCTATAGATTATTACAGATGACCTTCAACGCTCCAACTATTTAAAAATGATTATTTATTATGCACATCATATGGCATAATACACACATGAATTTAAGTATCTCTTACACTATAGGAATGGAATTGAATGGGATGTGGTGTGATGAGAGAGAGAGAGAGAGAGAGCTTTTAAATCACACCTTTTAAATCTTTTAAATGGTTTGTGGGTAAGGGCTTCACGTATGTTATTTTAGTCCAGGGTAGTTTATGTGGAGGTGTTAACGTAACTTGCACTTGGGACTGTTAATTGTAACACAACTACCACAGCTGGGACTGAGACACGTTATCCCCTGCATACTCTATATATATCTATATATAAATAGAGTGATCAACACAATGATAATGTGGATGTCATTGATGGGGTTAGAGCAATTATGTGCACCAATCCGAACACACCTCCACTGCCATAAGGACTGCCCATTTTATACCAAACAGACTAGCTTGGGACGAGACAGAGGCACGAGACTTCTTGTAAGCACTGTACATTAACTTATCAGTTACTGAGGGCTAGTCTCTTTACAAAGACTAAAAGTCAAAACTACATTCATAAAACAATTACCTGGGTCCTAGGCAGAGCTGTGCCTAGCAGCACTAATTAGCGACGCTAGTTAATTATTAGCACATCCATTAGCAGCGCTATTTTTCAAAATAGTTAGTGGAACAGATAGCGCCGCTACAGTTTTAGGCAATGTTAGGCACTAAGCGCTAATATAAATTAAAATGAATAGAATCTTAGAATGGTATTTTCTATATTATGTGGCTTTTTGTGCATAATGCTGAATGCAGAATGTATAATAATAAACAGTTTCCTGAACAGAGTATGTAAAGGAGGACAATGTTTTTCCAATAAATAAGTTTAATTATAAATATCAAATTATGCAATTTTCTTGAATACCCAATAATCATTTTAAAGATATAATTTTGTTCCCATTTGACACTATAAAAGATAACAAAAAATAGCAAAAACACAAATATATACAAATGTATATTTATTATTATTAAAAAAATAGTTACGTAGCTATACATTTCATAAAAATTAGCGCCAAAATTAGCGTTAGCATTAATGCTGCTAATTTTAAAAACTGTTAGCGTTAGTGGCGCTATATTTATCAGTTAGCGCGCACAGCTCTGGTCCTAAACTATAATAAAATTATTAATGTGCTACACATATAGCAGTAATTAACATTTTAAGTAAAATTTTACAGGTACAATTCTATTTGTAAAATTAGTTTTAAGCTATTTAAAACTGTTTTAGAAGCTGAAGTTGCACTTACAATGCTCTGCAAAAAAATTAGGACACTTCATTTACTTTTGTACTTTTGGATATACTGTAATGTTTATTTAGGAACATTTCTTTAGATTAATCATTTTGAACTACAGTATATATATCCTTAAAAGCCCACAAAATTTCATTTCCAATGATATATAGTTCAAAATGATTAATCGAAAGAAATATTCCTAAATTAACATTACAGTAAATCTGAAAAGTACAAAAGTAAATGAGGTATCCTAATCCTAATCTTTTTGCACGGCATTGTAAATTGTGATCTATAATGCCCTTGTGAGATATTTAGATCTCTAGTCACCTATAACTTTTTCATACAATGGAAAATTTGAAAAATCAATTTATTGAGAAACAGAGAACAAATGGGGGCTCAAACTTGCATCACAAAGTATTAGAAGTTGCTGCCTTGATGCTTTGAACCATCCCATAATCTAAAAGAGACTGCTCATACTTGAAGACTTAACACTGATGATCCTGTTTCACTATATTCTCTCTCCTTTCTACTAAATTAACCACACACAAAATTTGAAAAGGTGGTTTACTGACTCTGAGATACTGGAACTAGTGGAGCTTGAACCTAGGTCAGGAGAGGTAAAGGTACCATATGAGTATCTTGGTAAAGAGCCCTTTTATAAGTTTAAAAATTTTATTTTTATAAACTGCATTTAGAACATTTATAACATTTATATGTCTTCCATAGTACCTTCAGGCTACAAGCAAGGTAGGCTTGAATATAACACCATGAATAGATGATCATAGTAAATTAGCTCTTGGCTCAGTCATATATATAATCTTTATGGTTCAGAATTCTCATATAGTATCAATAATTATGAAAATTAGGGAATAGACCCTAGGCCCATATTTGCATTGTGGTAGACATATTTATATTATATGACGCGTTCGGTGGAGAAGGGGCGAACGCAACATTTTCGAATTATGCCACAAAATGCAGTTAAAGTTTGTAAACTTTAAACCTTTGTATTTTTCCGGTTTATTGAAATGTTGTATGAATTTGAACACATATTTGAGTAAAATATTGTTGTGTAATATGTCGATATAATAAAACGCCAAGAAATTTTACAATATTATTTATTGATAGCTTCTGATGTTAACTGGTGTAATCCATTATTTGGTCCTCTTCGTCGAATGTTGTACTACCTGCTTCAACTGTTTCGGTTTCTTCCAGTTCCTTTAACAATCTTGTATAATAGTTCACTGCAGTTGCAGGCATTAGGTCTGATAATTCTTTGAGATCTTTTATTTTTTCCTTAGTTATTGGTAGCAATTGGGAATACTTTGGTTGCAGTGTCTGCTGGGCTAGATTGAATAAACTGACACTGTAGGATTTTTTCCCTTTCTGCAGTCTGACGGGATGGCTATTATCTGGGGTTGTGCGGTATGCAGTAGATATTACGTAGCCTTCTTTGTGTTGAAAGTCAAATATTAACTTTCTTGCATCTGTAAATTTAGTAGTTGTTGATTTCCTAATGACAATGCACGTTTTTAGGACGTCAAAATCGAGAAAATCAGCCTGTTTCATTTCTACAACTAGGAAGCGCTGCGAAACGGCTGTAGTTGTGGCCGTAACATAATCTTTTTTGGTGTAAATAATATTGCTGTAATTATTTTTTATATTTTGTTCAATTTGGCCAAATTGAGCATCACAGGGCATTGTCGAGTGACCAGAAAGTAGATAGATGTGTTCAATGTGAAGCAATGATGCGTAGTGAATTTCTCTGAGATACATTAAAACCTAAATTTTACCATGAAAGAGTGCAGACTAACATCTAATTTTTTGCATAGGTAAAGCAAAGGTTTTAAAGGATAATTATACGACAAAAAACTCATTTTTTGAATTTTGTGGCGTTCGCCCCTTCTCCACCGAACGCGTCATATATATATATATATATATATATATATATATATATATATATATATATATATATATAATATATATAGTTCATTGAGAAAAATTCTGAAAAAAAATTGTTTCATAAAAAAGTTAGTAGATGTCCCATATTATATAAATGTTCTCCACAGATCTTGAGATTTCTTTATTTATAGCACTGAAGTATTTACTGCTGATAAAGTGAATGAATACCTCTGGCCATTGGATGGAATGGGTGAACACTATTTCATACAGGAGCACATTGCACAGTACTTGGGTGTTATGTCTTTTAAACGGAAATACCCAGACTTGCGCAGAAGACCTATTGAAAGTCAAGAAAAAGAATACCTGAGAGACTTAGGCTTGGTTTCAGAAATGGCATGCGATTTAGGTATGTTCTTGCTTCCAAGGTCATCAAAAAGAGTTGTTAGTGAACACGCAAATTATTATTAAAAATTGTCATCTTTTAACTTAGAATGTGTTCTTTAAAAATGGAGTTGAATTTCAGAATAATAATAATCCTCATTCATAGGACTGACAGCTGTTAGAAGCGAAGATGTTTTGGATGTCATGTTCAATGATTTTCCAAGTAAATATGAGGAACTCCAGAGGGTGCTGAGGGAAAGAAAGGAAAAGCAACTGAAAGAGAAAGGAAAAGGTAAGTTCAGCTTTCAAAATTAATTTATACACTGAGTGGCAGAAAAATCAGCCCACTTGGAATATCGCGAAAAGCAAAAAAGTGGGCAAACTTCTGCTTATAAAAGTTTTAAAATTTGAAAATTTAGTCTATGAGGACATTAAAAAAAATCTTCAAACACCTGCTTAATGCAATTTATCATCAAAAAATACTGTACAAAAAATTGAAACTCAAAAAATACTGTACAAAAAATTGAAACAAAAAATATTGTACAAAAAATTGAAACAAAAAATATTGTACAAAAAATTGAAACTCAAAAAATATTGTACAAAAAATTGAAACTCAAAAAATATTGTACAAAAAATTGAAACTCAAAAAATATTGTACAAAAAATTGAAACTCAAAAAATACTGTACAAAAAATTGAAACAAAAAATACTGTACAAAAAATTGAAACAAAAAATACTGTACAAAAAATTGAAACAAAAAATACTGTACAAAAAATTGAAACAAAAAATACTGTACAAAAAATTGAAACTCAAAAAATACTGTACAAAAAATTGAAACTCAAAAAATACTGTACAAAAAATTGAAACTCAAAAAATACTGTACAAAAAATTGAAACAAAAAATACTGTACAAAAAATTGAAACTCAAAAAAATACTGTACAAAAAATTGAAACAAAAAAATACTGTACAAAAAATTGAAACTCAAAAAAACAAAGATTTCGAAAAAAAATTAAAAAACAAAAACAACAACTTGTGATTCAGGGTTAATAAGAGGTGTTGCCTCCCCTATCTTGAATGACTGCAGCTATTTGTTGATTCATCCCATAAATGAGATCGGCAATCACATCCTGTGGGATTCCCTCCCACTCTTCAGTTAAAGCTTGTTGTAGCTCCTGTAGAGTGTTAGGGGCTACTAGACGAGCCCTAAGATGCCATCCCATTGTGTCCCAGAGATGTGCTATGAGGTTCAGGTCCGGATTTCAGGAAGGCCACTCAATTCAGTGAATTCCAGCTTTGTCAAGGAAATTGCTAATGGCTCTTGCCGCATGGGGTCTACCGTTATCGTGCTGTAGAAGGAAGTCTTCACCAATGAAAGGAGCAAAAGGGACCATATGCTCCAGCAAGATCTCTCTCATGTATCTTGCGGATGTCAATGACCTACCACCAATAACGACGAGCTCTGTGCACGCGTTTGAAGTGATACCACTCCAGACCATGACTGAGCCTCCTCCAAAAGCAACCCCCTCCATAAAATTGCACAGGGCAAATCTTTCTCCTGTTCTTCTCCATGCTCTTTCCCATCCATCGGATGTTTGAAGATTAAATCTTGATTCGTCTGTGAACATTATAGGCCAGGTCAAAATTTTTGATTTCTTACATACATAGTGTGGGGTGGTTCAATCAATCATAGTAACACCCTGGTAAAATATTTTTGAATTCTGAGGACCCCTACCCCCTCCTACCAGTTTCAGTTTTTTCAGAAAATTCGTAAAAATTGAGATAATAAATTTTTAGCTATTATTGGTAGAAGTTTAGAAATTAAAAGACAGAAATTCGATAAAATTTTTGACCTAAAACTAGTGTTTTTTTTATTCCTTCCATTGACCTTTCCACTCAAAAGTAGGCAGTTCTTTTCTAGACTCTAAAGTATTTAAAATAAATTTATGCCGATTATATAACCAATTCTTTCCTGGCTAGATTTAGTTACTAAGTTCACACCCAATTCAACGCTTTGGCTGTGACGTGGAAAATCTAGTATTTCTAGAGGTTTAGTTCTAATCTGAAGCAATTGCTCATTGGTAAAATTACTTAGCAAAGGTGGAGGAGTGATTATCTGCTCATTCAAATTAATCAAATCAATATAATCATTTGCTAGAAAATTTATAGATCTTGGTAGCTCAAAATTTCTGGCTCCTGAAAACCCAGTTCTGGAAAGAATTATCTTTTGAATTGCTAGCTCTCTAATATGTAATCATTCGTCAGAAACCATTGACAGGAGTATATTTTCAGGATTAGCAAAGTAAGCATTGTTTTTCATGACCAGCTCAATAATTTCCTTGAATTTTACATCTAAATTTCGATGAAGAATTGTCATAAACCAAAAATTTTGCGCACCCTCACTGGCTTTTCGGTGTGATTTTATTTGAAACCACGCAGGGGCATAAAAATTGATGACAAATATGAATAAGATCTTTTAGGTTAGTATCATGATTTGATGTAGAAATGTCATGGCAGATGAAAATTTTGTTGAGTATCCAAAGGCTGTATTGTGGCTTCTTTTTCTAGTAGCCAAAATTTAATTTAATAAGATTTTAACTATATTTTATTTATTACTGATAGTTTAAAATTAAATAACATATTTTAATACAAACTTTTAACATTCTAGGTACCTAAATAGGAATCTGGAAAGAAAAAAAAAAAAAGTAATATTGGGTCTTATATCCGGTGCTATGAGTCAGCAACGGATTTAAGACCCTACCCCCTACCCCCCGATCTAAAAAAAAGTTGGTGAATGGTCTATTCTGATGTAATTCGTGCTGGGGAACCCGATTTTGGCCATCCGAAAGCAAAAAAAAATTAATTAATATTTACGGTCTATTTTTACAATTTTCGATTTTTGGCCTATTTCCCATACAAATTCATATGGAAAAAAGTGAGTATCGGTAGGGGGGGGGGGTAGCGAAGGTCCCACAGCCTTGATTTTTGGTGTGGATACTACTATTACAAAATAATCAACCTCACAATATGTACCTAAGCAAAATCTTGACCTTGACCCCTTTTCGACCCGGCCTAGTCACTGAACAATACTCGTCCCCATTGGACCATAGTCAAATTGACATTGACATGCTCACGAGCGAAAGTAAGACGAGCATTGCGGTGGTGTGGGAGCAATTCCGGGCCTATTGCTGGACGTCTAGCATGTAAGCCACTTTCCATAATTCTCCTTCTAACGGTTCGCTCCGATATATTGACGTCTCGAGACCTTTCCAGCTCATTGCGGACGTTTGTGGCAGTCAAGCGACGATCTCGCAAAACACTCAAGACGATGAAGCGATCGTCACGGGCAGATGTGCAGCGCGATCTTTCAGATCCTGGTCTTCGGGTGTACTCTCTTGTCTCCACATAAAGTTGGTAGATACGTCGAACCGTTCTTGGAATTCCTAGCGCGTCGGCGACGTAACGCTGGCTCCGACCATCTTCAATTTTTTGCTTTTCGCGATATTCCAAATGGGCCGATTTTCCTGCCGCTCAGTGTATTTTTATGACTGTTCTTTAAAGAAAGTCATGGAAATAGACTATAATCGATCATAAAATTACCTGTTAACTGTTATCAAAGTACTGTGTAAGTGTAATTTTTAAGCTTTTCTTATGAATTCCTAAACTGGCCAAGGTTTTTGTAAACAAGTAAGTTTAATTGTTGTTTCCCAGACCTGTAGAGCAAATCCATATTATTATTATTATTACTAAGTATATAATATGATCTACAGATCTACAGAAGCTAAGGCTAACAAAGACCCTAAAAAACATCCTGAATATTTGAGATTTTATTCAAAATAAAACGAGTTAAATATTTTTTTAGTTGAGTACCAGTTGGTGAATTTGGATAAATCAAAGATGCAGGAATACAGTCGAAAAGCGGCCCTCAATGCCTCGAAATGGAACGCCGCCTTTAATAGGGAGAGAAATGAAGAAAGAAGGTAAGCTTAGACGCTTTTTAAAAGTCGTTCATTGCGTTTGTAAAGGCTTTTAAGAGTAAGTACAGTTCAATGTTAGTTTTTATCTAAGGAAAGAAGCGAGTAATTCATTAAGAATAAAATGTTTGCGGGGAACACTTTTTGTGATGGTTCTTTTCTCCTAAACAAATACAGTATGCTTTAGATATAGTAGTGACTACTATTTACCAGCTTACTAACCCTTAATCATATAAATTTCACAATATATGGATATAGACCGCCCTATAAGCCGCTATTACGTAGCAACTGTACGTAAACTGGGAGTCGATAATAATGGATGCTGAAGGAGGCTTCAAATCTTTATTTTACGTATACAATGTGAGGCCTGTGTCACATTCAGTGCCGTAACTAGGTGTTTGCGCGCTTGGGGCAGTGGGTCAGGAAGACGAGGGATGTAAAATTTTAAAATTTATTATATATAATGTTAGGCTATAAATAAAAGTACTAGGTTGTACACATTGAAAAAATTTGTTGACAAAAAATGTTTTTATTAAGAAATGAGATATTCTGTACAATCTTTCTTTCTTGCTTTCATATAAAATAAAATCTAGAAATTCACTCTCCATGCCTTAACTGATGCAAATTCATCTATAACCGTATCATAATTTAGCTTTCTCGCAATTCCATTTTCTATAGATATAATGGCCAAATTAGAAAGACGTTCTTGGCATATTGATGACCTCAAATAATTTTTTATTAGTTTTAACTTATTGAAACTTCGTTCACAAGAAGCTACTGTTATTGGCAAAGTAAGAAAAATGCGTAAGCGACTTCAGTGTTTCGGTATGATTCCGAGAAAAAATACTCGTATAATAATTAGTGGTGCACCGATTAATCGGTATCGGCATTTTACCGATTAATCGGCAATGCAAGGTATTTTCCTAATATCGGCATGCCAGGTGCCGATACCGATTAATCGGTGCACCACTAATAATAATTGAAGGAGATCATAAGGAGAGGCTGATGTGACATCTGGGAGTATTGCCAAAGCTTGTTGTTTGAAACTGAATTTCTGCTGAAATTTCGTGGACATCTAAGTCCTGTCTATATTTAAATGCCGAATCAGTCGCAGCCTTTTTCAACTCGGATGTTTCTTTTTCCACGAGTGAATCCCCAGAAAGAAAGTCAGAGGAAACTTCATTTAAATTTTTGTATATTCTCCATTTCAGGGCTGTCATGAGGGAATCAAAAACTTCATTTAAATTTTTGTATATTCTCCATTTCAGGGCTGTCATGAGGGAATCAAAAACTTCATTTAAATTTTTGTATATTCTCCATTTCAGGGCTGTCATGAGGGAATCAAAAACTTTTTATCTCAATCTGGAACGTATTCTCCGCAGATAAATTTGAGCCTTCATCAGCTGCTTCATAAAGCTCCATTTGTTTCTATTTTCTTCTAGTTTCAGAAAACGCTGGTTATTCATAGTTTTTGAGCTGTTTCATTAGCGTAAACAAACGCACTTTGCAATTCATATTCACGCATATCTCGTAGAGAGTTTATTAGGCCATGAATTATTTGAGAGATTTGAAGTACAGATAATTTCTTGGACTGCAAAGCTTTGTTGACTCTATCAATGTTGTCAAGAATCTGATTCAATAAAAATAAGGTACACAAATATTTGTAATCAATTTGCAAGAGAAGACATTGTGACATTGTGCTTGATATAACATTGGTAAATGTTTGGCATGATTATTGATTAATAACTAAATATCAATCTAAACACCTGCCCAAGCAACATTTTTGGGTGAAAGCTAATTTTGTAGGTACGATAGGTGTATAACACGTTTCACTAGTAGACTAAAAAGCCTATAATTCCAAACAAGCCGCAGTACGGCCGATATCTCTTACGCGATGTATACGCGCGTAGAAAGTAGTTCCGAGAGTTGACGTTTTGGTTACTTGTCAAATCGCGTTATATCAGATTTGTTCAGTAAAAATAGTATAATATATCTTTGCGATTTGGCGCCCGGGTCAGCTGCCCCTATTGCCCCTCTTTAGCTACGGCGCTGGTCACATTACATAAGTTATTAATCCATTTTTCTTTTTGGAGTAGACCATTCCTGGATTCATGAACGCCAGACTGTAGGTATGTAGTTTAAATGTAGTCAACCAGAATATTATATTGTTAATGTAATTTCAGGTATACATTTGACCTCCAAACATTTACTTTGCACATGCCTATCGGCCGTGCCGTCAAACTTGCTGCTCCATCTACTAAACTGGGGTCTTACCCAGTTGCAGTTCTTCCTGGGCAATACACAGATTATTGCAAAAAGTGAGTACCTGACCTTATGAATGGTATGTTTTCTTTGGACCCCAAGGGCGGATCTAGGCATTTCATTTCAGTAAGGGGGGCGGATCAAAAGAAAAAAGGGCACCCCCTAAAATAAAAAGGGCACAGTAATAAAAAAATTTCTTAAGACAAACCGACAATGAGCGAGTATAAAATCAATTATATTGTTTTATTAGATAAGTCTCATTCAAATATGATGCAAAATAAAAATGTAATTTGGGTACAACAGCTATCACAGAAAATACTTCAAACAATTACAAATGTCTTGCCAATTAAAAGAAGTATCAGGATAAGATGAAGATAAAAATAGTGATAGGGCTGCACCCATACTAAGTGCACCTATGAAAACCATTACAATTACAAATTTGGGAGTACAATGTGTACAAATAAAAATTCAAAATAGAATTTGAATAAAATAAAGTAACCATAATCTATTTTCAAAAATAAAATTTGTTTTCAGAGGCATACACAATTACAAATCATTCAAATAGGGCACTTGCAAGAAATTGAGGCGGGGGGAGGGGTCCAGACGTCGCCGATTCCCCCATCTAGATCCGCCCTTGTACCCATGGTATCAAAATTGCGTTTGGCATTTTATAAAAACAATTTAGAAAATAGAAATGGTTTTAATTGTGACTTCAATCCTCAGTAATTTACAATTCAATTCTTAGATTCTCTACGAGTGAGCTTCGAGGGATGCCTCTCCAAACCGTTATGTCGGGTCCGTTCACAGCCGAGGAATTAGCAGCCGAGATGCAGGGAATTGAATCTGATGACGAGAGTGCAGCAGCGAGTTGTGGGTAAGTTTAACATAATGTGATTTGAGTAACTGGCAGGCAATACAGATTGGGGCTGACTAGGTGAAAATTTGATTTGTATTTATTTATTCATTAGTATTATTTCTTTTGAAGCACTGAATTTCGAACACTTTTTGCATTCAACCTTTTTTTATTTTTTAACTAATTGCACTTTAATTTAGTAGCTGAATAATAGATATAAGGATGTGTAAAGTTTAAAAAAGTCTAGGTCTTTTTATCGATAATGTAAGGCTGTTTTAAACTGTTTGTACTCTCACTTGGAATGCCTGGAAATCGTAGATAACTCGGGGAATTGAATAAATATATACGAGTGGTTCTCGTTTAGCGTCGAGTTTAGGTTCCCAAAAACCGCGACTTTTACTGAAATGACTTTAATTGAAACCAAAATCCCCGTAGGTCTAGTGTTATAAGTAGGGGTTAAGTTCCTGAGGTGCTTTCTGGTACTGGGAGAGAGAATTTCTGCTCATTTTTCTCACCCAAACATTACTGTATCGTTCAGAAATGGAATGAAATGAAATTAACCATTTTATATATTATTTCATATTATTTTTACGTATTTTATACTGTAATTTTAAATTAAAAAATTTCTTTGTTAATATAGTTAATAATGCACATAGGTAATAGTTGAGTTAGCCCTCGTATATTGTTACATAGTTTTCTATAAGTGCGATATATTTTTCTGATCCATTTTCTGTATCTCATATAGGGGGGACTTACAAAAACAACTCTTTCGGTTTTGTTGCAGTAAAATCTTTAATTTTTAAATTTATTTATTTACTTTTGGGGGGTCTGTACGTAAAAACAAAAATATTTTAATCGAGGCGACGTTAAACGAGAACCACCCGTACATGGAAACCAATTTTTTGTTTGGTGTGGAATGTAAATAATTTTACGTTTTTATTACAAATATAAATAAAACTGGATAATTAAATATAATGTAATATTAACTGTTGTTGTAAATTTTAACATTTGTAAATAATTTATTTTTGGCAAGAACTTGCCCCGATACCAAAGAGGAACCAGAAGTCCCTCCTGTCGTAGATCCTTTGTCCGCGGAGAAGCAACCAAGGTGCAAAGTGTGCAATGGGGGAAGAGCGCGAAATAAAGATGGCAAACCGGAACCTCTGATCATCTGTGGCACTTGCAGAACGGCAAGTAAGGCATATATTGGCGCTAAACGTATTTTTGGACACCTTCTCACTTATAAGGCATTTATTTCCTTTATTAATTGATAACTATTTCACTTTCGTTATTTCAGTTATCGAATAAATGAAATGGAAATTATTTAAAATATTAATAAGTTATATGTTAAGGCTTAAAGCTTTTTGTATCAATGAAATATTCGTTCAATTTAATTACTTCTTTATAGTAACTTTTAACTAATTAGTCATTTAATAGGTTAACGATGATAGTTTAAGCGTAGTAGCAAACGGAGGACTCATTAAATTCCGTAACTCGCGTTACTTTTTGTATTTAATGTGATAAGGTCAGGTACAGTTGAAGTGCCAGAAAACTTAATGAATCAATCAGTTAGATACAGTTTTGGAAAAAAGTTGCCCTAGAAACAGTTTTTGAAAAGCATAATAAAAAATAATCACTCATCGTTAATGATTGGGCTTTAATTTTGAAATTTTTTTTGCTTTTGCCCAAAAGAATAAAATATTCAAAGAAAAACAGAATATTACTAATTTGTAATTATTTATGCTATTTAGAAATTGTTTCTAGGCGAATTTCATTCCAACTGTACGCAGGAAGCTATCTTATAGTTAATGGTATTTTTTCAAGAAAATGTAACTACGGTATTAGTGTGTAACCTCTTTATTTCACTTTGTGTAATTCAAATAAAGTATAAACAAAAACTAATATTTCTTTATTGGTTACTTTTATCCATTTTTCTTTGAAGTGTAGAGTAGTTTAACTAGTTTTCTTCTTTAAAATGCCCATTCTTTCTGCTCAAAGGTCATCCGACGTGCATTGATCTCACCCTGGGGATGATAGATAAAATAGAGTCTTACAGTTGGCAATGCATGGATTGCAAGACATGCGCTCAATGCAACGATCCAGACGACGAAGAAAGAATGATCTTCTGTGATATGTGCGACAGAGGGTAAGACCACACTTATTCAGGATCATACGTTATTATTTTGTTACTGTAGACATTTACATTACTTTTGGACAACGTGAAACCATTCGGGCCTGTCGAGATTATTCAAGTCAGATGAATGGTCTAAAGCTATATTTTATTATAGAATTTTCAATATATCATTTCGAGTCAGATAATTATTAAGTTACTTACAAACTACTGTAATAACCTACATATACTTGAGTCTCGGTTAAATTATACATTATTTACACAGTTGACATTGTTTTTTGTCTGAATTCGAAGTAAATTAGTTTTTTCATGTGGCAGGTATCACATTTATTGTGTGGGTCTTCGGAGAGTGCCTAATGGTCGATGGCACTGTAAGGAGTGTGCCGTTTGCTATACATGCGGGGCCAGAAATCCATCCGGAAGTGAGCACATCAAGAATGCGGAATGGCAGCACGAGGTTGGACTTTCGACTTGCTTTGGGGGCTCTGATTTATCTTTATACAGGGTGTTTCATAACATGTGGGACGCACTTTCAGGATGGATTCAGGACCTGAAAACAATGAAAGAAGGTTATATAAACATATGCCCGAAATCGCTTTGTTTCCGAGTTACAGCCCGTTATGTGTTCCAGCAAGTATCCGCCTTACCTTTAAAGGAAGTGGTCAAAATGACCAACTTGCGCTTGAATACACACCTGAACACGCTTCGTCATAGATTGCCTGACGCGTCCAGACATTCCAGGTATTGCTCGGATTTTCTGACATCCTTGTTCTATACGTTGACGAAGCATTTCAACGTTGTCAATGGGTGTCACGTAAACGATGGATTTCAGATGACCCCACAGGTTAAAATAGAGTGGAGTCAGGTCCGGGGAGTGAGCAGGCCACGCAGTGGGTCCTCCACGGCCTATCCATTTATCAGAAAAATAGTCAACCAAATAGTCTCTGGCTACTCAACTAAAATGAAGCGAAGCACCGTCATGCGTAAACTACATACGACGTCGGACACCAAGAGGAACTTCATCTTGTAAATCGATTAAATCATTCCTTAGGAAATTGGAATAGGATTCTCCTGTTAATCTTCCAGGCAAAACAGAAGGACCGATTAAGTTGTCGGCAATAAGTCCTGCCCATACATTGATACTAAATTGTTGTTGGTGCCTTGACTGGATGATGGAATGCGGATTCTCTTCGGCCCAGTGATGAGTGTTGTGAAAATTGTTCACTCCATTTTTTGTGAAGGCAGCCTCATCAGAAAACAACACTGATGATAGAAAAAGAGGTTCGCGAGCACACTGTTGAAGGAACCAAGTACAAAAAGCCTCTCGTGGTGGGAAATCAGCTTCAGTAAGGCCTTGTATTCTCTGAATGTGATATGGGTAAAGCTGTTGTTCCCGTAAAATTCTTCACACAGTTGTGTATCTTACACCCTATGCTGCTGTTGTCCTTCGGGTGCTGACACCAGGATGTTCCTCCACGCGATTCAGGACCCGCTCCTCCAACTCAACAGTTCTGTCGCTGATTGATCTACCACCACCTGAAACTCGTTTGTTGAATGATCCTGTATCACCAAGACGCTCGTCTATTCTCTGAAAGGTCTTCTTATCTGTCAGACGGCGATTCGGAAACCTTTCCGCATACAGACGCTGCGGCCGCATTACACTCGGCAAGTCCATACATGAGATGCATGTCTGTCATTTCTCTGTTTGAATAAGCCTCCATTTTCATTTCAAATGCACACTATAACTGAATAGCACAAAAACTTTTTAAGTTTTTTTTTTCAGTGGACTGCACTTATTCACGGTAAGAAGTTACGAATATGAACAGTGAAACACCGCGATGCACCTCTGACTGACTGCCTGATGGCTCTACACTCAACGATATTGAAACATGTCATAGAGTGTACGAAACATTACAATCGGCAAGGCCATACATGAAATAAGTATCATACACACTCAAACATTGTTGGTAAGCAGTGTTTGTAAACAGTTTGCGGAAAGAATTGCTGGAACACACAACGGGCTGTAACTCGGAAACAAAGCGATTTCGGGCATATGTTTATATAACCTTTTTTCATTGTTTTCAGGTCCTGAATCCATCCTGAAAGTGCGTCCCAAATGTTATGAAACACCCTGTACAAACTGAAATGTGGAGTAAATGAGTTTTGAGATTTTATTAATTTTACTGTTAATGGGTTTGGACAGTTGGTATTACTGTGCCATTCACCACTTTCCTTTTACCGCTTCCATTTTAGAAGGGCTGTGTCGTGACCAGAGCGTCCCTTTGCTCGATCAGTTAGGGCGCCGCTTGGCAGTGCTGAGACTCTTCCGAGTCGTGGGTTCAAATCCCAGTGCTACCCAGAGCTGAGCGGTTGTCTTTTTTGTATATTATGTCGTGGCGAAGCAGCAGCGGACCGGTCACCCTTCCTTAATTGACTCTGGCTAAGGTGTCCCTGACTCGAGGCCCCTAACCCCTACTTCCTGGGGATAAGGACATTTGGATATTACCGATGGCGTGACCACGTCTCAACGTTACTTCCTGTTAAATCAGTGATGTTAAGCGACGTTGCGTCTTTTCATTAGTAGGATGAGTGGCCGTCCTCTGCTACCCTGTAGATGGTTCGGATGTCACGTGAAGCTGTAGTACATCCCCTCCGTCATGTGATTTGCCGTTACAATCGATGTTAAACAACAAACATTGTGTTTCAAGTGCAATAATCGTACTTGATTAAAAAGGAAAAGGCAATAAAGTAGGAAACTAGGAGATACTGAGATTCGAGCCCGCGTCGCTTGATTTCAGAGTTAGCGCTCCTACCGATCACTCCATCATCCAGACCCCCAAAAGGTTCGTTCAAGCGTGGCCAATATTTCCATGCTCCATTCAGCTCCGTCACCTTTTTAAAGCAAATGAATCGTTTTTGCGATTAAAACGTATTTATATGTTTTATAAAAATAAAGGAGGTAAATAGAGTATAGTCATGCAGTGTAAACATTGGCCTCCCTTGAACGAATCTCTTTATGGGTTCTGGATGGCGTGATCAGTAGGAGCGCTGACTGTGAAACCACGTTATTCGGGTTCGAACCCCACCAACTCTTATCATTATTGCATTTTCCAAGACATTTGACATCATTTTGTTCAGATATTTAACACGTTGGAGCTCACCCGGTACATTTGACCGGCTTTTGTCATTCATTTTCTGAAATGACCATGTAACCTCTGAAGGGTCATATGGTCTCCTCACCGTCGTATTACATCTAACAAAATAACGAATATTACAATTTTTGAAACTTCCGTATGTAATTACAGCCGGTAATACATCCTTCATTAATCATTTAGACAGTTAAGCACTATATGAAATTCAGCAGACTTGAAATAGAATTTTGACGAAAATCTAATTCAGAATTTTGTTGTTAGTTCAAGAAAGACAAAGACAATAAACAGTTGAAGTACGCATGCACACTCTGCGTTCCTTGCGACAAATATTGGAAACGGAGGCAGTTCTGCTCCGTTTGTATGAAGGTCTATCGAAGTATTCCAGAAGACGGGATGGTCAGGTGCTCAGGATGTCCCAAATATGTACATAAGGACGGTATGTCACTCGGAAATTAAGTTTTTGTTGTGATTAATTGACACTACAACCTGTATAGCATAATTATTTATCAAATATGCCTATAAAATTAGTAGCATTGAAAAACATATATATATATAATATATATATATATATATATATATATATATATATATATATATATATATATATATATATATATATATACACAGTACTGTGCAAAAGTCAGAGACCACTGTCGATCTGATAACTATTAGATAATTAATCTGTTGTATGAAAATTGGTTTTGATACTAAAATACATATTAACTAGAACCTCTGGTTCATATTAACGTATAACTAAGTTATTACTTAAGTGTATAAAGTTGTATAAGCTGGATGACCCTCTAGTCTGCATAAATTGGACTTGAGCGTTGATTCATTATATTACTTATAACCAGGGCTGTGGAGCTGGCACCAAAATCTTAAGCTCCGGGCTCCGGCTACAGCATTTTCAAATTTCTGGCTCCAACTCCGGCTCCAGCTCCAGCATTTTTTTATGCCCAGCTCCGGCTCCAGCTCCTCTCACCATATATTAATGATTGATAAATCTCTTGAAATTGTACCTTGCTACTCATAGGCCATAGCAGGCAGCCACACAAAACATTTCATCACCATCACATGATTCATCAGGCTACTTTTTAAAATTTAGACCAAAGCCTGTTGCAGCTATTAATCTAAATTCTAATGACTATAGCTATGCCTTTGTGGCTTTTTTTTATCATTTATTAATAATAATATTACCTACACCTTTCATGACAAAAAAAAATGTTTTACAAAAAGACAAAAAAAAACCTTATTCGTTTGTATTATAGAATGTTTATTTGGAAAATGTAGCCTTTTAAAAAAATTAAATAATTTTTATTACTTTTTATACATCTTCATTACATGCCTGTCCTCAGAAATAAAATGGCTTCTGCTAAGTCATCCTTCATTGATGCTCTTAAATCAGATTTCACTATTCTCAGTGCTGAAAAGAGGCGTTCTACACTGACTTGTGTGGGTGGTAGAGCTGATACAATACTAGCTACATTCCTTATAATCTTTGGATATAAGGGTATGACATCGTCAACTGTCAGTTTAGAGGAGCGGTTGTATTTTTCTACTTCCTTTAATTCAGCATAGAATTCTTGCTTGAATTTGGTTATTTTCATCTGTGGAGGATTCTTTAATTCTACTTTGAGACGTTTTGCATATGATCTATCTATTCTGTCCAAATATTTTGTGAAATCTTCCTCATCATTTGAAGAGGATGATTGGGCGTCTGGTTTTTCAGATACCAGCTTTTCCATGCGCAATGCAATGTCATAGAGGGCCTCTTTTCCTTTAGCTTTTTGATCTTCATTTAATAGAACTCTGTTCATTGGGTCTATGTAAACAGCAGCTAATACAATTGCATTTTCTAATAGTAATACCTCTCTTTTCTTCATCGAAGAAACAATTCCCTCAGCAAGTAGTCCTCCTGTTTGATTGAGACGAAATATTAATTCTTTCCATGCCAACAAGAATTCACCAGAAGTTAATCCTTCTGTTTGAAACTTTTTAGTGACAGCAAAAGGGTAACGAAGCAGAACTTCTAATTGGGTCAATTGCATCCATTCATTTTCAGTTAATGAGACATTTTGATTTGCCAGGTCTTCAAGATGTGGTTTCAGATCAAGCAAACGCTTAATCATCAAATAGGTGCTGCCCCACCGAGTATCTTGATCTAAAATAGCTCCCATACCTGAATGTTTCTTCACAATGGAGTCTATTTTTGGTGTTCTGGCTGCAGTGGCTACCTGTCTGAACTTGCTGATCATAGTTGCTACATGTCGTTCTTTTAATCCATCCCTTATCGCTAACTGCAATGTATGCACAACACAGCGCATGTGTTGAATATGAGATAGCATAGTGGCTTCTTCAGCAATATCATCTAGAACTTCTTCATCTTGTTCTGTCACTATCATTTCATTTGCAGAATCAATTTCAGAAATGTCATCTTCATTTTCCATTATTTCCTTAGTAACTGTCCCTCTATTTAGTTTTTCAATAGTGCTTAGCATATTCGAAGCATTGTCAGTGACAATACATAGAACTTGTTCTTTTTTTTTTTAAAATCTTGTAAGACAGTTTCGACTAACTTAGAAAGATATTCACTGGTGTGATGTGCATGTGTATTCCTTACTGCCAGTGTCCGAGTCACCTTTTTATTGTTGTCATCTATATATATCTCATTAATGGCAAAATAATTAACTCTATGGCGAGTGCATCCATCCATTTTGAGGAACACAAAGCGCTCCTTAAGAGTTCTTTGAAGTTCCTCCTTTTTGTGTGTGGCATCTTCAATCACAATCTTTCTAATGCTATTTCTATCCAAAGAAACTTGGAGTTTACTGGCCATTTCTCCATTAAGACCTAGAAAAGCTGGTGTTGAGAAAAAAGATAAAGGTATACTATTTTTTACCACCATTTCTATGATGTACTTCTTGAATTTATCTGAGGTCATATTTACAGTAACTTTATTACTAGGAAAGAAACTTGTTAATGGTGACATTTGCAATTGTTCCCCAGGACAAATTTTACTTTTAGTTGAGGTGGATGCTTGACTTGCTTCACTGTCTTTCTTATTAACAATTTCTAAAATTTTTGGATGAAATCGTTGTAGATGTCTTTTTAAATTTGATGTCTTGCCAGTCTGGGTTGGTACTTTTGTATCATAGTTTGTACAAGAACTAATTTTAGTTTCACATAATTGTTCATCATTATTTTCTTTCTTACAGTGACAAATGAAATATTTTCCATCTGTAGAAACTGTGAAGTACTCAAATAATGCGGACTTTGTTTGACTTTGAGATCTAGTTGTCATTATGAAAGGGCTCAAAAAAAGAAGAATGAAACTTAATATTTTCAATTTTTAAAAATTAAGCGTACTAGTTTGTTTCTAAAAATTAACACATTTCCTGAAAAAAATTAAGTCCAATTAGAAATCATTCAAAATAAAAAAAAAATAAAAAAAAAGTTTGTATCTAAATATGAACTCTCTGTATTGGGCTGGAGCCGGAGCTGACACATTTTTTATCAGCTTCAGCTTCAGCTCCAGCTCCAGCTCCAGCTCCAGCTCCAGCTCCAGCTCCAGCTTCCCAAAAATAACTGGCTCCAGCTCCAACTCCAGCTCCACTCACCAAAATTGCTTCAAGCTCCAGCTCCTGGCTCCGGCTCCAGCTCCACTCACCAAAATTGCTTCAAGCTCCAGCTCCTGGCTCCGGCTTCAGCTCCAGCTCCAGCTTCACAGCCCTGCTTATAACGCGTGTTTAAAGATCTAGCGAACTATTACTGATGGATCTGCAGTAAATGCTCCTAAGCTATTGTTATATCAATATTTACAATTAAAAGTATTGACATATTCATTTAAATTCTGCAAAACAAATTTATCCAAAACGTTTCTCATTATAATCCTAGTTCATGCTTTTTTTTTCTTTCACAGGCTTAAGAAATGACAAAAAGTACAATTTCTGATGAGATTAGATATAAAATAATACATTTGCATGGTGAGGGACTGAGTAAAAAAAAAATAAGTGAATCTACAGGCGTTTCCAAAACTGGTGTACAAAAAATCTTGGCTCGTCACAGCTCAAATGGAACCCCAGCTGATCGCCCTAGATCAGGGAGGCCCTCTAAGCTTTCTCCATCTGATCTACAATATCTAAAGATTACTTCCCTTTGAGACAGACGCAAATCCAGCACTTCACTTGCAGCAGATCTCGAAAAAACAATAGGTGTCTCAGTTGATCCCTTTACTGTATGAAGGAAACTTAACTCAGTAGGTCTTAAAAGACGTGTTGCAACAAAAAAGCCACTTTTAAGGAATGGAAATAAAGAGAAGAGACGAAAACGTGCTTTGGAACACAAGCATTGGACATCTGAGACCTACTGAATTAAGCTTGCTTCGTACAGTAGAAGGATCAACTGAGACACTTATTGTTTTTTCGAGATCTGCTGCAAGTGAAGTGCTGGATTTGCGTCTGTCTCAAAGGGAAGTAATCTTTAGATATTGTAGATCAGATGGAGAAAGCTTAGAGGGCCTCCCTGATCTAGGACGATCAGCTGTGGTCCCATTTGATCTGTGACGAGCCAAGATTTTTTGTACACCAGTTTTGGAAACGACTGTAGATTCACTTATTTTTTTTTACTCAGTCCCTCACCATGCAAATGTATTATTTTATATCTAATCTCATCAGAAATTGTACTTTTTGTCATTTCTTAAGCCTGTGGAAGAAAAAAAACAGCATGAATTAGGATTATAATGAAAAACGTTTTGGATAAATTTGTTTTTGCAGAATTTAAGTGAATATGTCAATACTTCTAATTGTAAATATTGATATAAACAATAGCTTAGGAGCATTTACTGCAGATAGAGCTGGGCAATAAATACATTGAATGTATTTAAATACTAAATACATGGGAGAAATGTATTTAAATACTAAGTACATTTTACGAATGTATTTAGATACTAAAAACAAAATACATCAATTGTATTTAAATACATTTTAAATACATACAAATTTGCTTGTTGAAGCCATGACACGCACACGATAAAGAAATCAACCGCTTTCGACTAAGAGTGGCACACAACTGATTGAACTGACACGTTGAAACATGAACCATGCTGTACGACACTGTCGACGCGTCGTACTGTGCTAGTACAGAACGTGTATTAAACCAGTAAAAGTATTTACATTTTTATATTTTGAGTATTTAAATACTCATTAAAGTATTTAAATATATTTAAATACATGAAAAAACAATGTATTTATAAATACAGTTCTAAATACACAAATGTATTTAAATACATATTTAAATACAAATGTATTTAAATACTGCCCAGCTCTGACTGCAGATCCATCAGTAATAGTTCGCTAGATCTTTAAACACATGCATTATAAGTAATATAATGAATCAACCCTCAAGTCCAATTTATGCAGACGAGAGGGTCATCCAGCTTATACAACTTTATACACTTAAGTAATAACTTAGTTATACGTTAATATGAACCAGAAGTTCGTTATGTATTTTAGTATCAAAACCAATTCTCATACAACAGATTATCTAATAGTTATTAGATCGACAGTGGTCTCTTACTTTTGCACAGTAGTGTGTGTGTGTATATATATAATATATATATATATATTATATATATATATATATATATATTATAATAAACAGGAACACTAGAGAAAATACAAACATCCTTCAAGGTTTAATAGTACCAACGTTTCGGAATTCACTAATTCCATCTTCAGGGCTAAAACAACAAAATGCCAAATCACATACAAAATACAATTTGCTTAATAATTTAAAATAAACTTTAAAAAATTATAAAAAGTAGCTAATTAAATGTAAAACATTAAAACTAAAAGGTAAATAAATGTAAAGTTAAAATTATAAAAAGTAAAAGCGTATATATATATATACAGGGTGGGCCGTAAGTTTCCATACATAGGAAAATTTAAATTATGGTCTTCACGTGCGTCGGTATTTGGATCAGCAGTTTCCGGATGCTTGGATTGGTCGGCGTGGTCCTGTGGAGTGGCCTCCCAGATCTCCAGATCTCACCCCCCTTGATTTCTATCTTTGGGGGCACTTGAAGGCCATGGTGTATCAGGAAAAGATACGAGACATAAATCATCTAAAGGAACGTATCACCAACGCCATTACAAGCATAACGTCAACTGTGCTAATGCGTGTTCATCAACAGTGGGGAACACGTATTGAAATGTGTTTTCAAAACAATGGCAACCATGTAGAGCATATTATATAAATAAAAATGGTTGTCCATAAAAAAATGTTTATTTTTCCTATGTATGGAAACTTACGGCCCACCCTGTGTGTATATATATATATATAATATTGGATGAATTTCACAATTAGACACGTGAAATGAATGAATGATGCAAATCCACAAGGAAAAAGAAAAATGATTCCACGGCCTTTCGTGTATTCAGAAGTACACCTCGTCAGGGAATGAAGGGTGGAGGCAAGATGACCAAAAATATATACAACGGGACAGAAAAACAAAAAGATTAGTACATGATTAACAAAAGTTGATTAGAGGCAAAAGGTATTTAAACAGGATATTGTCAATTTTATACATTCCCGCACTGTTATTGAAATTATTTTTAAAATGGATAAATGCACATTCAGGAATATTCCTTTCGATTATATCTGTGTTTTTAACGAGCTTTAGAACTATCCCACTTAATACTATGTTTTACCCTAATATCTAACGTTTTACCCGTTTGGCCTATATATATATAATATATATATATATGTAACTGCAATGACCACGCAGTATATTAATGTATAGAAAAGACGTAAGTATAGAGGAGCGTTCCGCACACGAGGAAGAGAAATAACGAACAAATGAAAAATGAGGTGAACTGCCCGGGCGGTTCACCTCATTTTTCATTTGTTCGTTATTTCTCTTCCTCGTGTGCGGGAACGCTCCTCTATACTTACGTCTTTTCTATACATTAATACAGTATACTGCGTGGTCATTGCAGTTATATATATGTGTATATATATATATATATATATATATATATATATATATGTGTGTGTGTCACATTGTGTACATCCGATCGAATACACACAACCAACCAGATTATTCGGGCTATTCTTTATTTAGCGTGATTTTACAGTATTATTATACTTTAAGACTACATTGATACCAATTGCTTTTAGTAAAGTCGGAAGATATTGAAAATTTACATGGTAAGGTAGGCTAAGGATATTTTTACGCTCAAATTCCTTTACAGTTACACTATTATAATACCTATTCTTGGCTTTCCTAAGGCAGTTATCTAAAAATGAAATACGGTAACATAATTTAGTGCCAATATTCATGATATTGCGTAACTCGGAATCTAAAAATTCAGGACTGACAACTCTCAATGCTCTAAGAAACATAGCAGAGAAAATAGGTTTAATCGCTGGATGATCGGAATAAAAACGCGCACACGAGTTATTATTAGGGTTGCACCGATTAATCGGTTGACAATCGGTAATCGGCCATCGGCTTTTTTTTGCCGATTAATCGGTTTTCATACTCGGTCCTCTTTGTTTATTACATTACAGAAATTGTATCCCTGGTTTAAGAATTTCAGTTATCCTAGACAGGGAATGAACTTAAATAATATTTTGCTTGTTTTTTATTAAATATTTTCTACCAATTTGCATTGTTTGGAGAATAATAGGCAGAGTATTATTGAATTAATTTACTCCATTATCACTCCATTTATTAAAACAAAAAAATTATTGTACCTTACTGAACAAAAGAATCCATTTAAGCTTTCCTGTTGCAAAACAAGTGGCCTTAACCTACTCTCTAACGATAAACAAAATTTGAGATGGAAACATTGCATAGGGTGCATTTGCAAATAATTCTGTTATTTTTATCTACTTTTAAAGTATTTCCATGCAATGCTTGGAGCCATAAGGGCTTTATGTTATTTAAATTTGTTACAAAAATATAAAATTTCTTGGCAACTTTCATTAAAATGCTTAATTTAATCTGTAAAAGAAATTAAAGAATTAGAATATGTAAATAGTTCTAAAAATATTAGATTAATATTAGATAAAAAAATATTAGATATTAGGCCTACGTTTTATATTGTGTGCTCCTATTTACCAGTATAATAGGTATAAGCGGCGTAATTCAGTAACCATATAGTGCTATACATTTATACAGTATATAAAAAGAATTATCGGCCGATTAATCGGTAATCGGCTAATTTGCTTATCGGTGCAACCCTAGTTATTATTAGTAGGCTTACGATAAACTTCAAATTTGAACTGATTAAATCATCTCCGAATTTTATATCCAGAAAAGATAAGCGTCCGTTATTTTCTTTTTCAACCGTGTACTTAAGAGATAGGACTAAACTGTTGAGCCTACCAAGAAAGAAATGTCAACATCCAAATTATTAGGCCAAAGGTATAAAATATCATCCATATACCTGTACCTAACAAGGTTAAAATTAACAACAGTAGGCAAAATTCTGCTTTAAAAAAATTCCATATGTAAGCCAATACCGGGGGGAGGGGATTTCCCATCGCCAATGCAAACGACATAGCATAAAACTTATTTTCAAACTGACATATACTCTCTGACGCAAAGCTTAATTAACTCAATAAGAGTGTTGTGTTGCACAGAGAAAGAATATTCAAAGATCTTTTAAAAAATCAAGTAGGTCATCAACAGTGATACGTACCGTGATACGTACAAACCTCTAAACAGACCCACTGGAGGATGTTAACAAAATGTTTAACAGAAAATTAAGATAAATATTAAAAAATAACTATAATGGGCTTTCTAAGCAGTTTCTTAGTATTAATCAATCACTACCATATTTGTACGGTTTAGTAAAAACAGTTAATAATCCCATGAGGCCTATTGTTAGCTCAGTAGGCTCCGTAACCTATAAGCTATCTAAATGGTTAGTTAGTTTATTAACGTCGTTAGTTGACTCTATTTCCAAGTCACATATTGTAAATAGCATGGATCTTATTGACAAACTGAAGTTTCCTAATGACCCTAATTTCAAGCTGGTAAGTTTTGATATATGCTCGTTATTCACAAAAGTCCCTGTTGATGACCTACTTGATTTTTTAAAAGATAAGATCTTTGAATATTCTTTCCCTGTGCAACACAACATTCTTAAGTTAATTAAACTTTGCGTCAAAGATTGTAAATTTCATTTTGAAAATAAGTTTTATGTTATGTCGTTTGGATTGGCGATGGGAAATCCCCTCTCACCGGTATTGGCTAATTTATATATGGAATTTTTTTAAAGCAGAATTTTGCCTACTGTTGTTAATTTTAACCTTGTTTGGTAATGGTACAGGTATATGGATGATATTTTATGCCTTTGGCCTAATAATTTGGATGTTGACTTATTTCTTTCTTAGTAGGCTCAACAGTTTACGCTTATCTTTTCTGGATCTAAAAATTTGGAGATGCTTTAATCAGTTCACATTTGAAGTTTATCGTTAGCCTACTAATAATAACTCGTGTGCATTTTTATTCCGATCATCCCGCGATTAAACCTTCTATTTTCTCTGCTATGTTTCTTAGAGCATTGAGAGTTGTCAGTCCTGAACTTTTAGATTCCGAGTTATGCAATATCATGAATATTGGCATTAAATTATGTTATCCTATTTCATTTTTAGATAACTGCCCTAGGAAAGCCAAGAATAGTTATTATAATCGTGTAACTGTAAAGGAATTTGAGCTTAAAAATATCCTTAGCCTACCTTACCATGTAAATTTTCAATATCTTCCGACTTTACTAAAAGCAATTGGTATCACTGTAGTCTTAAAGTATAATAATACTGTAAAATCACGCTTAATAAAGAATAGCCCGGATAATCGGTTGGTTGTGTGTATTCGATCGGATGTACACAATGTGACTTAGTATATATAGGCCAAACGGGTAAAACGTTAGCTATTAGGGTAAAACAGCATAAATATGCGTGTAGAACAGTAACTAAGTCTTAATGCATTGTTTAACCATATGTATAGATGTAATTATAGTATTAAGTGGGATAGTTCCAAAGCTCTCGTTAAAAAAACAGATATAGTTGAAAGGAATATTCTAGAATGTGCATTTATCCATTTTAAAAATAATTTCAATAACAGTGCGGGAATGTATAAAATTGACAATATCCTGTTAAAATACCTTTTGCCTCTAATCAACTCTTGTTTAATCTTGTTAATCTTTTTGTTTTTCTGTCCCGTTGTATATATTTTTGGTCATTTTGCCTCCACCCTTCATTCCCTGACGAGGTGTACTTCTGAATACGCGAAAGGAAGTGGTCATTTTTCTTTTTTCTTTTGTGTTTGCATCATATATATATATATATGCGCCTCGGTAGTGTAGTGGTTACCGTCGCTGACTACGAATCCATCGGCTCCGGGATTGAGACCCGGTGACGGCAGCCGGCGCGCAGCAAAACCCAGCTGTTCATCCTTCCACACAATAAAGAAAGTGGTTGGTCGATAAATGGGTACCCTGGGTGGCCTAGACGCTGGGCCGCTGATGGGGCGTGGTTCGGATTCCACGTTAAACTGTAGGTCTAAGGTGGAGCGAAAAGATTGACCTTCGTCAGAATGAACAATTCGGGCGGAAGCTAACCAAAGGTTATATATATATATATATTAGTGGTGGACCGGATATCCGCATCATTTTTAACATCCGCATCCGCACTTCTGACTGCGGATATTACCTCTAATAAATTATGCAATTTACAATTAAATTAGCTTATAAGGCCCAGTCATGCACGTTTCATGTAAAGTATTAATTAGTAATGAACAAACAAATGTATAAACCTCAAAATATAAATACTGGTAACACAGAAAATTGAATGAAACTTGTTTCATTCAATTTTCTGTGGCTGAAACTCTTGAGAAAGTTATTTTTTTTATCATAATGAAAACATTAATATTAATTTTAATTCTTATGCATTGCCTGTCATAATAGTAATATCACGAAATTTGAAAAATTATGTCAAATATTCATAATTCTATATTATATTGATAGATTAACTAAATATCCGCATCCGCGGATATTGAAATTAAAGATCCGCATCCGTGGATGCTGTAAAACTAACATCTGGTCCACCACTAATATATATATATATATATAAGGTCATCCCATAAGTAATGTTGTTCTTTAGATCGGAATTTGAAGGACAAAAAAAAACTCGACTGAAACTTTTTAATTAGTATATATTTTCCATCGGAATCAATGACACACTGCCATCGTCCTACAAGCTTTTCAATGCCATGTTTATAAAATTCAGGCGGTTTTGAGGCAAAAAACGTACAAAGACTGGTGTGCAGGTCATCTAAAGAAGTATACTGTTTCTCGTCAAGATAGTCTTGCAGATTCCTGAAGAGATGATAATCTGAAGGCGCAAGGTCTGGAGGATGTGGAAGTTTTTCCCACCCAAGCTCCTCAATTTTTGCAGAAGTGATCCGAGCGGTATGAGGACGTGCCTTGTCGTGGTGGAACACGATTCCTTTCCGATTAACCAAAGAAGGTCTCTCTTCTTTTAGTGCAGTGTTCAATCGATCCATTTGTTGACAGTAGACTTGAGCGGTGATTGTTTGGTTGTGTGGTAAGGTTTCAAAGTGTATTACACCACCTTTATCCCACCAAACACTAAACAACACCTTCCGAGGGTGAAGATTTGGTTTTGGCCGTGGTGTCGCTGGTTCTCCGGCACAAACCCACTGTCGACGGCGCTTAACATTCTGGTACAGTATCCACTTTTCATCACCAGTCACTAAACGGTGCAAAAACGGATCTTGGAGTTCACGGGAATGAAGAGCTGTGCTAATGTTTATCCGCACCCTCAGATTGTCGACCGACAATTCATGTGGCACCCATTTTCCTTACTTAGGCACTTTCCCGAGTTGCAAATGTTGATGGATGGTGGACGGGGATGAATTGAGTTTCTGGGCCAGTTCTTCAACAGTTGTTGAACATTCTTCTTCAAGTGCGGCTAACAGCAGGGCGTCCAGAGCGTGCTGCATCTGTCAAACAGCAGTCACCATTCCTAAACTTTTGAAACCATCTTTGACATTTCCTCACATGCAGAATATCGTTGCCATAAACGTCCTGAATGTTTGGCGTTGCTTCAGTAGCACTATTCCCTTTTTTGAACTCGTAAGGCATTATATGCCTGATATGCTCTTCTGCTACCGCCATGTTTATGAGGGGTTCACATAAAGCAAAACACACGTCTTCATTGGTCAAGGTCTGTAAAGTATGTAGCGAAACACGATAGATCTCCTCTTAGATATAACCTTCGGAAAATTTATGCTTAAAACGAGTAAGACTAGTTTAAACTTAATCTATCGTAAAAAACGACATTACTTCTGGGATGACCTGATATATATATATGTGTGTGTGTGTGTGTGTGAGATTATGAACGATTTTGTTTAATGCAAAGTTTACCCCCACTAGGATTCAAACCCAGGACCTCTTTTTACCTTGTCGTAGCATACGGCTTCTTCCCAAGAGGTTTTTCGTTCGAATCCTGCTGGGGTTTGACAGATGTATCATATATATAAATTACCGATCGTAAATCCCAAATCTCTTATAAAATTTTGAGCAAAGGAAAGTAAAAAAACACCGACTTTTAAAACATAAATTACATTATAGAGTACCAGACATAGTACGAGTAAATTAAAACAAATGACTAATACAGTAACTCTCCAAGACAGACCAGTATTCAGTATTTAATGTGACCTCGAATATGGAGGACTGTTGCACATCTCGAAGGCATCGAATCAACTAGAGCATGTATCCTTCCCAGAAGAAATGCTTGCCATCTCGAATGGATAATACACCAGAGGTCATTTTGGCTTATTCGCTTCACTTTCTTGTTATCGTTTTTTTGGTTACTTCCATAAATGCTCTGTGGAGTAGGTCATTGCGGTGGAAACTTCTTCACTTGGATCCTTTTATTCTGTTCCTGCCTCTCCAAGTAAGCCTTGTTGAGTATGCTTTTGATACTTCTGGTGGCTTCGATAAACTGCTCGTGGTCGACCTGTGTTCGATTCCTCTGCAGCATCCGGCCTCATTTGAGGGATTTGATGAAGGATACAATCGTTTCCAACTTTCATCCGACCCTTATAGCCAGCTATGCATCACTGGTCAGGGACTTTACACAGGAATCTGTCGAGTTCATATTTTAAGATAGCTGGGTTGGTGTGCTGGAGGTTCCTTGGTTCTTTTGTCAGCACGTAAGAGTTTTAGGCCTCGTATTCGGAGACTATTTTCCATGTTCGTTTTCATGGTCCCCCGTCCTACCGCGGCCGGGATTGTACTGAATCTACCTGTTTTCCCATTCCAGTGTGTGTTTATTTCATTTCTAAAATTTGGCGCGTATCCTTCGACTATTTTATTCTGTATCGCTCACGTCTTTCCAAGGAGTATTTTTATGGATTGTAGGTGTGACTGGTAGTCCTCATCTTTTGTTTCCTCTAACTTTATACGTAAAAGTCCTTTGTATGATTTCTATGTTTGCATTATCTCGCTTTTTGTATGGGCTCGTGAGTATTGAGTATTATGTTTGTTTTGCCACTATGGAGGATAAAAGAAGGAAATGGTTGTTGTGTGCACGGGGTAATTGTGATAAAGAAGGTCGAAGAAGAAAGAGGGTGCATGAAGAGAGCAAGAGAATTGTGAAGAGACTAGTGCAGCAGAAGAAACAGTGAGTAAGTAATTACGAGTAGTTTGGAAAGAGGATGAATGAGAATTATGTAGAGAATAGGAAGTTGTTCTAGAAAGAAGCGTGGAAGTGCAGAAATGAAACTAAAAGTAAGTTTGAGAGTAAGAGATGAAAATGAAAGCATGCTTACAGTGAGTGTGGATTTACGGAATAGACGGAAGGAACATTTCGAGGGTTTGATGGGTAGTAGAGATGAGAGTGCAAATATAAATATGATGGGATTTCGTGGTGTGAAGAGGACATGTGACAGAATGCCTGGGAACATAACCTTGGTTTACCTTGGTTTTGCTTCCGCCCGAATTGTTCATTCTGACGAAAGTCAAGCTTGTCACTCCACCTTAGACCTACAATTTAATGTGGAATCCGAACCACGCCCCACCACGGGTGGTCAGAAATTACAAAGGCCTCGCCCGGACTCGATCTCACGACTTCCCGATTAGCAGCCAAGCGTTTTAACCACTAGATTACCCAGGGTACCCATTTATCTACCAACCAATTTTTGTGTGGAAGGATGAACAGCTGGGTTTTGCTGCGCGCCGCCTCCCGTCACCAGTTCTCGATCCCGGGGCCGATGGATTCGTAGTCGGCGATGGTAATCACTACACCACCGAGGCGCATAGCCATGGATGAAGTGAAAATGGGGGTGTATGGTAGGATAGTGATAGAACGAGTTCGTGGTACCACAAAATGCTTGGTGGGTGATGAGCAAGGATGGTTCCGAGGTGGAAGAGGCTGCGTGGATCGAGTGCTCACAGTAGGAAAAGTAATTGAGAAAGTATGGGAAACGGATAATGGCTTTTATGGATCTTGAGAAAGCGTATGATAGAGTAAATAGAGGAGCTTTGTCGGGGGTCTTAGATACATATGGGGTTGGTGGTAGACTCATGATCGCGATGAAGAGGTTCTGTGATGGAAGTAGTGCGTGTGTGAGAATAAATAAAGAAGAGTGAATTGTTTGATATCGGTGGTGGTGTGCGTCGAGCGTGCGTGATGTCCCGTGGCTGTTCAATCTGTTTATGAATGGAGTGATGAAAGAGGTGAAAGCGCGAATGCTCGAAAGAGGAATGAATTGAAAGTCTGCACGGGCCTACTTTTACAGGCCCGGCTCGTATCCCTTTGTTTACGCGTCTCCAAGATGGAGATCTTTATTTCGTTTGAATTATTTTCAAATTGTTTATTTCTATACACTAACTTTCACTTAGCGAGTTATTTACGCATATTCACCGATACTTTATGAACACTTTAGCGTAAATAGAATTAACCACTGAATTGATATTCACTCGTTATTTTGATGTTAATACTGAGTGAGAAGAAAGTGACCGTTATTTTGATGTTGATAGAGAAAACAAATCGTGTATTTGCCACGAGGTACAAAACACACGTCTGTAATGTATTTTGAGTTGTCTTTCTACGAGATGAATTCCCTACCAATTAAACGATCTGTATTCGGCAGTGCGTGTTGAACCAAAATTGTGATTATGCATCTTACTCATATTCTCAATGCCCATCAATTTTTGCGAGCTGAACGGAGCGAATCCCACGTCATAGTGGAACCACTACCATCTTTCAGTCTTACTGATATAGTTAGATTCGGACTTTTTTGCTGTTACTTCGTCAGTTCGTCTCTCAATATTGGTCTCATTACTCCACAAAGTTCTTTCATTCATCGCGTCAGTTTTTATATTTATTATCAAACCCGAACCTCTCTCTTTTTCGTATCACTGTTTACAACATTCTGGCAGCAAATTTTCGTTGTAGGCCACGTTCGTAAAGTCTTAATTCTTTTCACAAAAGATGTGCTTAGAACAATTCTTTGATTCTTCTGAAAGGTTGCACGTATTTCTGGAGTTGTCTTCAAAGGATTTGCTGAGGGTGGTCTTTGAACAATGTGGTCCTGTCTTACGGGAACCTTTATTTAATATCAAACTTGTCCACTAAGAGTAGTCAAACTGCCATATTCATGCACCTGCTGCGTGATTCTTTGGCTGCTGAGGATATTTTGAGTTCCGCTGCAATTTCTTTTTGGCTGTCCTTTTAATAGAGAATGAGCATTTGGTCTCTTAACTGTTTATTTCGTGGTTCAGACCTTTATCAGAGTATTTGGAAAAAAAAAAAGCACACTAAATCAAATAAAGCTTTATCAAAAGTCCCTATGTATTTTGCTAAAATAATAGTACTTCAGGATAAAAATGTAGTAACGTAATTAGATGTATATTTATTTATCAAGCTTAGGTCAAAGATTCGACGTGAGCATCATCAGTCTCTGCAAATCTCCAATCTGTCGACTGCATTGCGAAACATTCTCAAGCATCTCTGGGGGTTATTTTAGCGACTGCCGCGACAATGCAGGTTCACAGATCCTGCGGGTCTGTAACTCTTGTTTTGTAAACTTCAGCCTTTATAAAGTCCCACGCAAAGAAGTCTAATAGTGTTAAATCCGGAGATCGTGCTGCCCAGGCCCTGTTTCCACCACGTCCAATTCAGCAATTTGGTAAGAGCTCATCAAGGTACGCCCGAACGATGTTTGCATAGTGACACGGAGCTCCATCTTGTTGAAAGGGCAGTGTCGAGAATGCCATCTAAACGAAGCTGATGTTCAAGAAACTGCTGAACCATATCAAGATAAATTGGCCCTATTACCATAGCTTCTGCAAAGAAAAAAGATCGAAGATTTACGGACCCAACCAGACATTAACTTTTGGAGAACCTCTCTCGCAGTCGCAGAACTCGGTTAGTTTTTCACTCGCCCAGACACGGCAATTATGTTGATAACCTTTCCTCGTGTGTGGAATGTGGTTTCATAAGGTTTCGGTATGAATTTCTTTCAATCAATTCTGTGCACATGGCGGCTCGTCTTGGATAATCCTCTTCGTGTAACTCGTGTAGCACTTGAGTATTTTAACTTTTCTTTTTTAATGTTGATTTTAAAATCTTTAGAACAGTCGTTTTTGGTAGGCTCAATCTACGTGCTGCTGGGCGAGTTGACATTCTAGGATTTGTTTCAAAGGCATCTCTTACTAATTCGACATTTTCTTGAGAGGTACCTGGACGTCCATATCTTGCCTCATCATGAACAGATCCTGTTCTTTTAAATTTATTGACCAGCTCGCGAATTGCTTTGTCTGTAGGTCTTGGTTTGTGAAATCTTCTTTCAAATTTTTCTCGAATTTCTTTGCACTTCTTCCTTTAGATACGTAGTGTTACTACCATCACACATTCTTGTACATCCATCATCATCTATGTCCTGTAGAAAATAAAATAGAAATATCATTTCAGCAAAATAGATAGGGACTTTTGGACCACCCTGTATATAGATATTAACACGAGAAAGCACGAGTAAAATTTGCATATGTTTAGAGTAAGTATATTTTCAAATTTAAACTATAGGCTGTACAAGAGACGCTTTACCAAACTGTTATACATCACACGAGTTAATGAAGATCTAATAGGTTCTGTGTCACACGAAAGGTTCGCTTTCAAAAGATTACTTTAACCTAAATATCTTGTTCGGTTGGTGTGTTCTCGTGCAGAGAAATATCTTTTGTACCATGCATAGGATAGTTATGAAAAGTTTACCGTTCGTTTGGAAAAAGTTAACAAATAAAAAAATTAGGTTAACCCCAATACATAGTGTAAAACATCAAAAAGGTTGAAAAAGATTAAAAAAAAAAATAAAATGCAAAAGTTTTCGGACATTGTACATTTACTTGCAAAATTATTTAATACTACGTGTGTTCACCTTTTGCTTGAATGACTTCAGTGATTCGTTTTGGGTATTTTTCTGCAAGGTTTCGACATCCTTCGGTAGAAATTTTAGCCCATTTTTCTAAAGAAAGTTGTTGTAATTCATTCAGATTCGAAAGGTTTCTCTTGCGGACAGCTTTTTTTCAAATCGGACTATAAATTCTCGATTAAATTGAGATCTGGGCTTTGACTGGGCCACTCGAGAAGCTTGAAATCCTTTTGTTGCAGCTATTTCATGGTGTTCTTTTATGTTTTGATCATTATCTTGTTGCAGCATCCAATTGCGACTCATTCGCAAGTCCCGAACTGAAGGCAACACATTTTCTTTTAAAATTTCCTGATATTTCTTCGAATTCAAAATTCCATTGATGACAACCTTTCCTGGACCAGAAGCACTAAACCTCCAAAGAAGCAAATTACCATCACTATGCTTAACCGTAGGAAGGATGTTTTTTCCCTCGAATATAGTATTTGATTTTCCCCAAACATACCGTTGCTCGTTGTTTCTGAATAATTCAATTTTGGTTTCGTCTGTTCAGAGAACTTTCCTCCAGAATGCAAATCCATCATTTTGATGGTTCTTGACGTTCTAAATTTAATTGAACTGCTTTGAGCGCTTTTCGTAGCGGATGTTTTCTTCGTGCAACTCTTCCATGCAGACCATTCTTTCTCAATGTACGACGTACAGTAGAGGGAGGGGCTGACATTGATCTTAGACCGTTTTAATGTTTGGCAAATATCACCTGTAGTCACTCGTGGATTCGCAGCACCCATTCTTTCAATCCGTTTAGCTGTACGTTCTGCAATCTTGCAAAGTCGTTCACACCTTGGTAGAGTTTTGATTGTTCCGAAGCCTTTCTATTTCTTTATAACTGCAGCAACCGTCGTAAATGGCATTCGAAGTTGTTTTTTATCTTTCTATAAATCTTTCCAGCCTCGAGTGCAGCAATAACAGATCTCTCTACTAATAATGGCTTGTACATTCATCCGTCTTCCATGAAGATTTGCAGAAAATTATAGAATTCAGAATTGCCAACAGTCTCTCATCAGTAAACAGCCAACTACTGATAAAAATGTTATATTCTTCACGCCTAAGGTGGCCACACACAGTTTGAAATAATTTTATAAATAAATATAAAATTTTAAATGTAAAAGTTTTCATAATTTTGATGTTTGAGGTTTTACATCATTGTATGTTGAAGTTAAACTAATTTTTTTCAAACGAACTTTTCATAACTACTATGCATGGAACAAAATATAAGGATAACTATAACTGAAATATTTCTCTCTACGAAGACTTACGAGCGACACTGTATGTCCTAGTTACAATAATTACTTTTCTAATTTTTTTTTTTTCCTATAGGGTGTTCCATAATTCACGACAATGAACGCTTTTGTAACATTTGTTTCAAGAGTCGTAATAAAACCGCACTCAATCATTCTAGAATCATTGCAGCCGCAAAGAAGAAAATGGCGACGGGAAATACCATGTGGAAATAGGCCTAGCAATGTTGGTGGACCTATTTAAAATTATTTTTAGGAAGCGTGCACAGAAAGCGCAGGTGAAAATTTTTAAATTAATCCAGGTTGATGTTGTGACGTCATTTGTCGTAATGTTGAGATACTATTAAAAAAAAGTGACAATAAATACAACGTACTCTTCCGTTATCTGCCCCCTTAGGTTGTTGTCGTGATATTTTCGTTAGTTTTTAATGAAAATGTCACGACGACAACCTAACCGGGCATTCAATAATGCAGAGGACAAATAACGGAAAAGTACCAAAAAAAACTTTTTAAATGACTAACTGAGAGGAAAGTCATGTTATATTTCTTAGATGTGAAGAATTTGTAATTCTTAAGTGTTAAAATTTAAAAAAAAAAATCTTATTGGTGGAATTTAGGTGAAACACTTTAAAATATGTATGTATTTATATTTTGTATCTAAAAAGTTACTTGCATTTAGTTTTACCATTGCTAAGAATAAGTAACGGATATTTTCATTATACAGTAAGTTAAATGTGTAACTTAGTAAAAATTTCAATATTAAAATCACGAAATCCATACTCTTAAGTAATTTAGCTGTATACAATTTTTATACTATAATACACATTTGTGAAAGATGAGCAACGTCTGTAATTTTTCTCTAGCTAGTAAGAAATCCTACAAAAAGTAATTCTACTTCGCTTTCAAAGTATCAAGCTTAATATATACATAACATTGAAGCTCTTAAGATCAATGACTCTTACAGTGTTATCAAATTATGTTTCTCAAATTAGTATACATATTCAGGACGTCAGTGAACAAAAAACCTTTAATGAACATAAATCCGCAATCACTTTTTTTGCTGAGGACTATCCAATTAAAATGAAAGTCATTAAAGTTCATTTACAGTAAGTGCTCAAAATGGTTTGTTTCCCTGCGTCATTGAAAATTTTGCCGCATACGTTCGAAAATACCTACGCGGTTGTATTGTTTCTGAACAACCTTGAACACGTTGCAACAATTCATGCATGTTAACTTCTCTTGCGTACACAAGATTAAAAAAAAAAAAAAAATCATTGCATTTAGATTCAAAGAACTGGGTGGCCAAGCGATGGGACCATGCCTCCCAGTCCCATGTATGTGCTCTGATGCAAGGAAACCATTCTGAGCAGTCGCTGTAAATAAACTGATAAACTTTAATGACTCCTTTTTTTGCAGAGGACGATCCGATTAAAATGAATGCATCTCGGAAACGAAGTGATTGCGGATTTATGTTCATTGGAACTTTTTGTTCACTGACGTCCTTAATATGTATACTAATTTATGAAACAATTTGATAACATCCTGTACAAAATTTAACACTAAGAACGCTATTATTTTGGGGACTCCCCCCCCCCCCCCTTCTAAATATCACAACTCTTTTTACTCGATACACAATGTTGTGTTATAGCTTATTTTATCACAGTACTTCAACCATAATCCGACTTACGGTCATACCCACTGGTAGGATGAAATGGTACAAGGTTTTCAATGACAAGCAACAAAGAATTTATAAATCTCAATCCCTTTGTACCCCCCCCCCCCAAACTTCCACTGCCCATTGGAGGCAAACTCTGAATGGAGAAAACCCGCATCTAATCCTCAATATTCTGCTGTGACTCCGAACGTGTAAATCATTTTCTATTTTCACTCGACGGCTGATGTTTTTGGAGAAATTCAATAACGTCCGGTGATTGAAGCAATAGCTGAAATTAGTTGAAATTATATATTTAATATAGATCTACCACTTCAAATGCAGCCTAGAGGTTGCAACACTGGCTCCGGTAATATCCGGAACCCCTATTTCTCGGCAAAGGTTGTGAATTCAGTCATCCGAACCTGGACAATCGAGTTAGGTGGCTGACCCAACCAACCTAACCATGAAGATCTAACAAACAAACAAATCCCTTTATTATTATTAAAAGTAACCTCCTACTAAATGGAAAAACTAAACAACAAAGGCTGCCGGGATCACTGTTGCATGAATTCCCAAACGTACGGCCAAAATCGAAAATACATTTACCACTTTTTTATCGGAGATACGATTATAGTATTTAAATAAATTAATAATTATAATTAGGGCGTGCACCAATAAAAGTTTCAATGGTGCAAATCCCCCGTCATTTACTGCGAAGAAAGCTAAAAGCAAATTCATTCGATCTTAAGTTTCATTCAGCAAATAAAAATATGCTCTACACTATTGGGATTGGGATGCTTAACCAAAAAACATAAGGAAATGAACGTGTTTTATTTATAAGAGCTATCCTAAATACGGAGAGCACAAAAGGTTCGTTAAAGTTGCTGCTACTCCACAATGCTTCATTCAACTCGATCGCCTTTACAGAGTATATGAATAATCGCATTTAAGATGGAAAGAGAGAAAGAAATATCTCTACTCACCATTTTCTTATGAGACAAAATCTGATCGAGTGTATTGCTATTGAGAAAAAGCTGATTTTCGTGCATGGTGTGTTCCTCAGCGATGGCATTTGCCTGGTACAAGAGATCTAATCAAGAAGCAAAATATTAATTTTCGGCGATTATGTCCGTAACTGCACATGACTAATTAATCTAAAAATATTTCTCTGGATTGTCTCGCTTTTAATGACAAAACTACAGATTTCCAAATACGTACATACATGTTTAGAGAGGATTCAGATAGGCTCTGATAAAAGGTCTAGAAAACAAAATTCTAAAGAAAAAATTAATAGTTGATATTATTATTGTTTGAATATTTCATTCCTTTGATGAAGTAATAACATTTCGAAACCAAAACTCAATCATTAATGAAGAGTAATTCTTTATGATTTTAGAAATTTTGTTTCTAGACGAACATTTCTCTGTATAAACCCAAGGTTTATACAAGATGAATCAAAAGTCCAGTCCCCATCTGAAATATTGTTTCAGTAAACGTTCAAACTGTAGACGGTGAAGCAGTTTGCGTGTGTTAATTCTTATATATGCGCCTCGCTGGTGTAGCGGTTAGCGTCGCTGACTACGAATCCATCGGCCCCGGCATCGAGACCAGGTGACGGCAGGCGGCGCGCAGCAAAACCCAGCTGTTCACCCTTCCACACAATAAAAAAAATTGGTTGGTATATAAATGGGTATCCTGGGTAGCCTAGTGGTTAAAACGCTCGTCTGCTGGTGGGGCGTGGTTCGGATTCCACGTTAAACTGTAGGTCTAAAGTGGAGTAACAAGCTTAACCTTCGTCAGAATGAGCAATTCGGGCGGAAGCAAAACCAGGGTTAGTTTGCCCTGCCTTTGCCGTTGCTTGCTCCAGGTTCCTCCCTTCAGGCTCCACTCTTACTCTTTCTCTGTTGTTGGGTGACTCCACGCCTGTACCAAAGGACACACTTTTCTCCTTTCTCCGTCAGACAGGCCTCCTACTCTCTATTTAATGTGGTTCTGGTATAATTTCCTCCTCCCTTTGCTGTTCCTAGTGCCTTCTCTCTCCTTTCTCACGGTCTTCCTTTTGCTGCTCCTTCTTCAGTGTTCCCCTCTCCCCATCTCCTTGCGTTCTCTCTACTTTAGTTTCGGCAGTCGAAGCGCCGGTGAAGTACTGCTATTCATTCATTCTTTGACCAGTGATGCAGGGACCTGAATCTTGTGATGATCCACGTATGTGTGAAGTTTCAAGTCGTGTATAGCAGTTCAAAAATTACGGCAACGCTCTCCGTTTGACCTCTGACCTTCGTAATGACCCATAAATGTGTACAGTTTCATCAATTTATGTAAAGCAGACCTTCATTCGACCTCTGACCCCTACCTTGACCTTCACCTTCGATACAGGGGCCCCGAGTTTTATGATAATCCATGCGCGCATGAAGTTTTTAATAAAGATCCAATACACGAAAGCCCTTGGAATATTTTTTTCTTTTTCCGTGTGGGTTTGCATCATTCATTCATCTCACGTGTTTAAGCGTGACATTCATCCCATATACTGTATATATAATAATGATACAGCGAGTACTTGTCCAGACAGATTACAGTAATCATTTACGATATTCATGGATTTGTAACCAAGTTTTCCCTTCTCTTTCACCCACATTTTAATGCTTAATGATGTTAAAATCACACCTGAGCTATAACATTTCGTTAATTGAAAATCTCTAAGACACCGTATGGATTGTACATCAGAACAGACGTGAGTACCTGTAGTTCAGAGGGTAACACCGTTTCCCTATAAGCGAAGTGAACACACTGAGGTTGGGGGTTCGACTCCCGATGATATTGGTAATAATTATCCTAGAGTTAAGCGCAATGGGCCATGTTATTTCACTTCAACAGTGTCAATTTCTGGTCCTCCTCCCTGATTTATGTATTACAAAAGACGAAGTTTCTTTACCCGTTACTCCCTCCTGCAATCCAGGAACAGGAACGCCTTCATTAAGGTTTCTTAGATCAGGTTCATCTCTGTGCTCAATTTTGATTGCTTCTCCAATCAGATTATCTGGGCATGGAATCTTCTTCCTCTGCTTTCGTCTCCCTCTGCCACTGGATTTAACTCCGGTGGAAGGTGTAGTAGTGGTAGTCTCTTCTAAATGAGTGCCAGGCCCACTTAGGCCAACACCCATCACATGCCCCTGACATATAATTAGATCTATTAAACGCTGGTCAAAATTCTTTTTACTAGATTTGACTAAAGTGTTATAGCCTAGTTTCTATGTCCATTGAAAGAATTAATACCACCTCGGTGGTGTAGTGTTATATATAGTAAGTAATAATAATAATAATAATAATTACAGTAATAATAAAATAAATAAAGCGCGCCTCGGTGGTGTAGTGGTCAGCGTCGCTAACTACGAATCCATCGGCCCCGGGATCGAGACCCAGTGGCGGTAGGCGGCGCGCAGGAAAACCAAGCTGTTCATCTTTCCACACGAGGAAATTGGTTGGTAGATAAATGGGTACCCTGGGTAGCCTAGTGGTTAAAGACGCTGGGCTGCTCGTGGGGCGTGGTTCGGATCCCACGTTAAACTGTAGGTCTAAAGAGGAGTGACAAGCTTGCCCTTCGTCAGAATGAACAATTCGGGCAGAAGCAAACCCAAGGTTAATGTTCCCTTTAGTGTATTCCTATTATGTATGACTGATGATTTTCATTCATCAATTAGCTAGTAAAATCAAAATGAGCACACAACTGAGGCACAGTTTCAGGTAGTAACTTGGCACAACAATATTTTAAATGGTAGCAGTGACTAAAACAAAAACAAAATAGTAGTTCAACATCTTAGTTTTGAATAAATATGAATTGTAAGAAAATGATATACACCACAGGCAATTACTCAAACTTAAATTAATTTCTTTGATAGATTTGTTACTGGGTAAACCCCCATCTTCAGTATTAAGTAAAACAAAAGTTTGAAACGGACTTTTGTTATCAAACATTTCAGGAATAAACTTTTCCCATTTTCAATGGAACACACTGGTTTTAACAAAACCAACCATTCACACCAAATTATTTTGAAATAAAAAAAAGCAACCTCTCAAATCACTGCATTTTTAAAATTAAAAAAACTGTCCAACTTTTAAATTAGAACCCATTTCCCTTTCTCATTAGGGTGGGTGGGCATAAAACTTAAAAATACTCAAATCAATTACACATACAAAGATACAAAGGGATCACCTTAACCTTTGGGATCCAGTGTTACCTTTCAAAGCAAGGTTGGGATATACATCTAGTGGTGTGTCAGGTGAGACCAACATCTCCATCTACATAAATCAAACTGCTTCCATTCCCCTCTCTGAGCATCGTCATTTATACCTCTAATGTTCCACACTGCCATACAAAATACTTCTGAGGACAGCATTAGAGGACACACTGTCCATGTACAAAGCTTCTTTCATTGCTTGTGGGAGAATATTTTTCTAGAGACGAGACCAGCTCAATCTACACCCCTGTTTTGTGCAGAAGGCAGAGGATATAACCCCATTCCTGGGGATAAACAGTTCAACAGTTAATTTCAAATTTATATACCAACACCACTTACTGAGAGATTAGTTGAATGGGTTCATATGATGTAGTAAACCATGGTTTTGATTCCAGGTTAAGCTGTAAGTTTCCTCTGTCATATACCCTGGCTTTTAATGTAAAAGCTAAATCTCATGATTTCTCACATGATGATGGAAAGCTTTGTAAGAGGTGGATTCAATGAAAGGGTGGTAGAAACTGCCAAATTTGCAGGAAACCTACACTATAAATTCACTTCTGTACATTTCGGATAACAAAGTAAATTCAAGAACTGTTGTCTAAAGCATTGGAAGTATTAATTTCATTTGCACCCTTGTACTTGCACAAAATGGTCTAATCAATATTTGCAATGAAAATAAAGCAATGAAATTGAGCATCTATGCGTTACTTTGGTTTAGTCTATTCCCCTAAATGTAAGAAAATTAACCAATGGAAAGCAGGCACAGAAATCTCTGATAATAAAATAATTAAAAATAAATAATTAAAAATAAAATAAATAAATAAATAAAAATAAAATAAATAAATAAATAAAAATAAAATAAATAAATAAATAAAAATAAAATAAATAAATAAAAATAAAATAAATAAATAAAAATAAAATAAATAAATAAAAATAAAATAAATAAATAAAAAAATAAATAAATAAAAATAAAATAAATAAATAAAAATAAAATAAAATAAAATAAATAAATAAAAATAAAATAAATAAATAAATAAAAATAAAATAAATAAATAAAAATAAAATAAATAAATAAAAATAAAATAAATAAATAAAAATAAAATAAATAAATAAAAAAATAAATAAATAAAATAAAATAAAAAAAAAATAAAATAAATAAAATAAAATAAAATAAAAAAATAAAATAAAATAAATAAAAAAATAAAAATAAATAAATAAATAAAAATAAAATAAAAAAAAAATAAAATAAAAATAAATAAATCTCTCTCTCTCTCTCTATTAACCAGAACCCTCGGGGAATAGGCGGTGCCGTAAGATCGAATATTCCGGTAGAGAGAGGTTAATAAAAATAATGTATTTATGTACTTCTATTTTAATGAACAGATAGAATATTTATATGTGGGTCATTCCAGGACAAATCAGGCATTGCCTGAAACCACACCCACTTAGATTTTGCTTAAAATTGCTATACAGGGTTGTTTATGCTGAAAAACATGAAATTTCGAGTTTCAGAGCAATAAGAGTAACGGTTCAAATTATCTCCTTTATTTTAATAGTGTGTGTGTGTGTGTATAATATATATATAGTTAGGGTAAAACTATTATATAGTTAGTATAGCCCAATTCCTGAATTTGGGCTAATATGTCATCTTTTTGCTAGCAAGTACCTTATAATAAAGTGCAAAAAAAATATACAACTTAAAGGTAAAAATACACAATGTCATTGACTAAGTCATATAGAAGGGTAATTGAGGTACAAAATGCCGAAAAAAAAATCTTGAATATCGGTATCATAGGGGGTGCCCCCCCCCCAAAATATTCAAACTGATATAACTTTTTAACTATTTGATTAAATGCATTTTATTACTTAGTCAATTATTCTTTAGGATTTGAGCTTTTAAATGGTTTTTAAAGTTTTTTCCTAGCTCAATTAGGGACCGAGTTATGGACTTTTAAACATTAAGGGGCCAGCCCCCACCCCCAAAATTGGGGGGCCCATAACTTTTGAACCGTTACTCTGATTGTGCTAAGACTTGAGATTTCATGTTTTTGCACAAAAACAACCTTATATACCAATTTTAAGAAAAATCCGTCAGAGTGGTTATGAATTTCATTTTTTTTGCATTTGTCCTGGAATAACCCATATGCAGTACATAATAAATAATTAAAATATAATATACTGTAGAACATAAACTGTATGAAATAAAAGGTATAACATAAATTGTAAAACAATGAAATTTATAATTCAGGAGGAAAATCACTGGGTGAAGATTATTAGTTTTTTGAAGTATATGGAACATTTTCGTTTGTTTCAGTGGTAGCTTTCGTAGTTGCTTTTTTGAATAGCTTGCGAATGAGCAATGAGTTGCCAATTAGTGCATTATTTTTGTAAAATGAAAAGTGCCTTTAGATCGAGTGCTGGTTAATCGAGTCTAATATACAGGGCGTCCCAAAAAAATGTATACACACTTTAAATACTTATAAAGGCAGTGTTTATTAAAATACATTTCATTTTCAAAATGTAGTAGAATCTACAGAAATTATTTAATTGTTTTGTCAACGCCTGTTTTCAAACTGACGTCCGTTCTGGTCCAGGCACTGCTGATAACGCGAAGCAATGGAATCGCAAACATCACGAAACATTTCGTTTGGTATTTGTGTGCATTCTCGTTCAATGGCTCCTCTCAATTCAGCGACTGTTGCAGGTTTTATAGCGTAGACTTTGTCTTTTAAGTATCCCCATAAAAAAAAGTCTAGTGATGTGAGGTCTGGTGAACGCGGAGGGTATTCTACGAAACCCCTTCGTCCAATTCACATCCACATCGTGCCAAGTACCACTCGCAATACTCCACTCTTCGGTCCGGATCATCTTCATTAATAGCATGGACTAATCTTGGAATGTAACTTTTTCCATTGACAGCGCTTCAAAATGCGTTGGACAGACGATTCTGAAATTCCTACCTCACGACTCGCTTGCCGCACAGATTTTCTTGGACTTTGGTGATACGTTTCCAGTACTCTTTCTTGCTTTGTGGGGCTTGTCGATGTCCGTGGTCTTCCGGAACGCTTCTTGTGGACATTCTGAACAGTTCCATCGGCTTCCAACTTATCTCTAATTCGAGTGATGGTAAGTCGCGTTGGTGGATCTGTTTGAAACTCCCTCCTAAACTGTCTTTGCACTTCAACTGCGTTTTCACACTTCCAGTAGCATTTTAGAATGAATTTCCTTTGTTCAAAGCTTAGTCTGACTGCCATTATTAATTCTAATGGGTTTAACTTGGAAAGAAAGAAACATCAATTGAGCTATCGGCTGTTAAAGTGTGTATACATTTTTTTGGGACGCCCTGTATATAATGAATAAAACCACAAAGGGGAAAAGAAACACAAATTTCGTGGTTTTATTCATCATAAATATTTTTCACGTGTCACTTTCATGAAATAATTTTCATATATATATATATATATATATATATATATATATGATGAATAAAACCACGAAGGGAAAAGAAGCACAAAGTGGTGCTTTGTGTTTCTTTTCCCTTCGTGGTTTTATTCATCATAAATATTTTTCACGTGTCACTTTCGTGAAATAATTTTCATATATATATATAGTGTTATCAAATTAGGTTTCGTAAATTAGTATACATATTCAGGATGTCAGTGAACAAAAAAGTTCCTATGAGCATAAATCTGCAATTGCTTCATTTCTGAGATACGTTGCTTTTTTGATGAGGATGATCCAATTAAAATGAGTCATTAAATAAGTTTATCAAAGTTTATTTACAGTAAGTGCTCGAATTTTGTTTCCCTGCATCAGAGTACATGCTTCAATGTGTCTGTCATTGAAAATTTTGCCACATACATTCAAAAACACCTACAGGGTTTGTATTGTTTCTAAACAATCTTGAACACTGCCACAATTCACCTATGTTATTAACTTCTCTTGTATAAACAAGATTTTTTAAATAACCCCCACAAGAAACAAAAAAAAGTCACTTGCACTTAGGTCCGAAGACTTGGGTGGCCAAGCGACGGGATCATGCCACCCAATCTACCACTGAGGATATTCTTCATTCAGAAAATTTCTAACACCAATAGTAGTATGAGTGGGTGCACCATCATGGAGTATCCACATTTGTCATCGAACAGCAAGCGTCACATTTTCTAATAATGGTGGTAGATCTTCCCTTAGAAAATTCAACGACAAATTTCCTGTAAGACATGCTGTTAATTTTTAAGGGCCAATTAAATTATCTGAGAATTCCAGTCCAAATGTTCACTGAAAATTGGTGTTGGTATCTTGTCACAGATTTTGTGTGGATTTTCATCCAATCATGAATGCATATTATGAAGATTTAGTACACCACTTCTTGTGAAGCATTCCTCATCTATAAAAAGAATTTTGCTCGAGAACATCGGGTGTTTGGCAAATTTTCTGGATATCCATTGACAAAATTGAAGTTGTGCAGGGGTATCTGCTCTAAAAATTCTGTACCAGTTGGATGTTTTTTTTTTTTTTTTTGTATTGGGGCGTTTACCGCCATTTCCCGCTATACGCTAGCGGATATCATGGCGAAGCAGAATATGAGAAAGAGAAACGGAGACGGGGGAAAGGCACTAGAAGTGGGAGGACCGCGGACGACGGGTGAGAAGTCACCTAAAGCTCAGAGAGGAGGCGAGATTGGGAGAGGAAAAGGAAAAGACGGTCAAGCGAGAAGAGAGGGCTCTCAGCGAGCATAAGACGTAAACGATCGGGGAGGGGGAAATCAGAGAGGAACGGGAAGGCGCGACGACGTACTGACGACAGAGTGGGGCATTCGACAAGGATGTGAAAGACGGTGAGGGGCGACTGGCAGGAGGCGCAACAAGGAGCCTCCTGCCGGGACATAAGATAGCCGTGCGTGAGGCGCGTATGGCCGATGCGAAGCCGCGCAAGGACGACCTCTTTGTGTCGGGAGCGGTGGAAAGAGGACGCCCAATATGACAGGCGGGGGCGGATGGACCAGAGTTTATTTCCGGTGGCATCGTCCCAGGACTGCTACCATATGCGGTCGTAGAGGGACCGAAAGACCTGCACATAGTCAGAGAAGGGGAGGGCGGGGGAGGGGAGGCATCGAGGCGGCGGACCGGGCTGTGCGGTCAGCCGCCTCATTACCGGAAACACCGACATGGGCAGGAACCCAGCAGAAGGTGACCCGGATCCGGTGAACGGTGTGCAGAACATGGTACTCCTGTTGAATAAGGCGTACGAGGGGGTCCGGGGAATCATAGCGCTCGAGCGCTTCAAGGGCGCTCAGCGAGTCCGAAAAGATGGTACAGGAAGACCGCGAAAAACCCGATACCAGACGGAGGGCTTCCAGAAGGGCAAAGAGCTCCGCGGAAAAGATGGAGGCCTGAACCGGCAGGGGGATACCCCGGGAGTTGGGTGACAGCGACGGAGAGAAGACGGCGGCCGCGACACCTGCAGGGGAGCGCGAGCCGTCGGTGTAGACGGGAACATCGTCCGAGTGTACGGGAAGATGGGCCAGAAAAGAAGACCGGAGGACGGTAGGAGACTCCTTACGCAGGCCACGGAGCGCCTGGCAGCGGCAGATAGGGGTGGTCAGCCAGGGGGGCGACAGGTCGAAGGAGAACGGCAGAATAGAGGGTGGGGGGATCCCCAGGGACGAAAAGATGTCGGCCAGGGAGGCAGCGAAATGCCACGTGTCAGGCCGGGGTAGCGCCTGGGAGATCGCGGAGAAGAGTAGGGACCTCGGGAGGCGGCAGATGCGAAGGTAACACTTCGCCATGAGAAGGCCCCGGCGAAGGGGCAGGGGGGGGTGTCCGCAGTCCACCTGAAGACTAGCGACAGGGGACGAGCGGAAGGCACCCGACGCCAGGCGAAGGCCACGGTGGAGAAGAGGATCCAGCATACGGAGTGCCGGAGAGGAGGCGGAGCTGTAGACCACACAGCCGTAGTCGATGCGGGATTGCACCAGGGAGGTGTACAGGCGCAGCAGAGTACGCCTGTCCGCCCCCCAGGTCATGTGGGACAGGTGACTCAAAAGGGAGAGGGTGCGGCGAGATGATTGTCGCAACCGCCTAAGGTGTGGAACCCAACCGAAAAATTCGTCGAGGGTCATACCCAGGAATCGAACGGATGGGACGAGGGGAAGAGGAGTGCCGGCAAGGGTAAGGGCGAAGGTATGCGACAGACGGAGGCGCCGAGGACGGAAAAGCATACTGGAAGACTTAGAGGGTGAGAAAGCATAGCCAACCGAGGACGCCCAGCGAACCACCGCGTTGATGGCTAGCTGGAGTCGACGTTCAGCCAAAGACGGGAGGCGGCCAGAGCAATAGATAGCCAGGTCATCGGCATAGAGGGAGCTACGAACGGAAGTAGGCAGGACCGTAGCGACTGTGTTCATCACTGGTGAGAAACACAGGACGCTAAGGACACTACCCTGAGGGACACCCTCCTCCAACGGAAAGCGGTCAGAGAGGGTAGAACCGATGCGGACGCGGAAAGAACGGGCGGACAAGAAGTTATAAATAAAGGAGGGGAGAAAGCCTACGAAACCCAGGGAGCGTAAGCAGTCAAAGACCGCGCTCCGCCGAGTAGTATCGTAGGCCTTCTGGAGGTCGAAAAAGACGACGAGTACAAAGTGACGCCGGGAGAAAGCCTCCTGCACGTCGTGGCTAAGGAGGAGGAGGGGGTCGGTGGTAGACCGGAAGCGCCGGAAACCAGCCTGGGTAGCAGGGTATTGGTCACTCGCCTCCAGAGTAAGGGACAGCCGCGAGGCGACCATCGCCACCATAACCTTGCAGGCGCAGCATGTCAGGGAAATGGGGCGATAGTTCGACGGGAGTGAGGGGTCTTTATCGGGCTTCGGGATGGGGACGACGATGGACTCACGCCACCGGTCCGGGAATGAACCCTCCAACCAAATCCGGTTATAGAGGTCCAGTACAAAGCTGAGAGCAGAGGGGTGGAGGTGCCGTAACAAGTCATAGGGGATATTATCGGGGCCGGGTGCGGAGGAGCGCGGGGGCGGAGGGCCTCCCGAAGCTCCGTCATGCGGAAGAGGTGATTATAGGGGTCATCCCTATGAGGTGGAAAATCCGGTGGGTCGCGGCGGGAATGGGGGGAATCGGAACTGGAGATGGCTGCGAAGTGCGCCGCGAGTGCGTTCGCGACGGCCTCCGGATCGGAGACGAACTCGTCGTCCCCGACCCGAAGCACCGGGGGTCGAGGGGGGACACGGGTCCCCTCAAAGCTACGCACCTTGCGCCAAACAGTCGAAGGGGCAGTCGAGGAGGAGATCCCGGACACGTAACTCCGCCAGGAGGTACGCCGGGCCAGTTTCAGGACCCGACGGGCCACTGCCTTCAGGCGCTGAAACTCTATCTTGTGCTCCAGCTGGCGGGTCCGGTAGAAGCGGCGGCCGGCACGGCGCCGCTCCTGAACGGCATGGGAGCACTCTGGGGTCCACCATGGGACGCTTCGCGGCCTGGGGGAGCCAGAGGTACGGGGGATGCAACTGGCGGCAGCCGAGAGGATCTTACTCTCGAGGAAGGCGAGGGCCTCACTGACGGAGGGAAAGGCAGGAATTGATGGCGAGATCGCCGTGCCCCTCGCGTATGAGGCCCAGTCTGCTCGGGCGAACAGCCAGCGCGGGCGGACAGAGGTGGGGGGGAGGAGACGGGTCGGGGTAAGACACACTGGGAAATGGTCACTGCCGGAAGAATCCGGCAGGACCTCCCAGGTGAACTCCGTCACGATTTCGAGGGAAACCAGGGAAAGGTCGATACAGGTGAAACTGTCGTGGGCCGAGTGAAGGCAGGTTGGGGAGCCATCGTTCAGAAAGGTGAACTCGAGCTCGTCCATAAGGGAGAGAAGGGTCCCGGAGAGAAAGGTGGAGCAAACGTCCCCCAGGCCGGGTCCCGACTGTTGAAGTCCCCGAGAATCAGGAAAGGGCGGGGAAGTTGAAGAATTAGGTCACGGAGAGAATCGGGTGGAGGGCGTACGTTAGGGGAGAGGTAAAGAGAGCAGACCGTGAGCTGGCGCCCCAAAGAAAGGCGCACGGCCACAGCTTGCAGAACTGTACGGAGCGGGAGGGGGCGGAAAGGGACGGAGCGGTGCACGAAGACCGCGGAGCCCCCCCTCCCCGCCCCATCGAGAGGCGGGGAAGGGAGCCCGCAGTAACCGGACACTCGAGGGAGGGAACGGGATCCCAGAATCGTCTCCTGAAGGCAGAAACACGCCGGACACCTGGAGGCCAGGAGAGAGGAGAGACTCTCGAGGCCTACCAGGAGCCCGCGGATGTTCCACTGCAGGAGCGAGGTATAGGGAGGGGTAGGAAAGTCAGCGTAAAGGATGGTTATGGGGTGGGTGGGCCGATCGGGCGGCCCGAGATTAAAGAGGGAATCGGAAAGCCCCGGAGTTCAGCGAGGGACGCCGAACGAGGGCGAAGGCGAGGGTCACCCCGACGAGGGGGCGATGTGGAACCAGACGCCGGCAAGTCCTCCAGAAGAGGAGTCTCCCGGACGTCCGGGGGAGAGCGATGCAGAGAAGGGGATGTGAGAGGTATCCAGAATGCCCCTCCCTTCACCGGAGGCGCGGGGGAGGCAGGACTACGAGGGGGAGTGGAAAATAATACCTCACCCAGAGGCATTGGCAGGTCGAGGAGAGAGATGGGGCGGGTCAAGCGCGGGGGCGTGCACGTCCCACCCACGCCGACCAGGCGGGCGAGTTCCCCTTCCAGTGGGTCCATCGACCGGGCCGGAGAGGGGTGTATCTCAGCCCCCACCACGAGGGCCGTCGGGGACCCCAGGGGGGAGCGTGCATAACGGTTGCGCAGTGGGGACGGTGAGGACACCGGGGCCCCTACCCCTCCGTCGTGCGGCCCGCATGGGTGACGGCGGGTCACGATCCGGAATGGGGGTGGCCGAAGGCGCCGGTGGAGAGGGCGTAGAAGGGCAGGGGGGGTTGCCGACGAAGCATCGGCGTTCGCGGAGGGAGCACGTGGGGACGCGCTGGTAGTACGGGGAGCCGCGGTAGGAGTCCGCTGGGCGGCAGAGGATGGACTGGGAGTAGCGGACACGGTGGGTGGAGGCGCGTTGGGAACCGCCGGTGAGGACGGGTTCCGGGAACGGAGAGCCTCGGCGTACGAGGCACCACGCCGGGCCTCGCAGCCACGCAACCGGTCCCGCGCCTCCCGAGCGCTGAGAAACTCTGATGAACAGAGGGCCCGAACCTCCCTTTCAAAGAGGAAGGACGGGCAAGAGCGGGATGAAGCAGGGTGTGGTCCATGGCAGTTGGTGCAGGAAGGCGGAGCAGTACAGGGCAAGGGGTGGGGAGGGTCGCCGCAGCGGACACACAACGGGGCCGGCTGACGGCAGGAGCTGCTCACGTGGCCAAACCTATTGCACTGAAAACAGCGCGTAGGATCTGGCACGTATGGTCGTACTGAGAATTCGCACGCTCGTCTCTCACCAAAGCCCCAGAATACCGAAACGGGGGCACCAGTGAGTCGAAAGTGAGGAGCAGGCGAGGAGAAGGGGCGGTTGGGGATCGCGATCTGTCGGGAAAGCGGTACACCCTCACAACACCCTGGGAGGCGAGGTCAATCTGGAGGTCTTCCACCGGGATGGGTAGAAGACGAGCAGCGTAGATTGTGCCCTGGCACTGATTGAGCGGGGTGGGGGGACACGCAATCCCGCAGCCCAGGACATTGGGGATAGCGAGCAGAGAGGAGGTTTTGACAGAGGAACGCGACCTTATCAGAATGGAGCCATCCCTCTGAGGCCGAAGGTCAAAACGAGCCGTCCCCGTCACCCCATGGATCGCTCGAAAGAGGCGTTCATGGTTAGTGGGGAGGGGCTTGGAGGAGGAGGGGCGGAGGACGAGGAACTTGTCCACCGTCCTAAGGCCGAGCGAAGACGTCGGGCCAAACACCACCGGTACTTCGAGGGGACGGGGAGACGAGAAAGGCGGACGGCGACGTCGGGTCCCACGTCCCCAGGGGCCGAGGGGGCCGGGGGCGATGAGGCCCGACCGGAGTGGGAGGCGACCGGGGCCGCGGGCTTCCCACCTGAGGGCGAAAAAGCAGGTGGGTCCCTATCGGGACGTGGAATATGGGGGGATCCAGGGTCGGGGGGTCCACTGCAGGTCCATCCGCCACTGGCGGGGGTCGGGCAGCGGCGCCACGAGCCTGGGGAGAGAGGAGAGGAGGTGTCGGCAAGAAGAGCAGACGGAGTGGGCGAGGGCTGCCGACTGCCCTTACCAGACCCAAGGTCCAAAGAGGTAGTCAGAGGGAGGTCAGATGCACAAGCTGGGTCGTCAACGAGGTCCATTAGATTTGTAAGTGTTTCCATAAAGAAAATTTTTATTGTTGTTTCGCGCCCGGGGCCGCGGGGAACCGATTACCCGGGGCCCAAGGGGACCAAGCGCATGCTGGCGGGGGATGGGTGCCTCGTCCCATGTAGGTACCCCCGTTTCAAAAGGGGCCCTTGCAGCGTCGAAAGTTCTCCCCCGCCGGCAGCAAAGACCAAGGCCCCCCAGGGTCCCAGGCCTGGGCACCCTACCAGCCAACTTAGTCTGGCCCCGGCCATGGGAGCGAGACCCCCAGCGACCAGCCCCGGCAGCCCACGGGGCGCGCGAAGTGAACAGAGAAAGCAGAAAAAACAGAGGGGGCAAGGAAGAGGGGAAAGGGGAAGACAGGAAAGAGGGGGCTGTAGGATAGCAGGGTATGCTAAAAGTCCACTTCGCAACCGGGCGGGGGACCCGGCAGGGCCCCCAGCCGCGGCTGACCCCCCTCGCCACATGGAGGCAGGAGCCCGCGGGCGATCCACCCCAGAAAGACCGCGGGGAGGGGGACCAGTTGGATGTGGTATGGGTGTAACTTGTTCCCTTAATGTATGCCATACAAAAAAATTTTTACCTATTTACTCCTGCAACTATTTGCCTTGTACTTGTAGGTGGATCTTGTTGGCCAGCTAGAAGAATCTGTTCTTCTACATCTACATTTTGTCGAGTTTGTGGAGAGCCAGTATTCAAATGCCTTGGTTGAAACATGCCTTGCTCACATAGTTGATGATAAATTGAAAGAAATGTAGGTCTCAATGGTAATTGCCTATTAGCATACCAGCATTGGGCAGCAGCTGCATTGCCTAGCCTCTCTCCTAACATAAGATGCATATTGACAATTTCTTCACAAGAATACTGTTCCATAATGCTCTGACACTACACAAGGAGTGACATGAAATGAAGGAAATAATTTTGGTTTCTAAAATGATAAACAAAATACTATCAAAACAAAGGAAAAACAACTATCTAAACAACCAGATGAGTAAGACTTTGATAAACTTTAATGTCTTTCATTTTAATTGGATCATCCTTGGCCAAAAAGCAATGTATCTTGGAGTGAAGCAATTGCCAATTTATGTTCATAGGGCCTTTTTTGTTTACTTTGACCTCCTGAATATGTATACTAATTTATGAAACAATTTGACAACACCCTGTGTGTATGTATTTATTTTTTTTATCCTAGGCCCTCAGCTACCCTTAATATTTTACTTTTTATAAGAATAATAAGGTAAAATAAAAAATTTTAATTAGCCCTCACTTAAAAGAGTTTGGAACATAGTGATTAAATGTCTACACCTAAATATAAACTATCCCAAAATATTAAAACTATTGGGCTAAACCTTCACAGAATAAACAAGAACCAAGTTTTATCTTCAAGGTTCATCAACAATACTTTGCATAAACTTACTGAGCTATAAACATTAGATGGTGGTGGTGGTGGTGGTGGTGGTGGTGGTGGTTTTTGTTCAGAAGTACATTGCGGATAAAAAGCAGGAAATCCATTGAATGTATAGCCTTGGTTTTCATTTTGCACATTACTTGAAAAATTATTGGAAGCCATTTTAAAGATGTTACTGCACTTGTTACACTTCTTCAAAACAATATTATTTTAGCTTCAATTTTATTCTGAAAATAACATATACACACTAAATTATACATCTAATTAAAAACTATTACGCAAGTACCATTTACTGTATATAATTTTCAGTGGTGAGTAGTAATAGTTCACCTATGAAAAAAAATAAAGTAAATTTTTCTAATATATTTACTCACAATCCCTAACTTTAAGACTAGGGATGCGCAACTACTGCATCAGCACTGGTAACCACATACAGACGGCCTTTTGTTGATGCATCATCATTGGCCATCAGTTAATGAACCATCAACTGATGCCAATGGTTTCATTTCAATGATTTTGCATTTACTTTAAGATCTGGGAATAATGAAAATCATTAAGTTGGGACTTATTAATTCTTTCTGATCCTTTTAACAAAACTTTTATGAAGTAAAAATCTAAAGATTAAGAAATAAAATATCAAATTAAATACTATTTACAATACGTAAGTGTAAATGTAAAGGGAAGCCCATCTGCCTGTTGCAGAAAAATAAAATTAATTAGACCTTGTTCACTAAATGCTGGTTGTTTTGAGAGTCATAGCTGGAAGTACGGTATTCTTTTTTCTGTAATAGGAAATTCAAATTTTTAGATATTGGTTACATTGCTATAAATGAAGAAGAGCCAAAGCTGACTAATCACTCCAATGGCATCATCAGTAAGATCTTTATAGTGGTGCATCCCTACTTAAGACCTCTAGACCTATTTAGCATAACTTCAACCATACTGGGATGGATAGAATGAAACCAAAGAATTTATCTCAAGTTTCTTTGGTTGTAGGCCTATTACTGTTTTAATAAGTTGTATCAACTTCTCTTTTTTGGCAAAAAAAAGATGCTTTAAATGGGTAGAGTGAGAGAGGGGCAGTAGAAAAGCTCTCTTGTAATGAAATACATTTTTCATTATGAGCAAATTTTTAAAATAAAAACTTTTTCAGAAGTTGAATAAATCCACCATAAAATTTAATTTTGACTACCACCACTTCTGATAACCAATCAGTGACAACATTGAAACCAAATATAATACAAAATACAAATTGTGGAACTTGAAAATAATGGTGAGTTTTAATTGCAATAACAATGTCTGTTAAAACATTGAAATTTAAGATAAATAATTATTATGACTACATCCAAAGAAATGGTATAATAAACAGAGTTATCTTCCACTGTGTGTGTAGATGTGACAAGTAGAGATGCAAGTACAGCATATGACTGGTGAATGTACAAATAAATGTGGAACTTGTAGGACTGTAGCAAAAAGGTTAGCAAAAGTAACAGAGGGGAAAAGGTGAAATAATGAATGTTACTGAAACCAACTATCAACAGAACTTCTCAATACATGTCCTGTGGACTTTATTAAGTTACAATTGGGCGGGTTAGGTGAAGTTAGATTAATATGAAAATGACAAAAGTTTTATCAGTTTTAAGGGTCATAGGTTCTTAATGGAGGTTTAGTATTTAAAATTAAATTATCATCACACCGAATCTCTCACATGGATAGTAACACTATTGCCACTGGTTTAAGTTTTTATAACTGATTACAAATGAAATGTGTGTGATTTTGGTCTAAAGTAAATACATCAGTTTACAAAGGAATCAGTTATGTCAGATTTTTGTCTTTTTTCATTAGATAAAGTGATAAATGTGATTGCTTTTCAAATAGTGTGTAAAAATTTCTGACAGTTAACAATTAATGGGAAAAGATTGAAATGCAATAGTTCTACCTCATACAGACCTCCTGAATGCCTCACAAGTGTGTTTGTTAAATAACTAGAAGAATTAAAAGAAGTGTTTTATCCCTGCAATTCATCACAGGATAATAGCTTCCTAATACCTGACACTCGCATGATTCTTTATGCCTGCAACAAAAGTTTATACTCAACTAAAAAACACCTGGTACATTAATGAATGATTTATTACCTACTCTCTCAGTATACCACAGAGCCAACTGGGAAATAAGACTTCATTTAGGACTAGTTATGTAATAATAATGACCATAAACTATATAGCTACAAATGTTTCTTGCAGTCAATTAATAATAATAATAATCTTAACATTAATAATAATCTCACATTAGGATGACAATCTAAAGGGACTAATTAAAACTGTTAATTGTCAATCTTGGGACTAATTAAAACTGTTAATTGTCAATCTCTAACACTGATATTTACAAAGCAGAATTGGAAAAAAAAAAATCATGGGAGTCTGGAGAAAATAAGTTGGGAAAGGGAACTGAACAACTTAGACTAAGATTAGACTGAGAGTTCTGATTCAACATTATTAAAACAATTGCTATACTACTTAACAATTACCTAAGATGCAGAAAAGATTTGTAAAACCATTATCAAAACAATGCAGACAGAAGAAACCTCAGGAAACTGTAAGACTGACAAAGAATGTAAAAGCAATGTAATATTACTACAAACTACAAAGATAGAAAGAAGAAAAAATAAAAAAACTATAGAAAAAGAATTGGCTGAATCTAAAAGAAGAACTGTTGTATCTATAAAGGCAAACAGTAATTTCTTCACTTATGCTAAAAGCAAAGCAAATCAATCTCGAACTGGATGTGGATGAATGATTAATACAGTAGCTATTTGATAATAAACATATCAGTCCTATAATAAGTTCCTAGATCAGTACCATATGCATTGGTATTTAGCCTAGTATATGAGTGTTGAAAATATTTGATTGTTTTGAAAAAATTAAGAATGAAACGTCTTTTAAGAAAAAACTTACAGTACCATACCTAGTGATGTTAAAAAATGGTGTTTTTTTTATGTCCATGTTGTTTTTTTTGTTGTTTTTTGTCATTTTATTTTTTTATTGTTTTTTGTTTTTTTTTAATAATTAATATAGATATTGCCAATTTAATTATAAGGTATAATTTTGCAATGATATATATTATAAAAATAAATAAATAAATAATAAAATAGGCCATATGGTACCGGTATAGAATGTCCTTTTTAGCCTATTTACAGAAAAAAACTGGCCTCTTTCTTGCACTGAAAGTCTTGTATCTTAGATCCGTTAAACTTGCGAGAACACTGGCTGGGAGCTGACTGCCCATTGTCCAACCTTTCCAGGACTCTCCCATCCATGCCTCAGATTTTGAATCTCCCACTTAACTATCCTTTAGACCCGCGATGACATATTCCCCCCCCCCCCCCCCGAGACCATCCATATATATATACATACGCATACACCCATATACATAAATACTTATATACACATTTATATCTATTATATACCCCATACACACGCATACATCCAGAATTCCAGATACATACGCATGCATACTCACATATATACCTACACAAACTCATACACCTCTATTTCGCCCTTTCATTACCTCCGAAATCATTTAGCACATACAGTAATATCCATACAGCCAAAAGAAACTGATTAAGCACAGACAGAGCAGCAAAGCTAGTATTTATATCCCAAAATGCAAAATTCCAAGAAAGTGAAGTAAAACATGGTGCTACATTGGCTTCGTCAACATCCAAATCTGCAATAAGTACCAGTACCTGTGATATTGAAACTATATGCTCTAATCAATCTAGTGATAATGATTCTTCAATGGAAATAGAATCAGATAATGAAAGTTAAACAGCATTAGGTTAACACAAAGGTTAAAGAAAGAGATGAATATTTTTATTTTTTATTTTCTATTTGGAATATATATATATATATATATATACAGGGTGGGCGGAAAGTAGCTCCCTATTTTGGATTGGTAAAAAAATACGTATATTATCCATTTATTTCAGAAGGAATAATATGAAAAGGTAGGCATACATGGTAGGTTTTCTCTAAAATTCAATGTGGGCTCCAACTCTTTCCACCAGCTTCTGGAGCCGCCCAGGAATGGCGTCCACTGACTTTAGCAGGAACTCCGGCGGGATGGAGGACATGACTTCCCGAATTCAGTCCTCCAGTTCTTCCAATGTCCTCGGTTTGGTGCGGTAGACTTCTTCCTTTACCCACCCCCAAAGAAAGAAGTCGCACGGTGTCAAGTCGGGGCTCCTGGCTGGCCATTGATGTGGACCACGACGACCCATCCAACGCCCAGGGAAGTGGGCATCCAGCACTCACGGACAACAAGAGCGAAGTGCGGAGGGGCGCCATCTTGCATAAATATCAGATCGTCGATGTTCTCCCATGTGCTGACAACCGGCCAGACCTCGTTTCGCAACATAGCAAGGTACCGCTCAGCATTCATGGTGTTGCGCAGAAGGAACGGGCCCACAACCTGATCTGAGGTCATACCACACCACACCGTTACACTGAACCGATTCTGCCATTTTTCAGCGGTAACCATGGGATCCTCTCCTGCCCAGTAGTGGCAATTGTGGCGGTTGACAAAGCCTCCGACGTGGAACACCGCCTCGTCGCTCCAGAGGATGTTGCGGAAGAGATGGGGCCAGTCTTCATGCCAAACCAGCATGATTTCCCCGAACTCCATGCGAATGTCGCAGTCCTCATCCGAGAGATTGGCAGTAATGCGGCTTCCACGCACGCCAGTTCAGCTCCTCCTTCAGCACAGTTCGCACTGAGTAGCGGGAGAGTCCACTTTCCCAAACTGCCTGGCAAGTTGACTTTCGTGGACTCCGTGCGAACATTTCCTGAACTGCCTGCACCATCTCCTGGGCCATGGATGTCGAAGGGCGATCACATCTTCGAACATCTGCCACAGACCCCGTGGTCATGAGCTTCGAGTGGCAGTTCTTGATTGTTTTCGGGTCCACTTGGGCACGTGGTCCGTGAATGGCCCGCCACCATCTTTGAACTCGAACGACAGATTGCCAAACTTCGTACCGTTCCGCCAACTGGGCACGCTCCTGCAGTGTTAAACGCTCAGCCATGTTACCCTTCAATCTGAAATGAAAAAAAAAAAATGAACGTTACAATTGTACCACTTTAGAGAACACACCATAACAATATAACAATACAATCACAATTTATACATAATTTATATGTAATTTAAATTAGGGAGCTACTTTCCGCCCACCCTGTATATATATATATATATATATATATATATATATATATATATATATATATATACACACACACACACACACTGGTATTCTTGCCAATCACAATTATATACAGGGTGTCCGAGAATTATCTGTACAATTTTTGGCTGTTATTAAAAGTCAACCATGAAGTGTAGAAATTCCAGTGTTGTCCCATTTTACAGAGAATCTCTAAGTTTTTTCTGATACCAAGTTTTGACAAGTTTTCTAGAAATTCCAGTGTGTCCGAACATTATCTGTACAATTTCATCTTTTAATAAAATTCTTGATAACACACGTAAAATTCTTAAACAAGATTATTTAGAATCTGTATTTTCAAAAGTTTCTTTTATTAAAGTAACGTTGTTACAAACATTCGATATGTGCACCATTAGTGATTCGCAAAACATCCAATCAATACTCCAAATGTTGCCATGTACGCTGCAGCATATCCACATCAATTCGTTCAATAGCAGCTGTGATTCTTGCTTTTAAATTATCAATGTCTGTCACCCACGTACATTTCTAAAAAACTTGTCAAAATGTGGTATCAGAAAAAACTTAATGAGATTCTCTGTAAAATGGGACAACACTGGAATTTCTACACTTCATGGTTGACTTTTAATAACAGCCAAAAATTGTACAGATAATTCTCGGACACCCGGTATATTGTTTTATACCAGTATTATGTATTTTTTATTATGTATATTATACCAGTACCTGTGATATTGAAACTAGCATATATGCTCTACCCAATCTAGTGATGATTCTTCCATGGAAATGAAGGTTAAACAACATTAGGTTAACAAAAAGGTTCAAAAAAAGGTGAATATTTTTTTTTCTATCTGGATATATATACTGGTACTCTTGCCAATCACAATTATGTATATTGTTTGAAACAAGGAAGAATGTTTTATGTTCTAGTTAAAAAATATATAACATATAAAAAATGAGGGTTTGTTTTTCCTTTCTATTATATACTTTTTGCGTGATCCAGTTTTTCTAAAAGATGACTATATATACTAGGTATAACTGTATAAGCATGGTAGTATAGTAAATTATAGGTAATACTAATATACTTATTAGATTAAAGGAAGAAAAATATGGAATAAGTTTAAAACAATAAAAAACAAAAAAAAAAAAAAACAGACTATCTTCGTTTTAAACAAAAAAAATGAAAAAAAAACAAAAAACAAAAAACAAAAAAAACGACACAATAAAAAACGACTCGCATCACTAACCATACCTTAGTCCTAAGAATTTTCAACATGCAGTCAGGAATGACAGATCATGCATAACTCACTGATGATTTAGACTATCAAGAAAAAGATTATAATGTTGATGTTATAGCATATAAATGGACTTTGACAAAACTTAAACTTGATCATGGTTTAGTGCTCTTTAAAGTTAAAAACTTGGGGTTGATATGAAAATTGGGAGGATGGGTGTGGGCCTTCTTGACAAACAAAAAGAAAAGGTGAATATTGTGTTTCAGGGCCACCTATTTTTCAAACCACTTACTGGCAAAATGTTGGTCACATGGGAAATAACTAACCAACCTAAAACCACCACCTAGCCAAGTGTAACCTAACCCAGATGCAAGATTCACCCTGATTGGTCTGATATATATTTTTTCCTTCTCTTACTTTTGCTTTATTACTTTTTCATTACAAATGTTAAATATATAACTTTTATTTGAATTGAACCTTTATTAATTAATAATAAAATAAAAACATTGGTTTTACAATGGCATAAATAATTGTGAAGCTGGACTATTTATTTTATTTAACTTGGCCCTTAAGCTTTAGGCTTTACTGGGCTCTTATTAAAAATAAACAGCTAGTTATTATTAAGTAATAATAAATAAATAAGTAAATAAGTATTATTAATAGTTAAAGTATGTATTAATCTTAAATTATCGTAATTGATATGACAAATGCAAGGTTCATTATTGAAGATATTATACAAATAACCATACAAAGAAACCAATATTATACACGAGAGAGAGCTAAGAACTGAACAATCACAAAAAATGTGTTTTTAATACTAGATTACACACAAGAAATTAATAAACAATAGTAATGTATATTAATCCTAGATTTTTGTTAGTACACCATTATTAATTGGGATTTCAACTTGGTTTTAAACAAATTTACATTCACAATATTTTTTATATCAGCATTTAAATCATTCCATAGTTTCAATCCAATGAAAATGGGTAGTTTTGAGATGAAGGCAATCTAAATTAAGGTATAACATGCATGGATCTATTTCTGGTCTGATACGAGTGGATTTCTTGATGAGTTACAAAATATCTATTTACTCATTGTAAATTAATGATTTTGTTCTTACACTTTTAGGTAAAAATAAAATGTTGAATGAAATGGGCAAATCACAAAAATCTGGTGGTTCCAAAATTGAATATTAACAAACTAAGTTGTAGTGAATAGAGAACAATCTGAAAAACAGTATGTACATAATCAATGGGGCACCACACAATGATTAATGGCACAGGCCCAAATAACTAACTCATTTCTGCCATCATTTGCTAATGATACCAGTCTTGAACAAGTTAGTACTAAATTATATTATATTACATTAGGAAAACATGAAGCCACTTAGGCCTGTCCTGGTTATCCAAGTCAGATAGATCTAAAGCTGTTTTATGATAAAATTTTGCAAGTCAGCTAATTGTCCTTAAACTACTGAAGTAGCCTACATTACTTGAGCTACAGTACACCAGGTAATTATAAATTTGGGCTCTCTCTATTTTTATTATAAACTGCAAAGTATACATTGTATGACATTGTAACTTAGTATGCACTACCAGTAAAATATGGGAAAGCAAATGAACAGTTATTCCACAAATGTAGAATGGGGGAATTCTGCAAGAGACAATATTTATGAAGAATAGTGGCCTTCCACATATTGGTAATTGTGAGAGAGATCAGTTACTACCATATACAGTGAAAGGATCACAAATTGACACTTCCCACATACATGACCACCACAAGCTTCAGATTTAAACCTTTGTGATTGTTGGTTGTGGAGCTACCTCAAATCTCAAAAGTATCACTACCTATTCTGTTCTCCTCAAACAGTAGCATAGTTAAATGTTCCAAGCTGCTGTCCTCATATACAGGCTGCTGAAGAGGCTTATGGACCCATTTTTGTTATTTTTTGTAAGACCTAAATTCCCTTATTCCATACAGACTTGCCTTTCAATTGTACTTGTCTTGGCCTCATTATGATGAAGTAACAAAAATAGGGCCTAATAGCTGTTACATAGACTGGAAAATTGGCCATACATGAATTATGAAAATTTCTCTCTTTGGTATAGGGAAGGAATGAGTTAGAACTTAAGAAGCTAAAATAAGTAGGAAGGAAACAGCATAGGAAGTGGAATGCGATTCAGTAAAAAAACCTTGAAACCATAAATTTGAAGTAGTTTTGTACTTTTATAAAAGAAAATAATAATGTATTAAGACTTTTGAGCAATTCTAATATTCTTTATGAGAAATTATTGCGTGTATTTTGAAGTTGGAATTAAGTTTTGAAATTTATGAAAAGCTGAGTAAAATGTATGAATGTACAAAGAATTTACATAATTTGAATTTTATAATGACCATATTTTTACATTTGTACTTTTTGTTTTAAATGAAAAATGTTTAGGGACAGGTGATCAGGAATAGATGTACAATTAAGCATCATGAGAAAAACTAATGAATATATATCGGTACATCATAGAAAGTATGGAAAATATCAGCACCAAAATAGGGATAGATAAATAAAAAGATTTGAAAACTGTATTGTGGTGGATATTAGGAGTCTATATATGAAAAAGTTCAGAACTGATGCATAAAGGAATACTTTTTGAAGAAGCTCAATACCAACCAGCTGACAAAATACATGCATATATGCATGAACAGAAACTGACAGCAAGAGATAGGAAGGAAACTGGGTTATTATTCGTTTTTTGACCCAGTCACACCCAGCTATAACAGCAATATTGAATAACTAAGCAAAACTGAATAAGAAAATATATATATATTATCTTGTGCAAATTTGTATAAAATATATTTTTTTATTAAAATATATTTCCTATTTTTGGTGTTTTTTCAATATATATACTGTATATATATATCGACTATTTGGTGAATATTTCTTATTTTTGGTGTTTCTGGCTACTTCTGCGTAATTCAATTTGTCCCGTTTTACAAATAAATCATTTTTAGCATTTGTTCATCTGTTGAACTCTGTTCAGTTTGGTTTTTTTGTGACTAGAAGTATGACGTGTCAGTTATGCATATTTGATTTTGAAGATGTGATCCGCCATATTGCCCTCAATGAAGGCAAGAGTTTAGACCTTTTTTTTCAATCACAGAATAATTAAGACATCCGTGACCTGCCCTAAATGCAATAGTGCTTGTATTTTAAGAAAAGACCAGGTCTTTAGGTGCCATAAAAAAAATCCTAAAAATAAATGTGTGTCGTTTCAGTTTAAGGGCAGGCGAAATTTAGCAGACTACCCATGCAAGGTTGGCACATGTTATTACATTATCATTTGTATAATTTAGGTCTCGGGGGTATGGGGGCGGAGCCCCCATAAAGATCACGCATCACAAATTGATCAGTCCTAATGTTTTGCGGACAGTTCAGTACGTGACACCTGTTAAGTCAACTGTATGCCCTTGATGATTGGTTAGGTTGTCATGATATTTTTGTTTAAATTCGTTAGTTTAAACAAAAATGACGAGTGCAAACTTTTCTGGTTAATTTTGAGGTGTTTTGTACGAAACTGCCATCCGTTTCCTGTGCAAATGCGTAGTTTTCAAGATGACAATATCTCGAAAACTACACATTTGCACAAGAAACAGATGGCAGATTCGTGCAGAACACCTCAAAATTGACCAGAAAAGTTCTCTCATTATAAAGAGAGACGGTAAAAAAACGAATAATTACCAGAAACTGGATTCATTCAGCTTTTGGACTTTTAATTTAATTTTATATTATGCATCATTTGATTTAAGAAGCTATGTTTATTTGGTACTTACATATTAACGGGGGGGGGGGGGGGGGGGGCCCACCACATATTGATGATTGGTTAGGTTAAGTTGCAATATTTTGATTAGTTGAAAATTTCTAATACATCATATTTTTTAAATAGCAATTTTTTATACTACAATTTTCTGAAAAAAGATTAATTTTTTTTAGGCTTATTCATGATGAAAAATATTATAACTTAACCTAACCAATCATCATTATGTGGTAACGTGTGTAACCTGTATTAATCATTGTAAATATTTTAAAAAATATTGCTATTTAAAAAATATGATGTATTAGAAATTTTCAACTAACAAAAATATTACAACTTAACCTAACCAATCATCAATATGTGGTAGCCCCTGTTAATACTTAAGTACGATTTATTTTTTTAATCAATTTTATTTAAATTTTAGTATTTAATTTTGAGTTTTGTTTGGGTAAGATTGGATCATATCAGATCAATCTCTTCCTTCTCTTCCTTTTCAACTTTTAGCTAGTTATTTTAGCCTACTAGAATGAAAAAGTTTAAGTGGTTTCATTCAAGAACCAAATTGTGTTAACCCAGCCAGCTTAATATTAATTGTAATGTCATCAATTGTGAATTCTGAAGGTTGCTGCTGTATGAGAAAATTTTCAGTCAAAAATATATTTTTCAAGTGTATTTTGGTGTGCTTTGTTCGAATATGACCTTCATTTCTTGTGCAAATGAACAGAAAAAGTTGTCATTACATGGCCCAAACATGTATTTCTGTTCATTTGTACAAGAAATGAAGGTCATATTTGAACAGAGCACACCAAAATACACTTGAAAGATATATTTTTGACCAAACGTTCAGGTCATGTGGTCAGCAACATAATTACTGAAACATTCAATAATAACCAACTTGAGTTTGACATCTTGCAAGATTTCATTATTATTAAAAAATGTAGCTCATGACTTGGATTACCTTGATAGGCCCGAGTGGCTTCATGTTTCCCGAATGAAATATAATACATACTATCATTCTGAACTGAAGTTAAATCACTCTTAATGTATAAGACCAAACCACCACCCTGCCTATCCACTCTCTGATAAATATCCATTGTATAGCCATTTAACTTATAACTAATCCAAGCTTCACTAATTATATAACTAAATAATTCACTTTTCTTAATCCTAAGACTCTGTGCATTTGTATGAAAACACTTCAGCACCCTCAGTTTTAGCTGGTTCACTACTTTTGGCTAGGTATCTGATATGCCTATTGCTGACATAATTTGTCTGTACATATACCCTAATGTTTTGTCCTCTGTTAATTATTATAGGTTTGTTTATGGTGCGTTCAACCACTTCAGGTCATTTACACCTTCAAAGAAAGAAATTCTATCTACAAAGGGAAGGAAAAAGTTAAACCATCTTCAGATCTGGGGCCGGCTCCAGATCACACGAAAGTGTCCTCTGTTAATCTAAAGTTATCTTTCAAAGCTCCAAAGAAGTCAGATTGTCCTCTAAAAGTTCCCATATAAAGCAGTTCCCTTTCTACTAAGATGTAAGCCATCCTTACTGTAAAGCTCCCTTTTTTATTAAAACTATCCCACAAATTATGAACTCAACCCCTTTGTTACATGGCATATTTACTTTATCATATATGGTAAGGCAAAAATTCTGAAAGACTGTAACTAAACTACATTTTTTTTCACATACCCCCTTAACTATATTTAAATTTCCTTAGCTTTTAATGCAATTACGTTATATAGTAAACATTCGTTAATCCGACATCCAATAACGACTTAGGGTCGTCCTCTGCGATGGCTGACCCGCCATCTTCCACATTTCTTTGGGCCACAAATGTTAGTCCTTTGTCAGCTGTTGAAAATGTAAAACCATGTTTTACTAAGCTTACATTACATAGTCTTGTCCACAATTATGTATACCTTAGTTAATGTACATGTCAAGTCTTAAGGTAAGTACACTGTACAGTATTTTATATTATAATAGATCTCCGCATTATCAACTGTCCCATTAGTGCAACGATTCACGAGTGTCTGTACTATTGTTCACTACTACAACCTTTTTTTATGCAGGAAGGAGGGGCCAGGGGGCGAACACCCGCTAAAACGCCACGACTCCTCCACCATAGAAGTAGGAGAAGAGAGCCAAAGTTTTCGAGATGCCTGGACACTGCATTTGAAAGATTGAAGGTCACAGACAGAGGGAAAGATGGATGACCGGTTGAGAATATCGGTTAACCGCTGCATTAGATTGTTGGCCAGAAAAAGGATGAGAATGTGCTGAAAATCTGGTATTGCATGCTCTCCTTAGAGAAATCACGCAGTTGGAGATTTCAGAATAACAGTGTATAATAGCGATAGTAAAGAGAGAGAGAGTGTGTAAGAGGCGGGGAATTGAGGAGACGAAAAGCTTTTGATTCCACACAGTCAAATAGAGCTGTGTAGGTTGAGCCACCCATACAGGGGCGGACAAGACCCTGCTACAGGGTCGGAGGACACTGCAAAATATTAGCACAGTATCAGCTGTTAATTCGGGTTGCGAAATAAAGGCGATCTGCACAATATCGACTTATATAATGTCGAAGCTAAAATATTATTTTTAATTGGGGCAGGTTAGGTTACGTTACATTATGCCCCGTTAAGTTAAGCTAGGTTAGGCTAAGTCTGGTTGGATTAGGTTACATTTATGCCCGGTTGGGCTAGGTCTGATTAGGTTAAGTTACATTATGCCCGGTTAGGTTAAGCTAGGTTAGGCTAGGTCTGGTTAGGTTAGGTTAGCCATTTTTATTGAAAATCTGAAATGTAGTTCGAAATCTGAAATCCACGTACGTGCATGAGGTCTAATGTCGACATTATGAAATTCGATTTTGTTCATGTAACAAGTTTAACTCTTAAGTGTATGATAAATATGAATGAAAATTTGGAGCGTTAACAGACTAAGTATTAAGTATATTTTGGTTGAAGCATGTGCTATATCATCATTGGGGAAGGAGCTGGGGGGGGTCAAGATTTTTTTTTTTTTTGTCAAAAGGTTGTCAGCAAAAGAAAGTGTTAAAAAACACTGCTCCAAGGCCTAGGTCCAGGCCCACAGCCAGGGGGGGGGGGGGGGGGTCGTACAACTTCGCCTTGACAGGAAAGGTCCACTTTTGTAGCCAGAGTTATAACTTATGATGCGATATTATAATATATAACATCATTTAGTAAATAAACGCTAATTTTTTTTAAACATTTTTCTGGGGGAGACCCCCAGACCTTCTGCGGAAGGATTTTAACTACTCTAAACTCCCTCCATAGTGACTAGGTCGTTGTAACAAAAGGTCCACCTTTCTACAATTTCGACTCCCCGACCCCTCTTGGGAAGTCCTGGCAACAGGACTGCTTAGTCTAATATTAAAGTAAAATCTTTTATACTTTTTACACGCATGCTAGGTACTGTTTTTATAATATGAGTATTTAGCAATAGCAATTATTTTATTGGCTATATACTTCTCTATTTCTGGTTGGAAATATAAGAAGCTGAAAAAAGTTAAAGCCTGTGCTGTATCCTATAAGTCTGAGTTTAATTAAAGAAAATCTATTTCATGTATTTAAAATATAAAGGGTGATCCAGAGAAATGGGACCCAAAAGAAACCCCTGTAACTCTTAAAGTATAAGTCCTTTTATAAAATCATACGCATCATTCGAAAGAGGATAGTTACAAGTTTGTACAGGATTGTATAGGTTTTGACAATACAAGACATTTTGACAATACAAGACAAATTTTCAGATGTCAAAATCACCTTCTAAGAAAGTAATCCGTCGGTGTGTCAGAAATTTTTCCCTAACTGGCAGCATTGGAAAAAGAAAACCAACTGGAAGAGTGCGCACAGCAAGGATAGACGAGATCATTAACACAACTCATGAAATTGTACAGGATAATCCTAACATAAGCATCAGACGTGCTTCTCAGCTGTTAGGAGTTGGATATGGCACACACCGTATATTCAAGCAAAATTTAATGCTCTTTCCATATAAAATTCAAACAGTGCAACAACTAAACGATGGAGATTTCGCACGAAGACAATTCTGTCAATGGATCCAACAGAAGGTAAATGACACCACCAATTTTATAGCAACTTTGATTATGTCAGACGAAGCCCATTTTCACTTGAATGGAACTGTAAACAAACAAAATTGTCGTTTCTGGGCAACAGAAAATCCATTGAATATTACCGAAGTCCCGTTGCATAGTCAGCGTGTAATTGTTTGGTGTGGTCTTACTGCATCTCAGATCATAGGGCCGTACTTTTTCGAGGATTCCACCGGAAACACGGTCACTGTAAATGGTGATCGCTACGAAAAAATGTTGACCGATTTCCTTATTCCTAAATTAAGAGATCTTTGTCTAGAAAACCACTGGTTCCAACAAGACGGAGCTACCTGCCATACCACGAGGAACTGCATGGCAGTTTTGCGTCAAACGTTTCCAGGCGAGTTAATCTCAAGATTTGGAGACGTTGAATGGCCCGCAAGGTCTCCGGATTTTTCTCCCTTAGATTATTATCTCTGGGGATACTTAAAGAGTAGGGCCTACAGAAATAACCCAACGACCTTGCAAGAATTGAAGGCCGCCATCACAAATGAGATACAGGCCATACCACCGCACACTCTTGCAAAAGTGATGCAGAACTTACAAGCGAGAACACTGGAATGCTTGGCAACTAATGGATCACATTTGAAAGGAGTCATTTTTAAAAAATAAATATTTCATAATAAACTTGTAACTCTACTCTTTCGAATAATATATAGTTTTTATGAAAGGAATTAAATATTAAGAATATTTGGCTTTTTTTTATGGGTCCCATTTATCTGGATCACCCAGTACATACATAATATGTTTTTTGTTTTTACAACATGCAGAAAGCAATTTACTGAAACTATATACAGTATTTATTTTTTATGTAAACGGATTTTCTGTTGAATGAGGCAAGAAGTAAATAAATAAATAAAGTTTTTCCAATCTCTCTCTCTCTCTCTCTCAGTACAAGGAGTATCTTCATCAGAATCAGAGGTCCTCAGCTCAGTACCACAAGGAACAGTATTAGCTCCACTACTCTTCATAATCATGCTAACTGACATAGATGAGGACTTTACCAGAGACAGCACAGTAACATCCTTTGCGGATGACACAAAGATCAGTAGAAAAATAAGAAACCCAGAAGACATAGAATCTCTACAAACCGACACAAACAGAATCTACAAGTGGACGGAAGACAACAATATGAAGTTTAACACCGAGAAATTTCAGCTATTACGATACGGAAAAAGAGAAGACCTAAAATCCATAGAATATTATACCCCAAAATGGAAAGGAAATTCCAGAGCAAAAGATTTAGGGGTTGTAATGACAGATGATGCGAAATTTGAAACACAAAATAAGATAGCAGTAAACAGAGCAGAGAGAATAATGGGACAGATATTGAGAACCTTTAAACGAAGGGATATGAATGTAATGATTCCTCTACTGAAAACCCTGATAATACCCAAATTGGAATACTGCTCGGTCCTAACATCCCCATATAAAAAAGAAGACATTAGACAGCTGGAAGGGATCCAGAGAAGCTTCACAGCCAAGATCAATTGGTGCAAAGAACTAAATTACTGGGAAAGGTTACGCGAACTAGACCTATATTCACTGGAAAGGAGGATATATACACACCATTATTTACACTTGAAAAATAATGGAGAAACTAGTCCCTAATCTTACTCTGAATCCTATAACTCCCCAAACAACAGAGCAGAGAGAATAATGGGACAGATATTGAGAACCTTTAAACGAAGGGATATGAATGTAATGATTCCTCTACTGAAAACCCTGATAATACCCAAATTGGAATACTGCTCGGTCCTAACATCCCCATATAAAAAAGAAGACATTAGACAGCTGGAAGGGATCCAGAGAAGCTTCACAGCCAAGATCAATTGGTGCAAAGAACTAAATTACTGGGAAAGGTTACGCGAACTAGACCTATATTCACTGGAAAGGAGGAGATATATACACACCATTATTTACACTTGAAAAATAATGGAGAAACTAGTCCCTAATCTTACTCTGAATCCTATAACTCCCCAAACAACGGTGGAAAGTAGAAGCGGTAGACTGTCGTATTCCCAAATTGAAGGCGAGACAGGGAACATCCTTAACCCTGAAAGAAAATAGTTTTGTAGTGAGAGGACCAAAACTGTTTAATCAGTTGCCCAAAGACCTAAGAAACACGAAGGGAGTTGCAGTGGAAATCTTCAAAAGAAGACTAGACGCCTGGCTCAGAACAATCCCCGATGAGCCAGGCGTACCTGGCTATGTGAGATGGAGAACGCAAGAATTCAACTCACTACTTCACCAGGCCAACTCGAGAGGAGGCGACAAGCTTGACCTTCGCGAAATGAGAAATCATCGCGCGAAACCTTGGTAAGGTTTTATATATATATATATATATATATATGGTGTTTCAGGGTGTTAAACAACCGGTCTGCCATACTTTGAGGGGCGATTTGGTGGGTGATATAGCGTAAAAAATGTTAATACAACATTGGTGCTATTTCCAATCGTTGCGGAACTACGTTTTAAGGTGCACTGAAGAAAATAAACGAGAGTATTAATCTGATGTATATGTTGGGGTAAATATGATAAATTGGTAATTATGCATAATTACCGGTAAATATGCATAATTGAAAATATCATGACTTAACCTAACCAATTGTCAAGGGCGTACAGTTGACCTAACCTGGCATTCAAGGTTAGGTCGATTGAATGCCCGGTTAGGTCAACTGTACGCCCTTGACAATTGGTTAGGTTGTCATGATATTTTCAATTATGCATATTTACCGGTAATTATGCATAATTACCAATTTATCACATTTACCCCCAACATATATATTGCTACATTTTATGAGATACCTTATAAATGTTCAAAATATTCGCCTCTATTTTCAATACACAGCCTTGCTCGTTCCAAACAAGAGTCCACTGCCCATTGAATCATTTCGGAGTGTTCTCGTATGTAAGCAGCGGCATCCATAATCTGACGCGAGAGTTCCTCTCTCGTTTGTACTTTGGTCTCGAAGACCATCTCTTTCATAAGACCCCATAAAAAGAACTCTAACGGGGTTAGGTTCAGAGATCTCAGGGGCCACGATATTGGACCAGCACGACCAATAAATACATCAGATTAATACTCGTTTATTTTTTTCGTGCACCTTGAAACGTCCGTAGCTCCGCAACGGTTGGAAATAACACCTATGTTGTATTAACCTTTTTACTCGATATCACCCCCCAAAGTATGGCAGACCGGTTGTGAAACACCCTGTATATGGCGGGATTCATTATGGATGTGACTGTTTGGAATCCCTTGTCAAATAAAATTAATAGGTGGGTTTTGCTTAGATGAGCCAGTTTCTCTGCGTCTGGTATAGTTTCAAGTAACAGCCAAATTTCCAGTTGCAGTGGAATATACATACTAACTTGAACGTATGAATTACACGGAGTTTTTTTAAAAATTTTATCGCTCTTTCGAAGTTTACCCAAAGCAACTGCGAAAATTTTTTCTTGTTAAAAGGCGTTTCGATGATCACATTGGTTCACTCGCTATCACAAACAATGGTCAGGAAAAAAAATCTCTAACGCTTGGAAGCGAAAAACTGACGAAAGCTGAAACAAGCGTCATCTTGTGAACCAAACATTGAATTCGGCCATTATATTTTGCGATGAACCAACCCCCTGAAGTTTACAATCGTCGTCACAGCTCTCATCCTAGAAAGTTCATATCCCTTATATAGACTTTCAAATTGTAAATATGTTCCTCTGTGGGGAAACTAATTTAAACATCATTTTTAAGTATAAACTTAATGCACTTTTACTATCACGAAAAAATATACTGTGGTGAAATAAAACAAAGCTAATCTGTTAATACTTTTTACTGAAAGGCGGAGGAAGGCACAATTTATTTAATTAACATTAATTTTTATATTAATTGGCACTTAATTAACTAAGAAAAATAACATTTCATTAAATTACTGAACACGTATTTACTGACATCTACCTTATATCTATTAAAGCTCTTGAATTTTGCTTGCTATAACACTCATAGTGCGACTTAACTCAAGAATAAATTTTAAATAACTAAAATATTTTTTCCAAAATTCGCAGCTATTAAATGCGTACTGCTCATACAATAAAGTAATTACCTTATTTTAATTTCATTGTTATACGCTATATAATTTATGAACTATATTAAAGCACCATATATTACTTTATATAACGAACCTTATATTTAAAAATTCTTTTCAATTTATTACGTAGCAAATGGGTAACATAGTTACAAAACAATGTTCATTTTAACAGAATTGTATTGCATTATTTGAATGTTTGGGCCATTTGATTGGCAAGTGAGGTACGAGTCAAGTCGGAGTTGAAAGTACTGAAGCGGAACATGCACGTAATGGATGTAATGAAACCTGTAGTAGCGAGGAAATGCCTGAATGTAGATGCAGCAAGAGGTTTACACGAAGGTGTATTAGCGATAACACTGATGTATGGCTAAGATACTTGTTTGGCATGATGATTCACTGTCAAAAATGAGAGCAGTCGAGAAGAATAAATTTAGTAGTATGATTGGTGTAAAACGGATCGACCATATGACAAAGAATAAATCCTTTACTCTTCTATAATAAAAAGGTATTACAAACTGAAGTTATACGCAAAATGTTCATAAAAGAATGAAATTAAGTACGATATAGAAGGATATTGAGGAAGGGAGTAGACTGAAAATATTTCTAGAGAGGAGTGTCAGAGGAGAGTATGCTACGTTGTAATTGGTCATATGGAAAGAAGGAATAGTTAAAAAATTGTGAAAATGCGTAGTTGCGAGAAGTTGAAGAAAATGTGCGAACAAAAGTAACAACAAACAAACAAACAAACAGAAGCCGTTTGTAAGGTTGTAAATGGAGACCTTCGTCTCCGAAACAGATTGGTACCTTACTTCGGGCAGTGATGCCTTGTCTCGGTTATAAGGTCAAGCAAGTGTCTAGACCACCACATGATGAAACGGGTTTTCAGATAGCGTATGTACGCAAGTATAAGATTTTATAAGTTTGAGAATCAGCGAAAGTGAACAGGTAATATTGAAATTGAACATGGTAACATTCTGCTAAATTTTATATATATATATTTATTTTCTAAAGTACTCTGATAAGGACAGACATAGTGCTGTCGAAAATATTCAATATATTATTTAACTTAGTGATGTTCCCTTACCCATTAAAACAAAGTCTAATTGTGTAAAATATAACCTATATAATTTGGGTTCAAACGCGCACCAATGTGTATTAGCGTCATTTCATATAAGTTTACAAATATATTAACATGCGATTTGACATATAATTATAATATCAACTACGTTTGTTCATTTTCATAGATCTTAATCTTTTTAAGGGCGAACATTTTAAGACTGATACTCGACTGAAAAATGACAACTCTCAGTCAAACTTCGAAACTGGATTCGGAAGCGAACGTGCGTGACGACTGTCTTAATTAGGAAGTGTAAAAGTAAAAATGGTTCAGATCATACTTATTATAATTATGAAATTGCTTTTAAGCAAAGGCTTCATGAATGTTTTCAAATGCAAATACAAATGTACGACTAACTGCTGCATCTGAACCAGTTTATATATATATATATATATATATATATATATTATATATATATATATTATTTATTTATTTTTTTTTTTTATTTATTTATTGCATCATGTCTAATATTTTAGTTGAAGTTCCAATTTAAAAAATATTTTAATAATTTTATACTAATTCAACTAATGAAGGCCACAATTAGGTTTAAGAAAAGTCATTGGCTACTCTACAGTAACTAGGCTGTTACGGGAGTCAGTATTCTTGCGATTAAGATATTATACAAATAAAATTTAGTATTTAACAGTTTTAACACACTCTCACAAATATTTTCTATTATTTATAAAATATTTTAATTAGTGTTAATTCACAGAAGCAAATATTGTGAACGCAAATCTAATAATTTTTCGTTAAATACTAGGCCTGAAATTGATTAAAAACAATATATCTTGTAATAAAAACAATGTATCTCGTAATAATAAAGAGCAGAAACCTTTTATCTTTGATTGTCACTCTATATTTTCACATCCATATCCGCGTTTTTGTACTTCGTAAACAAACTGTAGAGGACGCGAAGTGTCGATTTCAAGTCTTTGTTCACAATGTCTGTGGGAGGAGAAATAAGTCCACTGAGTAAAGGCAATGCATTATAACATCGAGGTTAAGCATCTTTCTTCCTGTTTAATAATTAGAGGGGTGACCTACCCTTAGATACTTTGGGTCCCACGTACGGCTGTAGCGGGTCTCCTCCGTCACATGACCATTGTCGTTACGAAGGCAAACAACCCAAACCATTATATCATTAAAGACAATGGCCATTTCTTCTAAAAAGCTGTTAATTTTTTTAATGGACACACGGAATAGAGGTTGGTCGATTCATTGATTGAAGAATTAACCGTTGCTTCATGTTGATGATCAAATAGAGGTCGCAACGCAACTTAAGTGGAAAATATGATACACGAGAAACAAAACTCTGAAGAGGATAAACTCATTATCCTCAAATTTTGTAATTCAAATTTAAAAGTATAGAGCCTGCGAAATAAGTCAACTGGCATCAGCCGCCAAATCAAAGGAATTGCCTGAAAGTAGTGAAATTTCAGACACAATCATCTATTCTGCGATTCTATCAAAAGTTACCATTTTAATTTTCTACTTCACCAGCTTAATATTAATAATGTTTTGGGTAATTTAACCTTCATAACGACAAAGGTCACGTGACTTACAACTTGTGAGAGATCCGAACCATCTACGGCTCGCTT